>CM032397.1:14725721-15143221 GCA_019049475.1 Eueides isabella | reverse complement strand
AAGACATTCAAACATATAAAGTTATAAGAGAAAACTTCATCGCAAATAACATTTTTGGCCGTGTGATCTCGGCTTAGAATAGGATCACCCTGGTACTGATGGTGTCGAAAGAGGCGACTAAAGTGCGTGTGGTAGAGTCACGTTGCCAGCAATGGCAACACGCATGGGCAGACACGACCGGATTATTACCACCCCCGGCATTTAAGACCGGCGTTAAGTAGTGGCATTGGCCACTGCGTTTCGCATTAGGTAATGCCTGGTCCCGGTGCCCTTCCACCTTAAAAGACGGCAACGCTCCTGTAGCTCCTCTGGAGTTACTGGGGGCCGTGGGTGACGGTGATCACTTACCATCAGGTGGCCCGTACGTTCGTTTGCCGTCTTTTCCATAAAAAAAAAAAATAAAAAACCATTTCACACTATACTTATCAGCTAAAATGTGAAAGAGCATACAGAGTAGTACTACGTGGATTTCATGCTTCTGAAAATATAGCACTAATGAAAAAAGAACTAGAAGATATTTGCTTTTATTTACGTTGGGCATAAAGTGCGACAAATAGTTAATATAAAACACAGAGTTACAAAAGAGCCTCTACCGACTTTTTATATAGATCTCGAACCACAGCAAAATAACAAGGATATTTTTAATCTGAGATATCTCAACCAAATGAAGATCTCCTTCGAAGCGCCTTACAATAAAAAGAAAATCATCCAGTGCAAAAGGTGTCAAAGATTTGGTCACGCTAAAAACCAATGTAACAGGCCTTTTCGGTGTGTTAAATATGGTAGTGATCACCCTTCTGCAACTTGCTGTAAGAGACCCGATACTGACACCATTAGTGCTAATTGTGAAGAAAAGCACCCAGCTAGTTATAAAGGATGTAAAATCTATAAACAATATATAGAGAACGAATTCTTAAGATCCCCAATAAGCCAAAACAAAAACAGGAACCGAGCCAACCAATCAGAACCCCCGTCCAAACTGAAAAAATATTACTAACATGTACACAAAAACAAACCCATAATAGAAGCTATGCCGAAGCCACAAATACTCAAACCACAAGAAATATGGCAGAAAATTATGAATATCTAAATGTCACGGAAGAAATTATGGAAATGTTTATTGAAAAAATGCAAGTTTCAAAAATGACGATGACGGAAAAAATTTTGGACAAAATTCTAGACCGAATGGTCCAACTAGTCAGCAGCCTGGTGAAAAAATGAAATTAAATCTTCATATAGTAACCTAGAACGCCAACGACTTGACGGAACGTTAGAGCGAATTGATATTGCTTTGATATCTGAAACAAGATTTACAATAAAAACTTACATTTCTTTTAAAAATTACACTGTATATACAACGAATCACCCCTCTGGTAATTCACATGGTGGGTCAGCGGTGCTTGTTCCATCAATCTTAGTGTTAATGCTAACAAACTAGAAACAATTTTCTGCGCTGTCTACTGTCCTCCTAAGCATACTATATCAGCGCGAGAGTTCAGTGACTTCTTTTCTACCATGAGTGGGAGATTCATCTGTGCTGGAGATTGGAATTCAAAACATGTATACTGGGGATCTAGACTGACCAACACCAGAGGAAGGCAACTACACAACGTCATAAAAAAGATGAAGCTAAAGCACATTTCTGGCAGAGAACCAACATATTGGCCTACAGATAGAAACAGAATGCCTGACCTACTTGACTTCTATGTAACCAAAAACATTGATACAAACTATACAATGATTGAATCCTCCTGAAAGTTAAGATTCAAAATGACTGGAGTATGATCTGAGGAAAGGTCAGTACCTTTCCTCAGATCATACTCCAGTCATTTTGAATCTTAACACAACAATATCTCTTGTTGAACCCCCTCCTAGAGTTTATAACCCTAAACTAACCAACTGGGATATCTACAAACAGACAATAACGACAATAATAAACCTTGAAAAAAATAGTAATATAAAAGAAGATGTCGAAAACGAAGTGGAGGAGTTAAACAGAATTATCCATACTGGTGCTGATGTAGCAACTCCTAAACGCCAAAACAAAGGATTGCCGCCCAAGCATAACTCCTATCCAAAAGAAATTAAGGAAAAAGTACAAGACCGACACAGACTATGCAAAATTTGGCACTCAACTGGCTACCCAAGTGACAAAACAGCATTCAATAGGTCTTCCGAAGAACTCAAAATCCTCATAAGCACATTGGATAATAATAATTTGCAGCAATTACTTTCCAACCTTGATCCAACGAAAGACACAAACTATTCTTTGTGGAAAGTAACCAAAAACCTTAAGCGTCCTAAAACCCACATACCTCCAATAGCAAACACATTTGAAGGATGGGCAAGATCAGATAAAGAGAAGGCGACAGTCTTTGCCGAATACCTGAGTACAGTTTTTAAGCCATTTCCTGTGGATAGCCCAAAGTACACAGACAACACATACCTTCAGTCACCAAATCTGATGTCAAAGGGAGGCCCTTTGTGTAGTACATCAGCTACAGAAGTAATTAAGGAAATAAAAAACTTGCAGAAGCACCTGGATATGATCTCATTGACTCCACACATCTAAAAAAGCTACCCTTCAAGGGTATCATAAAGATCGTTAACATATTTAATGCCTGCTTAAGACTTAAACATTTCCCTGGGCAACGGAAAATAGCACAGATAGTAATGGTTCCTAAGCCTGGCAAGCCACCACAAAAAGTAACATCGTATAGATCTATAAGCCTTCTCTCAGTTATTGGCAAACTCTTTGAACGGATTCTCATGAATAGAATGAAGGAACACCTTGACAGTATACTTCCAAATCACCAATTTGGGTTCCGTGAGAAACATGGAACTATCGAACAAGTCCACCGCATCGTTGACATCATCAATAGATAGAAAATAAACTCTACTGTTCTACTGTTTTTCTAGACATAAGTCAAGCATCATAAGTTCGACAAAGTTTGGCATAATGGTCTCCTTTATAAACTAAAGAAATTGCTTCCTAATTCACTCTTCACCATTTTGAAATCTTATTTAAATAAAAGAAGCTATGAAGTCAAATACAACGAAGAATTGTCGGATCTCTACGTTATTAATTCAGGTGTGCCACAAGGTAGCATATTAGGCCCTGTTTTGTACCTATTTTTCACAGCTGATATCCCATCGAGCGAACATACAACAATAGCGACTTATGCTGACGATATCGCTCTTCTCTCATCACACAGCCAACCAACAACTGCGTCACTACTTTTGCAAAATCATTTGGATGCTATCGAAAAATGGCTAAAGCAATGGAGAATAAAACCCAATGAAGGTAAATCGACCCACGTTACATTTACAATCAGAAAGGAAACGTGTCCACCTGTTAAGCTAAACAGAAAAGCCATCCCTCAAGAGGATAGTGCGAAGTACTTGGGCATGCACCTAGATAGAAGACTGACCTGGCAAAAGCACATCTGGAGCAAACGTAAACATCTCGATTCAAAACTTCGTAGTCTTCACTGGTTAATTGGACACATCACCTCTAAACGAAAACAGCAAAATGATGGTATACAAAGCTATCCTGAAACCAGTATGGACGTATGGAATCCAGTTATGGGGAACAGCCAGCAACAGTAATATCGATATCCTCGAGAGATTCCAGAGCAAAGCACTTAGAACAATGTTTGGCATCTCCAACCATATAAGCAACAAGTTTGTATAACTAGACCTCAGGATGAATACGGTCGGCAAGACGGCAAGAGATAGCCCACAGCAGTCTAAAAAAAAAAAAACAAACTGTCAACCCATGTCAATGAACTTGCTAAGGCACTAAGCGGAGAAGGTGGCCTTCGGCACAACCGGCTAAAGAGATCGGATGTACAAAACTTACGCAGTAGATTTAGCCAACGATAAACATCAATAGAGTAGCTGGGGAGAAATTCTCCAACCATATACTCTAGAAGAAAACAAATTAATCAGATAAGTGTATCAGCCAACAGAGTGGCCTATTGTTTTTATAAACAGATTGCCACATTGCAGAAGACAATAAAAAAAAGCTTCACGCTGTATCCCGCACGAGGCAGGGTAGGCAGAGGGAACCTGGGAACCTAGTGTTAAGACACTTCCGTTCCCCACTTTTCGCCGAATTCGAGGCATTGCGTGTTGAGTGGCGGAACTCACGCCGCGCTTTGCCTTATTACCAGAGCGAAGAAATAAAACATTAAATATTTTAATTGATAATATTAAATATTTCATTTTCTCGACTGGGAATCGAACCCAGAAACTGTCGGTTACAGTCACACGCTTGTGCCGCTGCGCCACGATAGGCCTCAATAATTATAATAACCAAAAAAAAAACTATTTAAAACAAAACACTTTCTAACTCTACTAATAACACAAAAGTGTTAAATAAAAGAAATACATAACCCAACACACCTAAACCCCTGCTCCAGCAGCCCCCGCTCCTCAGCACCGAGGCCGGCGTGGTGGTAGGCCACTCCGAACCTCACACTCCTCACCAAGTCCGCACTGGCGCCTTCTGAACGTAGCGCTTTCGCCAGTTCAAGACGTTCAGGCACGCGATGGTTTGTCATTTCCCTACATATTAAGAATATAACAAATTCATAGATTACGCCCACTTGAACATATTTATTTAATATTAAATTACTGTCTTGTATCAAAATATTTTTTAAAACAATAAATGTTAAAGGAAATTTGTAAACTAAACTTCATTTTAATTGGTAACACAATTTCTGAGATAAGCAAGAACAAACCCATAGACAAACACAAAAAAAATAAACAGCATAGTTTTTTGTTCTATTACATTGAAAGATGAGCTTAATATTTCTTTTCCGAATAACTCTTAGATACAACTTCAAATTTATTATTAATTAATTGTAGAAAATTTGCTATTCAAAATACCAGAGAGAAGGAATGGAAATATTAAATAGAAAAATTAAATCTCATGTAAGAATCAAAACTGCGTTTAAAGTACAATGCCCATATGTGCCCCTGCGATGCAATAGTATAGAGAAACAAATTTAAAATACCCACCGTCGCTGCACATTACAGAGCAAAGCAGCCACATTTTCACAATTTCTTTTAGTTGGACAGAATATTAAGCAAGAATCTTTGGGCGCCACCTCAGATACCAGGCCGCCTAAGAAATCCGGGTCCAAGGTGTTACCAGCTGCTGAGTACTGTAAGCATACATTTTATATAGAGTACCTGGAAATACTTTTAAGGAGGAAAACTGGGGAGGTTATTTGGAACAAAAACTGACCCATTAACTGGGAGGGGTCAAACACTGTTAATTTTAGAGATATTAGAATTTTTATTATATTATTTCTTCTTCCATACTTTTTAAAAAGAAAATAACTGCTGCATATTGAGCATATAAATAACTCTTTTCTTAGTTTAGAAATTTAAAAATTTCATAAAATTAATAATAACACCACAAAATGAAACAATTACATTCTCAAAAAACCGAATGAATAAAAGAGAAAAAATAAAGAAATCATCACCCTCTCTGAAACTTTGGCAGATGGTAGAGAATGGAGTTCCAACAAAAAATTTACTTTACCTACCCTTTTATTTTACATAAAAGTTTCAACAAGCATCTAATAATAACTAATATATTAATATTGATGAATATTAGTCTCTTAAAGTATAGATTATAATATTGAATATTGAGAATATATTACTGAATGATATAGAGAAAATATATAAAAAAAATACATTTAAAAAAAGTCATACACACACATACATCAAATTCCAATTTCCTATCTGGTACAATCTCCAGGCCGTCTTTCCATATCATCTTGTACAGGGTGTCACCAAGTTTAACATATTCAGTCAACTCCACGGGTCGAAATTGTTTCTCAAAGATGTCCGCAGTAAGAAATTTAGCTATATCTGGTAGATTGCCTATTGTCGCACTCATGCCTACTATTTGTATGCCTTCTGCAGGAAAAAAAATATTAAGTCATAAATCAATATTTAATTTACTTTCTTTCTTTCTTAGCATCACACTGTATCCCGCACGAAGCAGGGTAGGCAGAGGAAACCCGGGAACCTAGTGTTAAGACACTCCGTTCCACGTCCGTTCCCCACTTTCCGCCGAATTTGATTGCGTGTTGAGAGGCGGAACTCAACGCCGCCCTTTTGCCTTATTACCAGAGCGAAGAAATAAAACATTAAATATTTAAATTGAAAATATTAAATATTTCATTTCCTCAACTGGGGATCGAACCCAGAACCTGTTGGTTACAGTCACAAGCTTGTGCCGCTGCGCCACGACAGCCCTCAATATCAATTTAAAAAGGAAAATATATATTAAAGATTCCACATTTGCAAAGTGAACAAAATAGCTTTTAATAATTAAGCTCATAAAATTTTAACTTTTCTTTCAACTGATCTGCTCATAGTCACAAGACTGATTGCATGACGAGCTATAACAAAAATATATATAGCATAAATATTGAAACAATAATTAAATATAGGCTTAAAAGTTGGGTAACAGTTTTATTTTCAATTTTGAAAAAAAAAAATTGTTAAAACAAAGCAGTATGTTAATATTAATAAATAAAAAATAAGAACTTTGATATTTGTCAAACCTACTATTAGCAAATATAACGGTAGTCAACAACATCTCAAGAGTGCTCCCTCGACCAGATTCTCCAATTAAATGCAGCTCATCCACCTTGAAACAATTGAAAAAACGGCAAAATCAGCTTTAGAGAAAAGATTAAATAAGTATTAAGTAAGAAAAAATTAAGTACTTTTTTTATAATATCTTTTTTTTTCAGCTTCACGCTGTATCCCGCACGAGGCAGGGTAGGCAAAGGGAACTCGGGAACCTAGTGTTAAGACACTCCGTTCCACTTCCGTTCCCAATTTCCCGCCGAATTTGAGGCATTACGTGTTGAGTGGCGGAACTCAACGCCGCGCTTTGCCTAATTACAAGAGCGCAGAAATAAAACACTAAATATTTAAATTGAAAATTCCTCATAATTTCCTCGACTGGGATCGAACCCAGAACCTGTCGGTTACAGTCACAGGCTTGTCCCGCTGCGCCACGACAAGCCCTTATAATGGTAATAACATACAATAACTAAAAGGGAAATTATTTTTTTTTTCCCTGCTTTATGTCTCATATTCAAATAGAAATCAGAGAATGCTGTGTCTGGACTTTAAGTTTTCATATAATATGATATCCAAAAGGCAAAAAATAAAAATAATTATGAGTTGGAAATATTCCTTACAACTATTAGTCCAATTTCATTCAATCTGTTCAATTCAACTAGACTCCGAACCAAGGCTAGTCCTTTTTCAATTGTGGCAACGTAAATACTATTCTTTTTGCGTCTTTTCTTAGGAGGAATATGACCCTTGCCTGCGGCATATTCTTCCACAAGGAACTCCAGCTGAAGGGCAAAGGGTGCTAAAGCCCATATCTGTAACAATTAAAATTACAACATATACAGATGAATGCTGTATCCTTAATAGTAGGATTGGCAGAGGGAACCTAGTGTAAAGACACTCTGTTTTCTTTTTCCCCCTTTTGGAAATAACTACTCAGCTTCACACTGTATCCCACACATGGCGGGGTAGGCAGAAGGAACTTGGGAACCTAATGTTAAGACACTCTATTCCGTTCCCCGGAAGTGGAACAGAGTGTCTTAGCACTGCCCACCGAATTTGAGGCATTTTATTGAGTGATGGAATTCAACGCTGCGTTTTGGCCTTGTACCAAGTAACAATAAAGAAATGAAAACATTAAATATTTAAATTGAAAATATTAAATATTTCATTTCCTTGAGTGGGGATCAAACCCACAACCTGTTGGTTACAATCACATGCCTGTGTCACTATGCAACGACAGAGCTCTAATATCAGGCCTCTAATCTAGGAAATAACCCACTTCCTCATATGGATAAGCATGCAACTAATGAAATCCACAGGAGGTAATGAAATATTTAATAGTAAAAATATCAAATAAATCATAAGATATCAATATTTAACAGAACTAAGTTCAGAGTGAGAATTAAAAAAAAATCAACTGGCAGATACAATTTGGCAGGAAAATGCCCAAACCAAGTGATAATATGGAATAGGAGATCATAATATAACCAAAAAAAAAATTAACTACCTTTTCTTGTACAATTGCAACAAATGGTAAGATGAATAGAGCATTTTGTTTTTTATTTACAACTTCTCTTAACATCAATACTTCGGCCACTAAAGTTTTGCCTCCGCTTGTTGGTAGTGCATATATCAGATTTCGCCTTTCCCTAATTGATTTCAAATTAAGGCACTCTTCTTGCCAATCTTAAATAAAAAATATATAATTAAATTGCTGCAGAATAAATTTTTAAATATAATGTGAAGGTTGTTGGTATAGAACCCACACTCAGTACAATTAATTATTATCAAATGTCTGCTTTGGTATAGTAGCAAAATTCGACATTAAGTTTTGGCATCCAACATGTGATGAGATTAAGCAGTATATAGTAAGCAGTGAACAAAATTTATAAAAATAGATTCTCTTTTATTCATAAATTATATAAAAATAAAGAGGACATGTGGACTGAAAGTAATAAGTTAATAGGGTTTGAGTGTTAGAGTTAGATTACTCTTCTTACCCCACTTAGGGCAGGAAAACAGACAGTATAGAGACAAGAGAAGAGAGAAGAGAACAAAATTTATAACAACATACTCACCATAAAATTTTTCAATATTCCTATAAGTTTTAAATAAACCTTTTACAATCATTGGTAATCCATAAAATGTGTTACTATCGTAATTAACTTCATTTACACTTGATTTAGATTGTTCCTTTTTGTTTTCCTGCTCAGCAATTATACCACTTTCTCTTATATCTAATAAAAATGAGTCTTTGGTTTCAAATAATGTACTTGTATCATTTTCATTATTAATATTTACAATAGAATGATGTAAAACATCGAAAGATTGTTCTATTTCATCTCTAAATAACTTTTCACATTTAGATGTTAAAATAGTACTATTGATTTCTTTTTCATGTTTCGTCTCTAATTTAGATTTTTTACTGATTTCCTCCTGTTCTTCTTGTATATTTTCCTTAGAAGAATCGTTTTTACCAGCTATAAAAGAACCCCAATTCTCTACATCTTTGAAGAAACTTGATTCAAAGGCGCCAGGCGTACAAGGTATATCGTTAATGCTACTTCCTGAGTCACATAAATATTCTATTTGATTGCACGGTAAAGGCGGCGATTCGCATTTTTCAGGTACAAGTGTTGAAGAAACTCGAGTATGTACAGGCGTGCTGTTTATAAACGAAGTGTTTACACCCTTGGTAAGACCTTGCATAGGTCTTAAAGGATTTCTCAACCCGAGTCGTCGCCGTTTCGGAGTTGATAATTTGTCATTTTCCTGTGTTAAGCTCATTTTATCTTTAAAATATGTTTAAATATACATTTTTTCTATTATTTTATTTCTATTTTCTATATACACATAGCTGCGGCACTGTTTCTTTACACAACAGGATGACAGATGATGTCAGAATTGTTTTGATTTAAGAAAGTCAGTATACAGTTTAAAAATAGGTATAAGTTAAAACATAAATGTATATTAGTAAAATTAAAATATTATATGGAAATAATAATTATTGCTTGCATTTATATTTTTTAAATTTATATTAAATGAAATTAACTTTTATTTCATTTTGGAATAACCGATATGACTTTATACTTTAAGGTAATACCGAAAATATAACAAACAAAGTTTTGTGCTCGTGTTGTACTAGAAATAGGAGTATAATTTAGAATTTTATACTGTTGGTAGAAAAAGAATTTAAATACAATTATTCTCACTTTTTAATTATATTTTGCAAAATTTCGCTATTGTAGCGGAAACGGTACACGGAAACAACATTATGAGAAGTCATATGCATTGATTTTGATACAAAAAAGGGGAAAACACAACACAAGCGCTCGTATTACTAATTACTTTAACTTAGAATGAACATCTTTTCTATGCTCTAAAAAACTGTAGATGATATCTCCATGCAATCTTGAGAAAAATGGTTTCGACAGACAGATAACTATTCGACAGACAGATAACTATATTCTTTTTTTTAGGTACAGAAATAATAATATAATATGCAAACTGTGCATAACAGTCAAACATTTCTTACATATTTAAAATCTGAAAACAGACCCCGAAATAAAACTCAGTTACTATATTAGTCTCCAACGTTCATTTATAGTAAGACCATGATAATTAGTTACGTTATTCATTGCATCAATCTCCGTTATGATAAAGCAAGGAGCCCTTCCCTGATTTATGACAACGGATTTCTTGATTTTTTGGATAACCCAACCCGAAATATTTATTTATCTAGATTTTTTATTTTATTGAATTATGACATAATGTGTGAAAATAAATGTTTAATTTAAAATTATAAATTATTATATTTATATATGCGAAATCTGATATATGCACTACCTTTTAAATTTAAAATTAATATTTAAAAGGTTATATTATTTTTATTGTTTAGTTATTATATTTGAAAGTGCTATACTTTCAAAACGTAGGGGTCGGGTAAATTGAAGTATTTAAAACTTTATGAAGTAATGAACAAACAGACGCTTATTTTTTTTACCTTTCCACTGTATGCTGTTTAGGGTATAGAGAACGTGGAAGCCTAGTGTTAAGACACTCGGTTTCCATTAAAGACAATAGTTTATTTATTTATGTATTTTTGCTTTGTTGAGATTAAGCATAGCGGTGACTTTTGAGAGAATCAGAATCTTCGTCTATCTAATTTGCTGTAAGACAAAAAGTGCAGCAAGTGTTCAACGTTATGGACATTTACTTAGTTATACGTATATTTGAAAATTACTTTTACAATTTTTTCAGCTTCACGCTGTATCCCGCACGAGGCAGGGTAGGCAGAGGGAACTACTAATGAGGAGTCGTGACGCAGAGGGTACAAGCGTGCGACTGTAAACGATTCCCTCTTAAGGAAAGAGAATATTAAATATTTTAATTTCTTCGGTTTGATAAAGAGTTATAACGAGAACTTAAGCTCCAACATTCATCACAACATGCTTCAATAATTCAGTGGAAAGTGGGAAATAGTGTGTCTTAACACCAGGTTCCCAAGTGAAATATTTAATGTTTTCAAACGAAATATTTAATATTTTCATTTATTCACTCTGGTAACAAGGATATACGCAGCGTTGAGTTCTACCACTCAACACAAAATGCCTCAAATTCTGCAAAGTATCTTAACACCAAGTCTGAAGTTCTCGTTTCATTCCAACCATATGTGGGTAATAGCGTGAAGTTGAATTGTAAATTAGCAATTATTTCAATAAATCTTTATGAAGGTCTATTTTAACTACTATTTTTATATCTATTCCAAGCGCAAAGACATCGTAAAAATGCCATGAGCTCATAGTTATTTGATGATCCGAATATATTAAAAGAATACTCATAGATAATATAAAAAAAATATATGGAGCATGTAAATAAATAATGTTAACTTTTTCCGATCGTTACACTGTACGGTATTTAAACAATATAAAGATAAAGAACGCTCATTAATTGATTGGAACAGTAAACTACACGACCAGATGTAATGTCAGGCAGCCACGCCCTTTGCGTCCTGTTCGGCAGCGAGCAGGGTTCCTTAAGAAACCGGAGCTGGGTTTCGGCACAAAAATGACTGTTGCTAAATATAACCCGCGGGGGGGCAGCTAGCGCGTGGATCACCACCGGCCGGTCAGAGCCGCCTCGGTCGCCGCGGACTCCACATTCCAACGTCGTTGTGCTGGTCGAGGACTGACTAAGTGACCGCTTCTTCTCGTGCGACGTAAGTGCAGTGTAGTGCAGTGAAAATAAAAATCACCAACCACCAATACGATGTACAGTGTGTAGATACCTTAACAGTTTGTGCGTTCGGAAATCTAAGTTTCTTTGGAAAGCAGTTTAAGCCGTGGCTGTGTGTAAAAATAAATCGCAACGCCAAATCGGGCTGGTGCGAAAATAGCGCGGGATTACGTTACTGTAAACTTGCAAGTTACATAAATATGTACTGAACTCATTTATTACTGAACATGTATTTTATTTTTACATTACACACTGCACACTGTACACTGTATTTATTATGTTTATTTTAAAAAGTGTTATTTGTGTCAATTTTATTTAAAATTTCGTTTTTTATTACATACATATTGTACAAAATATAAGTCAAAGATAAAAAATATTTAAAATTAAAGCCCCTGTAGAAAATAAGTCATATAATATTTAATCTATCATAAATTATCATTAAGACCGTATTTAGTACATAAACTTAAAAAAGTAGATTTTGACAAATATCATGATCTTTTTTTGTAAAGTATGTCTGCTACTTTCGTAAAAATATGTAAAAATTGTTTGTCTCTATATATTGTTGAATTTACAAGATTAACTAAATATACTTTTAGTCAAAATAACATAATTATATTATATCTATTTTTTTTTAATTATAGTAAAAAAAATGCAGCAATTTTTTCTGTTCAAGTCCATAATATCCTATGAAGAAAGTTAATTAAATGATCATAAATTCGTATGAAATGAAACACCTGTTACAACCAGAACTGGATTCGGCATCCTGTAATGCTATACTGAACACGAACCAATTTTGATATAACTTTGAACGCGTGCCAAGCGCGCGGGCGGTGGACGGAGGGCGGGTGGCGATCCGTGGGTGCGCCTAATGGTCGGAAAGATAAAACCGCCCAAAATAGATTGAACTTCATAAACAATGAGATTATTCGATGAGTATAGATTTTGACATGCAACCCTGCATCTATATTAGAAACTTGGCACGTTTACTTGATTAATGGCTTCTATTGACTTTGAGTATACATAACATTAATTTACAAGATGAAATAAAACAACGATGATGAATTTAGGGATAATATATACTTAGTAAAATATTGACCAATTTATCATGGCCGTTCTTTAATAAACTTTTTCAAAATAACAATAAATAAAGTATCGGTTCATAATAATATAATGGAGCACTCGTAATTCTTAAATATTTATAGATACTATACTATACTTCTACATATTATTTAAACGACAAATCAGCTACACATATGTATATATATTATATACATTATATATTATTTATTTTAGAATTGAAAAAGAAATAAAGAGTAAAGTAGTCGATGGCAACATTTTAAATATTTGCAAACCTAAAAGATCAAAGAAAAATTTAAATATACATCTACGATCGTTAGTAAAGTTCAGAACATAAAATTTAGGTCAAAATAATAAAACAGCAGGTTAAAAATAATATATATTTCTTGGTTTACAGAATAACAAATCACCAATATGTCTGACGAAGAGGAATATTCGTAAGTATTTTATATTATATAAAGGAGGAATACATAAATAAAAACACAATCTATCTTCTATTTAGACAACTTTATACACACTTCTTTAATAAACACAACACAACATGTAAATAACTAACAACAAACCTATCGGTAATGTTTAAGCCCTTTCAACATTGAACCCCTGAAACTAATGATCCCTAATTAACCTGAAAATTTACAACATTTTGGGGGCCGTTTTATATCATTTTTATATTTCACAGTGGCTCCGAAGAGGAGGAAGTAGAAGAAGAAGTCGTGGAGTCGTAAGTATTTTGGACAAAAATCTATATTCGATTCCCTCAAATTTTAGTTTCATTTAGAATCCTGTTTGGTTTTCAACTTAAGCTTTAGAGGCCTAGTTTCTATGCCTTGCAGAGTTTTTCCAAATTTCTCTTAGAATTTAGCTAGCCAAGTTTCATTTATTAGTGTCGAAATATATGAATTTGAAGACACATTTTGAACCCCCATCTCATACCCAACTTCGTTAGCTGCACGCCCTCACCAACTCCTTTTATCTCTTTTGTTACAGGAAGTAAGTGGCGTGTTTCGTTGATACAACACTTGCACTCGCTCATTAGGCTAAGATTAGAATCCAGTCTAAGCTTCTTCTAAAACTTCGCTTTTATTGCTTTCAGACATTCAAAATTCTAGGAGCTCTGCTTACAACATGTGCTTTATTAATTTCTAAAGTACTTTCTAACATCAAACTAATACTGATTTTGAGTGTTCGTTTAGTTAAGGTAAGTTACTGATCTTCATGTAGTGCAATAAAATTTCTAATAAAGTGCTTTTGTCGGGTGTTTCAAATGAAATATGAATTACTTTAAGTTATACATTTTTAATTTTGTTTATTTTTTCCTTATCTGCTGCCGCTGCTGTTTCATCATAAAGGCCCGCTCCCAAACAAGAGTGAGTATTATAAGTTCATATTTATATATATATGAAGATCGCTTCGCTTCTAGAATCTGTATGTGGTTATTAAATCGATATGCAAAGGCTGTGATTGATTGGAAACAAAATTAATCTTTGCACTGGGTGAATGATCAACCAATCGGATTATACAAAATTTAAATTGTGGTTACAAACACTAGTAACTTTTTTATTTTGGATGCGCAGAATAATCATCTCACCGCTTTTTTATATATTTTATCTGTGATTTTTGAAGTTGAAAAGTAGAAAATTGTAAAGTGTAGTAGAGGCTGATTGTTATTTTCTGTTTCTAGGAGTAGACCATCGATCGCGTAAGTTGCACCGCTCTCTGTGGTGTCACTAACTATGTAATCCTCACATTAACTAACGAGGCCCGGGCGCATAATATTCTAAATATTATAAATCGTGTCAGACCACAAATACTCTGGATGAACGATTAAACTCTGTTTCGACGCTATTTATATCGATCAGTAGGCGTTCTATTTTTGAGTACCGTGTTGCGCCCGCGCCGTCCCCGAAAAAATTAGATATCGGTCAACGGGAAACTCGCAGAGTTCTCCTGATATTTTCCTAAATGATTAATTGCATGTTTGGACCAAAATAACTAAAGCATGGCCTACCATACACTATTTTGTACGTAAATCCTTGTCCTAGATATGTACATATCTGACAACTACACTTATGAGACATTTACAAATACAAAAACACAAAACAAAACATGCTTTATTGACAAATGTTGTAACACATATTATTGTTATTTTAATGCCAGAACATACATGTAGTAAAGAAGAGCTTAACAGTTTATATTATAAGTGTTAACGACGCTCGATGTGTAACATGATCTAAGCTGACGAAATATTAACTTGCCGAAAGCAAAACAATTCTGATTATGAAATGGCAAATAAAATATTATCAGAAATAATAACTTCATCGTAACAATTTGTAACGCTATATGTATTGTGAACCGTGACAGTGGCGGTTTTAATATTAACCAAAATTTTATAATTTTTTCTGAGATTTTAATAAAAAAAATATTTTTCAGGGGTGAGGGAGACCCAGAATTTATTAAGGTAATTATTATAAAAGAATATATAATACACAAATAATGAAATATATTTGGCGATTGTTTGTTAATCTTATTTTAAATGAAAATTAACAGCGTCAAGACCAGAAGCGGTCGGACTTGGACGAACAGTTGAAAGAATACATCAACGAATGGCGCAAACAAAGGTCCAAGGAGGAGGACGAGCTGAAACGCCTCAAAGAGAAGCAGGCTAAGCGCAAGGTAAAATACTAGTGTGCAGTAAATATGATATATACATATATAGTTTTTCTACTGTATTTCTATCCTAATACTTATCTCATATAATTTTAAATCTACAGGTATCCCGCGCTGAGGAAGAGAAACGCCTCGCTCAAAAGAAGAAGGAAGAAGAAGAAAGGAGGATTCGCGAGATTGAAGAAAAGAAACAGCGTGACATCGAAGAGAAGAGGCAGAGGCTCGAGGAGGCCGAAAAGAAACGCCAGGCTATGCTCCAGGCCATGAAAGAATCCAGCAAGACCGGACCTAACTTCACTATCCAGAAGAGGAGCGATAACGTGAGTTAACTGATTATCCTGAGTTTTTTTAAGCAATAATCAAAAGTAAAACCTAATAAATAAACTGACTGTCTATATAAATTTCTTAGAAGAAACATCTTTTCACATTTTAAATATTTTCGCAGTTCGGCCTTACCAACGCTCAACTCGAGCGCAACAAGACCAAGGAACAGTTGGAGGAGGAAAAGAAGATTTCCCTCTCAATCCGCATCAAGGCCCTCAACATCGAAGGCTTGTCTGTGGACAAACTCCGGCAGAAGGCGGTGGAGCTCTGGGAGTGCATCATCAAACTCGAGACAGAGAAATACGATCTCGAGGAGAGACAAAAGAGACAGGACTACGACGTAAGTTAATGTTTAGCTATCCTTTACCTAAAACCAGTAGGAATATCAATCGTTTTAATCAGTTTTACTTTGATTTATCGTATTCGTGTAATATTTTCTAATATTTTTCTTATTTTCAACAGTTAAAAGAACTCAAAGAAAGACAAAAGCAACAGCTGAGGCACAAGGCTCTCAAGAAGGGTCTCGACCCCGAAGCACTTACAGGCAAGCACCCCGTAAGTATCAGAAAACTGACTGAATAATAATTCATTATTATTATAATAGAAGCAAGAAAAATAAAATTTATGTTTTGTTTTAGCCCAAAATCCAAGTTGCGTCCAAATATGAGCGACGTGTCGACACACGCTCTTATGACGACAAAAAGAAGTTATTCGAGGGTGTAAGTAAACATTTAGAACCTGAGACAAAGAATATATGAAAAACTGGAAGTTTAAAAGAAAAAAATACTATGTATTGCTCCAACAGTTCAGCGTCAGTTTAGACTTTATACATGTTGACAACTTTCAACATTAGTTATTAATAAAAAGATTTGAGTTAAGCAGAAAAATATTATAAAATAAATATATTTCTACTTAGTTCGTGCCGATTAACTAATTCACTAAACGAGTACTATAAAATAATATTTAGTTTTTATTAGAGCAATAGAACTAAATTTTAAATAAATAAATTTAGATTAGCATTATGAAAAATTAGACAAAATAAAAAGGTTGTATAACACTGTATCGTAGAAATGCATTAGACAACTATAAAGCAGTAACTTTAAATACAGGGTTACGATACTATAGCAGCAGAGGTATTGGAAAAGGTGTGGAAAGAGAAGATGGGCGAGTTCATGAACCGCACTAAAAGTAAGATGCGGATGTAGACTTAGTCATGTTGTCCCCCCTACATCTGTCCGTGTATGGCATGTTCGTATACGCATGAAATTGCATCTCATGGGTTATGAAACATCAAAACATCGGATTAATAGGACATTGTCAAATGCCAATGTTTTTATTGTTTTTTTTTTAAATTGGCAATAGCTATGACACAACGTTTAAAATGTTTGTACAGATTTTATTTCAAAGACTGATATAAAACAATATAAATTAGGATAATAATTTGACAGTGTCCATGAATATTATATTAAGGATGCAATTCGACTCGATCCTTTGTATTTTGAATCCGAATTGACCCTTGTGTTAACCATTCCTAGGACCTAGAAAAACTGAACAAGGACTTCCTTGAGAAGGTGTGGCAAGAGAGAGCCGACCAATTCGGTGGCAGGCAAAAGGGTAAGTAATCGACAGCAAAAAAAAACTAAATTTAATTATAGAATATTAATTCGGAAATAGATTATATAATTAGGTGGATCTTTTAAAACAATCTTTTGACCAAATTGTTTTTAGAAATTGTTTTATTTATATAACGTAAGTAAAAGTGTTCAGTACATGTGTTGTGTGTTATTAATGTTCAGATGTAGCACGTGAATAAGACTTTCATTTTAATGTATAAGCCATTGTTAATAGATTAATGGTCATTAATTCACAAAACCTATTCGTATTTGTCGTGAGCCCATTCATAAGTAAATTATAATGTTAAATAGAACACCTACACTGAACACAAACCTGATTGAACTTACAAGAAAAACAATTACATTACTTCACATACAATATTTTATCAACTGTATAATATTATAAACATGCTTTACGTTTTTTTTTCTATAATGTAGTAATTTATACAATAAAGTGTATATATAATAAAATTTAGAAGCTGTCAAGATTACCTACTTAAGAAGCCAAAATTCAAGTAAAAACAAGTAAAAAGAAGTCAAATCTTGACAGCTTTTTTAAAAACGAAATGCGAATAATAATTTATATACACAGCGCGACTGCCTAAGTGGTTCGGCGAGAGGCCCGGCAAGAAGAAGGGCGAGCTCGAATCCCCTGAAGGCGAGGAGGACGTGAAGGCCGAACCCGAGGAGGAGGACGAGCCTGTGTACGAGCCCGAGCCCGAGGAGGAGGAAGAAGTCGAAGAGGTCGAAGAGGAAGAAGAAGAAGAAGAGGAGGAGGAAGAGGAGGAGGAGGAAGAAGAAGAAGAGGAATAAGTGGGTTTCTTATATTTAGAAAACATGTCAAAATGTTGTGTTCTTTGTACTTAGAACAAAAATTCTTTTTAAAAAAATCTGGAACTGCACAGTTAAAACGTTTCTAAATATATATTTAAATTGGCGCTTAAATATATGTTGAAATGCTGGCACCACAGATAATGTACACACGTGCCAAATCTATTGTAAGACAATATTTTTTTCCGTTATGCGTAACCAGTTTCAATTTGTACCCAACAAAATGTATTAAAGTATTAATAATAGTATTTAAGTATAAAATTCAATACTGGGAATAATTACTGGGCGCAAAAATCTATTTTTAAACAGACCATGGCTTGATGCCAATGCTGTAATATATAGTTGGGACTAATTTATTAATTATATCACAGATTCATTATTTACCACAGATTACTTCAAAATATGTGTAATTTAAATTATATAACAAATAAAGCCAACTTAATCACCAGCTTTCGATGACTGACATATTATTATGATAAAACCTGAAGTAGGCAAGGGCAAAAACGCTTGAATGTAAGCTAAGTTGTGGGTTCGGTCCCTGCTAGAGAAAATTAAATATTTATTGTTCTCATTTAGAAAAACTCGGGTAACAAGGTAAAGTTGTGTGTTGCCTCAAATTCGACAGAAAGTGAGGAGGGGAAACGGAACGGTATGTTTTAACACTAAATTAACAAAATTTTCCCAGCCTGCCACGTGCGAGATACAGCGTGAAGCTATAAAAACACATAAAAAAGAATCTTCCAGTAACAAATCTGTCTTTCCAGGGGCGAGCCACACTCGCCCCTCCACGCCCGGTGACGCTGTAAAGACCATCCCAGGTCAACAGCAATTCAGTCACTCAGAAAAAAAAAAAAAAAAAAAAAAAAAAACAAATCTGTCATTAAATCTTTTAAGTGTGCACCTGCTGCACTCAATATGAAGGAGAAAGAAGAAAAAATCTAACTTTTAATATTGTTAAAGTGTTATTCCACACTATTAGAAATATACTTATTTAAAAAAAAACGTATGAAAAATTACTGCTACGTTGAGATTTTCAATCAAAATTACCTATATAATATATATTTTCCAGATATAAGAAGTCAACACTCAAGGGCTAAGACGCCGACGGAGCTGCGTCGGTTACCATTTGTAACCAATCCATTACTTATCGCTACTATTATATAAATTATTTTTATTATTTACAATTCAGTTACGAAACATGGACGTTACTTGCGTCGACAACATCTGAGACGTTGCAATAAACTAATTTATTTCATATATTAGACTAGTTTCATTTCACCCCCATAAGAAAAAGAGGAATAGCAATTATACCTCTGCAATTCAATATAATCATTAAATATATTTAAGTTGATTTCTTTTTGGGTACCGTATCGCAGACGGAAACAATTTCTTGTTGTCTGTCTGTCAATGTGATTTTGAGATCACTAACTTCAAAACAAATTGATACTAGATATTAAAATTTAGAAATCCTATAGAGCACAGAAAAAATGAGCTTCAAAGTCAAATCAATCAAAAGTTATGAGCAATTTATGTATCGTTCATTTTTGCATTTGAGAGTCCTGTCGTGGCGCAGCGGCACAAGTGTGTGACTGTAACCGACAGGTTGAGGTTCGATCCCCACTCGAGCAAGTGAAATATTTAATTTTTTCAATTTAAATATTTAATGTTTTAATTTCTTCGCTCTGGTACAAGGCAAAACGCGGCGTTGAGTTCCGCCACTCAACACTCAACACACCTCAAATTCGTCGGAAAGTGGGGAACTGAAGTGGAACGGAGTGTCTTAACACTAGGTTCAAAAGTTTCCTCTGCTTACCCTGCCATGTGCGGGATACAGCGTGAAGCTGAGTGAGTTAGTGTATGAAATTCACCGTTACAATTCTGTAGGGTGCTGCTCGTGGGCCTATGGTTATGACATTTTTAACGAAGTGTGTTTATATGTATTTTATAGTAAAAATCCTCTGAAATAAACATCAATTGTAGTTTATTACATGCAAAATGAGTGAATATTCCCGCGAACTAAACTATTGTATTACGATCTTAAAATTTATATTTAAATATAACGTGTGACTGTAAAGGACAGGTTGTGGGTTCGATCCCCACTCGAGGAAATGAAATATTTAATATTTCAAAATCAAATATTTATAATTAATTTCTTCGCTCTGCCATGTACTGGATACAGCATGAAGCTTTTTGCTATGTCTTGCACCTGAAGTCTACAAAGTTAACTTTGATTCCTTACTCTTTTATAAAAGAATATATATTAGATTACATTTATTAAATATATATTACAGTGAATAGTTTACCTTGTGACTTTTTTATCCGAAAAAAAAACAATCCATATATATTTATTGAAAATTATGTTTATTATAATTGAAAAACTTAATTTCATTACATAACATTTGAAAATGGCCGATTCTTTACATAATATGTGCTCTTAGCAAGATAATACTTCAGTAAAAATATAAAGGCAAAAAGAATTATTAAATATTAATAATATGTTTATTTAATTAATAATTGAATTACATAAAAATTTAAATAAAAAAAACCTTTTTCATATTTATTTCTTGCACAGCGGAGAAGCCAAAGCAAACCTAGTATTAAGACAATGTATCCCACTTACTACTCAACATTCGAAACGTTAAGCGTTGATTGGTGGATCTTAACGCCGAATTTTTGTACCGAAGGATAAAATGAAACTAATGCATTTTAATATAATAAATTCCCCGACTGAAAATCGACACTGTGGCGATAAGCCACGGCTGCCTCAATTTTACCTCTTTATAATTATTGAATACAGATTATAAAATAAAATTGTAATTTGATATGAAACAAGCAAAGATATATATAATAAACAGCCACATCAAATATAAGTAAAAACTATATATAATAACTATTATAAAATTTGAATGGATATTACGATACTACATCTATATACTAAAGGAAATCCCTTGTTTCGATAATTAATAAAAAAAATATATATCTTGAATAGCACAAACAAAATTAGTTTCTTACATTAAAAAGAAAACGTAACGTTATATAATTTCATAGATAATCTGTACGACACTAAACCAGAGACAAAAACAAATTAAATAATTAATAATAAAGAAAAAATAAAATTTATTTAATTATATTATTGTTTGATTAGAACAAATTATAATATCAAAACAAGGTATTTTATAATATTTATAATTATATCATATATAGTGTCTAAGCGGCCGCCCCTATCGGTTCAGCTGGTGGTTTCTGCGGTGGAGACTTGTGCATCATATTGATTTTATCACCTAGACTTAATGCCATACCCTAGAAATGAAAAATATTATGAAATACTATAAACCCGACAGGTTGTGGGTTCGACCCCCACTCGATGAGATTAATAATAAATATATAAATATTTATTATTTTCATTTTCTCGCTCTGGTGATGAAACAGAGCGTGGTGTAGAGCTCCGTCTCAACACGCAATGTGTAATACGGCGGAGAGTGGGGAACGGAAGTGCCTTAGCACTGTGTTCTACGAATTATCGAGACATTGCGTGGTGAGAGACGAAACTCAACGCTGAGTTTTGTCATCTTAGCAGGCAGACTAGAATAGAGAAAATGAAAATAATTTACTGTCCCAAATAGGAATCGAACGCGTGTATGTGTGTGCGTGTGTACCTGCGTCTTGGCGCGTATGCGCACGTGTCCGACGACGGGCGCGCCGGCGCGCTGCAGCGGCGTCTCGATGCTGAGGTTGGCGAGCGCGTCCTCGCCGAAGATGCTGCGCGCGTACAGGTTGGCCGCCATGAACCCGCACTGGCCGGACAGCGCCTGCGGACGACACGGGACGAATGTCTTTGTTCTTATTTTTATTTATATATTATATTTTGCCAACTTTTCCTTAACATACAGTGTTTTTTTATTGAAGTCCATTAATAAAGTAACGTAAATATTTAGTTGATAAAAGTTCTTTAAACTGTTATTCATTTGAATAACATTTTAGTTTTCAATGTAAAAATATTTCTTAAAAGTGACAATATTATTAGAATAATAAATTAATTGAGATTAATAAATAAAAATAGTGTATCAAGCTGGCGAAGCCGCAGCGAATCGCTAGTAATATATAAAATAAAATAACCTTATCTGGCGTGAGACACTTCATGTTGGTAGAGGCGAGCAGATGCTGCAGGTAGTCACGCAAATCCGTGATATTCGTATTCACAGACACCTATAAAGATATTTATTACAGATAAAAAATGTTAAATAATAAAAAAAAATGCGGCTCGTCGTGGTACAGGATCACAAGTGTGCGACTGTAACCGACAGGTTGTGGATTCGATCTCCACTCAAGGAAATGAAATATTTAATATTTCCAATCCCGGAACCAGTGGTTTAACACACTTCCGTTAACCACTTTCCACCGAATTTAGGAAGTATTCTGTTGTATTACCAGAGCAAGGAATAGAAAAAATTATATATAATTTATATCGTAGACTGAGAACTGACACACACCCAGGCTTCGGTGCTACTAATACCTAAAGAAATAGAGCAAAAAACGTTACTCAAAAATAACAATCAGTAAATAAAAAATAATATAAAAAACTGGTAGTTTACCTTATTCTCCCATTCAAATTCAGCCCACATGTGCCTAAAGTCCGCATCGCTGCAGGCCGCGGGCTGTATATAGTCCACAATGTCTATGTGTATGTCGTTAAGTACGACCACGCCGCGGTCCATTGAAGCACCCGATACTTCGTATACTGTAAACAGGGTTTTTTTTAAATAGGTTCCCTACAGGAAGGTATGCAGGAACCTAATGTTAACATATGCTACATGCTGAATTTTACTGGATGGACTTATTGAATAGCGGAGCTCAACGCCGTGTTTCGTATATTAAAGTACGGAATTTTATTTTTTATCTTTTATAATTTAAACCAAACTGCTATAGTTATAATTTATTTTAACCAATTTAGTATTAGAAAAAAAATCTAATACATAATTTATTATTATAAAATTTTCTAAATAGAAAGCAATTATATTATATGACAATACTGCACTTCAAAGACTTTAATTTTTTAAACAGACCATTTGTTAATAAAAAGAATATCAAGAAAAAAATTGGCAAATTAATGCACCCACAAACTGGCAACACTGTAGACCACATAATTAAAACAACAAAGAGTACTTACCAATATTCCCAAATATAATGCCGTTCTCGGTGGACGCCACCTTGACGTGGGCCCTGATGGTGGTGAAGTCGCGCGGCGCCAGCACGACGCCGGCCGGGCGCTCCACCAGGCGCAGCTCGCCCAGCGTGGCCAGCTCCAGCGTGCAGTGCTGCAGCGTGTCGTCCGTCTGGTTCACCACCAGCACGTCCAGCACCACGTCGTACTGGTGCACCGACACCAGCGCCTCCGCGTACACGGGGTCCGAGAACCCTGCGTGCGTACTCTATGTTAGACAATACCATTCGGTACCATTCTCGTCACAATATTTAACATATTTTTTAAATAAATAGAACCATAACTAATCAAAACTATTTCACGAAAGGAAATCTTGAAATTCAACAGATCATCTTTTTAATACAAAAACTGTAATTTCGTAGTTTAATAAGAATAATATGATAGTTCCCCAAGTGACCTGTCAGCTGAGTAACTTTGGACAGCTTGGAGCCAGCGTTGGCGGTGCGGCCGTGCAGCGCCTTGGCCAGGGACAGCTCCAGCTCGTCGCGGTGCGCGGCCGCGGCGCCGCCGCCCGCGCCCGCGCCCGCCAGCGCCGCGAAGTGGATGCCCTGCTCCACGGCCACGGCGCGCGGCGGCGGCGGCGGCGCGTCCTCCTCCGCGGCGCCCAGCAGCGCGGGCGCGGCGCGCGCCGGCAGCGCCAGCAGCGCCTGCAGCGCGGCGCGCGCGCGCGCCAGCAGCGCCGCGGCCACGGCGGGGCGCGTGGCGGCCGCGCGCAGGCACATGGCCGCGTGCTCCAGGTCGTCCGCCGTCAGCGACGTGGCGCTCTCTGAGGGCCAATGCCATTATCTTTAATTGGACTGCCAAGATAAATAAATTCTTTTTATAGAGTCTTTGGAGTGGAGTAAGAAAGTCAAACAATCAATCATGATGATGAGGAGTGCTCGGTATCTATACTTATAATAAATATGTAGACAGGTCAATTCTGTACATGAAATATATTTTCAAAATAACTATCAGGGGGTGATTAGTGATTGATACTGTTGCAATCAGTACAATTTTTATCTGTCTGTCTGTCTGTATATTCATTATAAAAACAAAAACTATTTGACGGATTCTAACGAAACTTGGTATAGTTTTATCACGCTACAACCAGTAGAAACAGAGCATTGAAAGGAAATGTTGGGAAATCAGTAGAAGTTACTTAATTTTTTAAGCTTTCGTCGCGTGTGCAGCCTTAATGGTTAAAGCTACAGCAAAACCAATGATGACGAAAATATTCTAAATAAAATTATAAAAAAAAATCCCCGACAGCAGCATATGTCTATCTTTTATGGTTGACACAATAACACGTGTAAATATCCCAATAGGTTAGCAGTTCAGATCAAAACTGGAGGTAGGACATTATGCTAATTTTTTTTTTCGAAAAACGACAGAAGCGCAAACCAAGTCGCGGGCAACAGCTAGTAGTAATTATTACAATTATTCTATAAGTAATAAGGCAAGTACTCGTCTTATATAGAATAGGGTTATTGGAATTATTTTGAGGTAATTAATCATGACTGATTGTTTGACCTGCTACTACTGTAATAAAATATCTTTGTTATTAAAAGTTATTTTCTACTTTTTAGTTCAATCATATTAAGTTGGGTGTTATCATCTATATTTTAATTTGATGAGAAAAAATCACTAATTTGTACTTGTGTTTTATCCTGGTATTTATTTTAAATATATTACTTAGAATTGAATGGAATTCGATTATTAATCAAAAAGTTACTTTACTAGTAAAAAGGTACATTAATAAAATTATATTAAGTTAATCAGCAAATTATAATAAATAAATTTTGCTCACCTTTAGCGGATTTGCAATAGGCGAGCAGGCGTGCGGCGAGATGAAGTGCACGATTGGCGTGTGCGGGCCCTCCGCGCAGCGCCAGCTTGGCCAGCGCCGAGCACGCGCACGCCGCCGTGAACCCGTCGCTCTCGCGCAGCGCGCCGCCCAGCCCGCCCGCGCCGCCCCCCGCGCCGCCCCCGCTGCCCGCGCCGCCCCCCGCGCCGCCCGCCGCCGGCAGGTTGAACGCCGACTGCGTCGCGTACGTGCCGTCGCTGGTGACGAGCTGGCGCGCCGGCGCCTCCTTGGCGTCGGCGGGCGCGGGCTCGGCGGCGGGCGGCGCGGCGTCGGGCGGCGCCGGCAGCGCGGTCACCAGCACGTCGAGCGCGTCACTCGCCGCCTCCTCCGTGTCCGCGAACTCGGCCACGAGCCACAGCGCGGACCGCGCCACGGGTGCGGCGCGCAGCGCGGGCAGCGCGCGCAGCAGCCCCGCGAACACGAGCGAGCGCAGGTGCGGCGCGGCCACCAGCACGTGGCGCAGGAACAGCAGCACGTCGAGCGCGGCGGGCGCGGCGCCGTCGGCCAGCAGGTCCAGCAGCGCGGGCGCCACCGCCGCGGCCGCGTCGGGGAACTTGGCGGCGGCGCGGTGCAGCGCGCGCACCAGCAGCTGGCGGTAGCGCGCCGCGTCCTCGTGGTCGGCCAGCGCCGCGCGCGTCGCCTCCTTGCGCAGCGCCGCCACCAGCTCGAGCGCGTGGCGCGGCGCGGCCAGCTCCAGCGCGAGGTGCAGCGTGTGGCGGCGCACGTCCAGGTCGGAGGCGGCGAGCGCGCGCAGCACGTCCATGGCGAGGTCGGGCAGCGCGCGCGCGCCGGCCTCCCCGCTGGCGGCGCGCAGGCGGCGCAGCTTGCCGAGCACGATGAGCTTCACGTTGTTGTCGCTCTCCTTGGCGACGAGGTCGATGTAGGCGGCGGCGGCGGCCTTGACGGCGGCGGGCGCGGCCGACAGCGTGACGAGCGTGCCGGCCGCCTCGTAGCGCACGGCGGCGCTGGGCGCGTTCAGGAGGCCGTACACGGTGCGGATGAAACGCGAACGTTCCGACGGATTGGTGTGGCACACCTAAATGTTGCAAAAACAAGCAAAAACAGTCTCAATCACGTTAAATATGATATTAAGACCTGTTTACTTAAATATTTCAACAGACGCTAAAACATTTTACTTAATATTGTTGTATTGTTGTTCACCAAATTTTATTTAATTTCTATAAATTACTTTCTAGCGCGGGAACGTAATCCGTACTTATAGATACGTACGTTACGATAAATTTTTAGTTACGATAAATAGTTATATGATAGTAGTTTTTTAAAATTTGTACTAAGTGAATCTATCTTTTTGAGATGCGTTTTAGTGCGGCATTTTTCTATTCGTAGTTTTACCGGTATTGAGGATAATTATTAAATCGCAAGATTGGATCAAATTATTTTGGAGAAAAAAAAAGTTTTTTCTCCAAAAGTTTTTGCTGTAATTTTAATTATAATAAGACAGCAAAATCGAATTGATGTCGATAGCAAACTGATGATAGCTCTATCAAAATCAGAACCTAGGATCAACCAATTGGTACAAAACATGGAACCTCACGTTATGGTCTCTATTATTTAATTAACATATTTAAAATTTGCTTATATGAGTGAGAGAGCAAATAAATGTCCTTACAGTACATGTGCGATTTTTGAGTTCATTGAAAATAAAATGTATTTTTTTAGAATCTGAGAAGCTTTAACATAAAGGAAAGAAATCAAATATTTCATTGGCTCGAGTGGGTATTGAAAACACAATCTGTCGCGTGACAGTCACACGCTTGTGTCCGTGTCCACGATAAGAATCAAATATATTAAAACTAAATTAATTTTTTTTCTATTTTTTCTTTTTAGCTTCACGCTGTATCCCGCACTAGGCAGGGTAGGCAGAGGGAACGGAAGTGAAACCTAGTGTTATGACACTCCGTTCCACTTCCGTCCCCCCTTTCCGCCGAATTTGAGTCACTAAATTAATTAAAAGTGAAAATTATATATAAAATTGTCAAGTGAAATTATATTCAGAATTTTCATATTCAGTCTCAGTTTTTGCACATGAAAATAAATGCAAAAGTTATTAATACACGAAAATCCACTATAGGATATTATTTATGATGAATGGATGACCAATCAAATAGTCCGGACGGAAACGAGAGACTATTACTATTTCCATCGCAGAAGCTAATATGTAGATGTCTATTATTCTAAGTATTCTGTCAAACGGTTGTATTGAAGTGAAAAAATAAGTTTTTCCACTTTTTAGTATTTTAATTATCAACAACCAGTTATATTTTCTTACAATACCAATAAATCTCGGATCAAAATAACACCATTCCAGCTCCGACTTCAATAAACGAAATTCATAAACTCCGATTCCGCCTTCGGTTCCGTTTAAACCTCCGTAACATACCAATAAAATATCCAAATTATTATTATAAAAAATCACTAACCTTATAAATAAGCTCCACAATGACCAACTGCAGTATATCACCAAATCCATGGACATGGTCGAGTCTATCGGCCAAGTAGGCTAAAGCTCGTTCTTGCTCCGCGTGTAGGAGCATAAGGAACGCGTTACGCTTGCAAGACATATCCTGTTCACCTTCTAGGAAAGTGCCTATTAGTTCTGGGGCATCGGGAATAAGGAATTCAAAGTTCCTGAAAAAAAAAAAATATTCCATTTTCTAGATCTTTTTTCAACTTCGCGCTGTATTTAGCATATTCGCTCATCGCTTAATTTCCGCAGAATTTGAGGCATGTTGAGTGCAGGAAAGCAAAGAAATGAAAATATTAAATATTTAAATTGAAAATATTAAATATTTAATTTCCTTCAATGGGATCGAACTCACAACCTATCAGTTACAGTCATACGCTTGTGCCTCTGCGCCACGACAGGCCTCCCAACTGCTGTTTTATTTTAATCACTTCCAGGTATAAAATTATAAAAAAAATGTCACTTTAGTTTGGTATTGCCTACAAATGGGGCCGAATGAAACAAGGAGTCGATATTCATCAACTATATGTAACATATTTCATAAATGGTTTCTAATCACAGGTGAATAAAATATAAATATAAAATCAACTGACATGATATTTATAATTTAAATTCCTTTACACTTTCTCAAGTCACAACATAACAGTGTTTTGCCAAGTTTTAGTTACAAATAAGCACTTATGTCTAGAAATAATAAATTTGCCAATACATTTTGTTACTTGTCTCTTGATATATCATTTAATTAAAGAAAGTTATTTACTGTCAAAAATCATAATAAAAACCAAAATTAATAAAAAATAGATTATCAGGCCTTTTATACTAAGCCTTAATATGTCAATCATCACAAGTCATAAATCACTAGTAATAATATATAAAGAATATTTAATTTATCCATTTACTATATAAATAAAAAAAAACCACAAACACTTACCTATAAATAGTAAATATAGCTAACACAGCATTTCTCCTGACATATGAGTGACGGTGCTCCAAGCACGCTCGGATAGCTGGCATTAGAGGCTCCAGCAGCTCTGGCTCCTTCAGCTTACAAAGGAACCGCAGTGTTGAACCACGGATAAACTCATTTGGATGTTGTAAGTCCTTGGGACAATAAGGGAAATTCAATAATAAAATATGAAAATCTTATAGCACAGTAGCTTAAAATCGGATATTTATTGTGAACTCAAGTGTTTTATTTACATTACATATATAATAATAACAAACAATGAGTTTAGTAGGGTAATATGTTAATACTAGGTGCCCTCTGCATACAAAATTTTATCTGAAAGTTTACTTTCGTTTATTCTTTAAATGAACCATCATTATAAAGCAAATAATTAAAAACATTTTTTTTTATGAATAAACTAGCAACTTTTAAAAATTATATCATAAGATTCATTAATTACCTTCCTATAAGCATCGCAAACAAGAATCATCTCCTGCATTAGTTTTCCATCGGGGGTTGTTTTAGGTACAATTTCCCAGAAGATTAACAAAAGTTTCTTAATAGTATGATCTTGCAATGGAAGCACAAATCTAATGATAATCATCAATAGTCCAGGTATCTTTTCCCCAGAGAGGATAATACTTATTGTCTTCTTTAGAGCTTCAATCTTCTTATTGATGTCCCCTTTTTCTGTAAACATGTTTTTTACATTATATTCATTAATAATTGTAAATTACAAGATAGGCTTGTTGTGGTGCAGCGGCACAAGCATGTTATTATAAACAAGAGGTTGTGGTTTCGATCACCACTCAAAGAAATGAAATATTTAATATTTTCAAATTAAATGTTTCTTTCATGTTTTCATTTCTTCCCTCTGGTAACGAGGCAAAGTGCAGCGTGGGTTCCACCATTCAACATGCAATGTCTCAAATTTAGCAGAAAGTGGGGAATGTAAGTGGAACAGATCGTCTTAACAGTAGGTTCCCATGTTCCCTCTGCCTACCCTACCATGTGTGGAATACAGTAGGAGTGAGAGAGTGACAAGACATTCAGAGATATCCATAAATATAGTGTAAAAGTTTAAGAAAAAATTAGGCAAGCAATTTATTTAATCATTTAAGAATATATGTGTATATATGTGTACTTGATAAGTTGATAGAAAAAAATAATAATTTGCCAGCTTCATATCCTATCAAAATATTGGTAAGATACAAATTCTGTTTTCCATCTAAATTTGAGACAATGCATTGAGTGGCAGACTTAACACTGGATTTAGCCTCATTCTGATTTAGTTTACTAAGTTCTATTGAATATAAAAATGCAACACAATGACAAAAAATATATCTCTTAATTTATTATGATCACTTACCAAGATCAAGCTTAAGTTGCATTTCATTATGGGGCTCTGAGTCTGTAGGAAAGTTGATAAGAGTGTAGCATGGTTGCTCTACACCCGCCATGGCTTTAAAATAAAATTAAAAATTAATTGATAAAACTTACAAACTATTTCTTTTACAAAATCCGAAATCTTTAGGACATACCAAAGGGTTTACCCCTAACATATTCCTTTTTTTATTAATATGTATTGTTATATACTTCTAACATAATATATATAATTATATTATTAATCATACAATAACATATAATAAGTTACTTATTTTATGCAATTTCACCATAAATGTAAAACATAACTAAATTGTAAGTATACATGATATCAAAATACAATTATGAAAGCCAATTTTTATCTCCAAGTAGATGAATGGGATCAATTTAAAAAATGTTTTGTAAGCTGAGACCTAAAAAATTATTCTCCTATAAGTCTACATCAACTAAAATCGTAGTTTTTATTAAATTACTTATCACATACTTTACTATAGGACCCGGCGCTACCAAAAATTTACCTTAAATTTGCACGTTACCAATGTATATGTGACTAACATAAATTATTACTTATATTTAATAACAATTTGAGCAACTAATAGCTGAATAATTTGTGTTAATATCAAATAAATGAAAAAATAATTCAATCAAATACGTGTCCACATCAAACATGACATGTCATATGTGACAACACTTCTGACATTTTAAATTGCATTTGGGTTGTAGAATTCATTTATTTATTATTTAAAATGTATAAATACATTTCATATTACTTTTTAAATTCCTGAACCGTGAAACAAAATCGTTGATTTAAGCAATCACAAATAGGGAATATTCAAAATGTTTTTAATTCTTAATTATTTATACCTTTTTAACGTAAAAAAAATGTAGATTTGGAAAAATACAATTTTATTTAATAGACATTTAAAACGCTTCGTACAAAATTTTTATACGCTTTTTAAATTTAAATTCAGCATTTTCTGTAATAAGTGTCGAACAACACTTTAAAACATAGTAAAAAAAATCACAATACTATTTTATTGTCCTAAATAAAAACTTAACTATTAACAGAATTTCTAATGTTACCAATAATACGTGATGATTATGTAAGAAAAATATAAATAAATACTAAATAATGCAATGTTATAGTAGGTGGATTGGTAAATATACAGAATGATTTCATAAAAATATGTTTTTTTTATGAAATCATTCTGTATATTTACCAATTACACAGTACCTATAGAACGGAATTATACTGGAGTATCTTAACACTAGGTTTCCAGGTTCCCTCTGCCTACCCTGCCTTGTGCGGGATGCAGCGTGAAGCTGAGTAGTATCTCTAGAAAAATTACATTTTTGTGATTGAGAATTGAACCCAGAATTGCCATTCGTCAATTACTCGTCATTCCGCTGTCATGCACCCTGCCATGTGCGGGAGTGAAGCTGGTTGAGTAAGTGTCTTAACTAGGTTACCACTTTTCTTCTGCCTCACTTGCCCGCCTGCTGTAATAGACATTTTACTACAAGTACATAATTATTAACTTATGCTTTAATATAGATTGTTTACGATTTAAAGTCGGAAATATTGTTAAAATGCAACTTAAAATCTAAGATCATATGTCCAAACACCTCACCACACCTCACCACACCCACATCTTACGGTACGGTACTTACTACTAGTCAAATATATCAAATATTTGATTCCGTCCCTTAATTGCCACTGGCTGTATTACTTAATAGTCTGTGATCTTGACTACGCAAGAAATGTCATTGTCAATAACAAAAACAGTATTTTGCAAATTGCAATATTGTGTGCGTCCGTAACCACCCAAATATTTTTTTAATATCGAAGAACCATTAGCATTACTGTTTACTAATTCGATAATGAGTGTAATGGTCACACTCATTAATAATTTATAATATATGTCATTTTGAAAAGAAAATAAAAATGGATATTTTGATAACACTTTTTTATATACTTTTTACATTTTGCGTCATTTATCCTCCTACCGAGTTCGTATCCGCCGGATTCACGATACCACAACTTTTAGATAACTATCTTGGATCAGAAAATTTGAACTTCATTGGCTACCACATGAAGAGAATAACTGTAACTGCCTTTATTCATTCTATGCTGCCTTTAGGATATATTTTTTCTCTCTGGTGTGGTGGTATAAGAGAGGAATGGATGGCTTATGCAGCTGTTGGCACACTCATTGTTCCTACATTTGTTTGTTACATAGTAAGCTGTTGGTGGGAGGGTAATAAGAGTAAGCACCCTGTTATGAAGGCTCTGCTACCTTATGTGACTGAAGGAACTGACTTGACAGTGGTTGCATCTAACTTGAATACGGAATTCAGAAGGTACCTGACATTTTCAGATATATATTTTTTAGTTTTATGCTTGTTCTCAAACTTTTTCTCTTTTAAAAACTTTTTTTTACTTTTAGTGTTAAGAAACTCTGAATTGTAGATATTGCATTCTAAATCAATTAATCAAAAATATTTTATTTTATTATTCATTTTAAAACTTACTTTTACAGTGTGGATAAAGTGTCTATACCATTGAATACTAACAGCAAGTTTGTTGCTACTGAGACATGGTTGATTAAAGTGACATTATATGGATTAAATCTTATAAAGCAAAGTGAATGTGCACTGATTGCAACTGCTGTAAGTATTGTTGGTACTTTTGTTCTATGAAGTAGGGTTAAGGGTTATGGTTATGTCTTTATATTAAATCAATAATAAAATATTTAAACATTTTGCACACAAAAGATACCATAGTGTTTTGATTCTAGATGTTAAAAGTACCTTACCTTAATAACTTAGATGAATTGTATATAAAAAAATATATAAAGGGCATAACTTGTAATGAGTTGGTAGAATTAAAAGTAAATAATGATTTAATTAATGCAGACCTTGAAGTTGCAAATATTTTTGAGAATTATTTTGCAGAAATACCAACAAAAGTAACTTCTTCCTTATGGTCATCTCCATTAGGTGCTAATAAATTATTGCAAAGTAACACTAATAAATATACCACTAATTTTACATTTGTACATGTAACACCAGAGGAAATTATTTTTTTTTGTGTATATTAGCAATCAGTCCCAAGACTATGATCAAATTTGTTTCGTGATGCTGTCATGCGGAGTGTCTTCCCATTGGAAGCATCTACTCCTCTGCTGCCCATAGCTACTGCCGGTGTTCTAGCTCTAGTATATGTTGACGTTTTAGTCGTCTCACATATTGATCCATGGTGAGTTGACGAGCAAGTTCGTTTGGGTGATGGGTTAGACGATCTTTGTATTTAGCTGCTAAGCTCCGAATTTCCTCTTTGATTGTACTCATTTCAAGGGATTTGTGAACTTCATTGTTGGTTATGTACCATGGTATATTTGCAATTGTTCTAAGGATCTTGTTCTGTTGGCGTTAGAGTATATTTATGTTGGAATCGCATGCGCTGCCCCAAAGTTGCAGACCATATGTCCAAATGGGCTTTAGGATAACTTTATAAATGAGCAGTTTGTTGTCTGTAGAGAGGCTCGAGTTCCTTTCTAGCATCCAGTAAAGGCTGTTGTATTTTAGTTGCACCTCCTGCTTTTTGCATTTGACGTGGTGCATCCAGGTTAATCTGCGATCAATATGTAAGCCAAGATATCTTACGTGGTCACTGTTGGGCAGAGTACTTTGACCCAACTTTACAGGTGGACAGTCTCCTTTTTTAAGGGTGAAAGTCACCTGTACTGATTTGGTAGCACTGGCCTTTATTTTCCATTTTTGAAGCCATCTGTTTACTTTGTTGAGGCCCTTCTGTAAGTTTTCTGATGCCAGGTTTGGATCTTTACTACTTGCTAATATTGCCGTGTCATCTGCAAATGTGGCAATGGTTATCCCTGGCGTTACGGGTAGGTCAGCAGTGTACAATGTGTAGAGCATAATACCGAGAACGGAACCTTGTGGCACTCCGGCATCAATCGCTCGGAGCTTGGAAATAGCGTCGCCTTCTTTCACATAGAATATGCGTTCCTCAAGATAAGATTTGAATATTAGAAAGTATGAGTGGGAAATATTCTGCTTGATCTTACATAGTAGGCCTTTATGCCAGACCTTGTCGAATGCTTGCTGGATATCCAAGAACGCTGACGAGCAGTATTCCCTTTGTTCTAAGGATTTTCTTATGGCGTCGCATACTCTGTGGGCTTGTTCCACTGTACCATGGCGTTCTCTAAAGCCAAATTGGTGATCTGGTATCACTTTGCGCTCCAAAAGGCCCGGCATGATTCTGCAAAGTATTGTCTTCTCCAGTACCTTGGATAAAATAGGCAGAAGACTGATTGGTCGATAGGAGGTTTTCTCGGACTCTACTTTACCAGCCTTGTGAATCATGATAATCTCCGAGACTTTCCACGGACTCGGGAAGTATTCGTAGCATGGCGTTGAAGATAGTAGTGATGAAGACAATAGCTTTTCTCGGCAGTTCCAACAATACCTCTTTCGTTATCAGGTCGTAACCCGGTGCCTTTTTACTGTCCAGGCGCTTGATCGTTTTTATAACCTCCGCGGGCGACACAGGTTTAGGGGGAAGGTCCATTTGAAGGTCTTTATTGAGAACAAGATCAACACGTTCTTCTGATAGGCAGTCCAGTGTTTCATTCGGTTTGAAAACGCTTGTTAAGTGGTCTGCAAACAAGTCCGCTTTATCCTGGTTTGTTCTGGCCCAGTCGTTTACCTTTTTTATTGGAGTTTTTGGTATGTTAGGTCTGTCAGAAGAACGGGCGATTTTCCAGAGCGAGTAGTTGCTGGCTTGGGTAGCGGTTAAAGACTCCAACTTTGCTTGCATTGTTAAGTCATTGGCTTTCTTTACAGCTTCCTTTAATTCTACAATGGCTTTATTAAGAGCGGTCTTGTCTTGTTGGTGACGGCTCAGCTGCCAAACTCTGCGTAGTCTGCGTTTCTCCTGGATCATAATCTTTACTTCTAGTGGTATGTTTGTGGATTGGTTTCTATGTAGAATAGTAGGCGTACTTCTCCAGGCCGCAATTTGAATTAGATTAGTTAATTGTAATACTGCTGTTTCAATATTCTCCGCTTCTTTGAGTCTGATATTTAAGTTAAGGTTTTAGAGGAAATTATTAAATCTTTTAAAGTCTTAATGTAAAAAAAACTGGTGATCTTTGGGATATATCTGTTAAGTTACTGAGCTCTATTATAACTCACATTGCACCTAACTTATCATAGATTTTTAATAAATGTGTTGACAAAGGCATTTTTCTCGACCTCATCAAAAACAGCAAAGTAGTACCATTGTTTAAATTATTAATATACTTCATATACATTCCCTTCTTTATATACTGAAATATGATATAAGTTGCGTTTAAATTTAATCTGACAGTTGACTTAAAATGAATAAAGAAATAGAAATACTATATAATAGAAAACAAACTAATATTCGTTTCAGACTGACAGCCACAGCTTTTCCACATCAGGCGAGGAGGAAATACAATATGTGAATATTGAAGCCATACCATCTCGTGATGAAGTAAAAAAGTTTATGTTTAGAATATCCACAATTTCCCTAAGAGATTTACAGCCGAGGCTAGATCGTCCGATCAGAGTGCCGGAGCATATATCGTTATTGCCCACTTTGGTTGAACGATTTGTGACTGTTTTTAAGCAACATGTTGAACAGAATCCTGTTTATTATGTAGATCAGGTTTGTTTACTTTTTTTTTATTTTTTCCCTATTTTAAGATAGTATATGCTGAAGACAGACAAAATTAAGTAGTATGGTATTGTTCTCCATGTTCTGTTCATTTCAATTCATTGCACTAGATAGTGGAAGTTTTTCTTTCTTTTAAATTTACTAGATGAGGAATAATGGAGAATAAAAATAAATGAATATTATGAGTTTAGCTTGTCAAAAACTGCAAGTTGTATTTTACAATGAGTATCTATGGCTGAATTGGTTCTTATGAAGTTTGGCCAGGAAAGGAGTATAGCACGAGCAGTAAAGGTGACTTGTTTGAAAGTTAATGGGCATCACAAAGAGGCCCCTTAAGCTTTCACCTGGAATCACAAATCTAGGAGATACTCGGGGTTACTGTTTTTGTTGCATTATGGACCCGACATCCGTACGGAGAATACATTTAATGCTAAAATGTTTGTCTCTCTACTATAAATGTTAATTCTCAGAAATTAAAATAATTGTAGGAACAATCGTATTTGTATCTACCTAATTGAACCTTAGAGACTAAACTAAACTACTCAACCGATTGAAACTTTACAGCATATACCTTGCAATAACACAAGCTACAATTTATGTATATAGATAGATATTTGTATTATTATAAAATAGATAGATATTTGTATTATTAAATCATGTTTTACTTATTTATAAAAAGTCAAAAGCCTTAATTAACCTACATTATTTATTGTATAGATGTATATGTAGTATCAATTTGAAGCCAGTAAGGTCGTCTTTATTACAATAGTATATTCATCAGTAACATTGTTCATATTTTTTGTGAAATGTATAATTCTGCTTGTATTACTGAATACGAAAACTGCTATAGGACTTTTCAATGTGTTGTTTTCCTTAAGGCGGGCATTTCTAAACTTTCGTCTATTTCTGAATTTATCATATATGTAATTTGAAAAATAATTTAAAAAGTACAACTTTTTTTAGGAATTGGAACTATGCATAGGATGCATGCAGAATACAGCAGATGTTAAAATAAATAAGCGTTGCGTGCCGCCACCCATCAACGAAGGGGGACCACCGCCGTGTCAACAATGTAACTGCAGGTAAGATACGGGCAACATTTAGTTCTGACACCTAATGAGACATAAAGCGTAGAAGTATAAGATTTGTAATTCCAGGGTGCTGTGGTGCTGCGCGTGCATGGCGCGCTGGTGGGCCACGCGCGCGCCCGGCCCGCCCGCCTCCTGGCTCGCCACGCGCGGCTCCTGCCCCGTCTGCCGCGCCGCCTTCTGCGTGCTCGACCTGTGCCCCGCGCGCGCCCCCGCCGCCCCCGACGCGCCCGGACTGTGAGCGCGTAGTGACTACTGACGCGTACCTGTGTGTGTGTGATAGTGACTACTGACACGTACCCGTGTGATAGTGACGAGTGACGCGTACCCGTGTGATAGTGACGAGTGACGCGTACCCGTGTGATAGTGTCTTTTTTTATTTTTCGGTACAAATAAGGCAGGGAAATTAGTGCGTTGCGTGCGTTTTGAAGGTCACTGCGTAGAGTGTCATGAATATGGATTTCTCCGCTATGATGATAGCTGACGGCTGACGGCTGACGCCAGTGACTCGCAAGTGGAGGTGGCCAATATGTGGGCGAGTCGCCCTGAAGTTAGCTGTAGATGGCTACGTTTTTCTTGCTATTTATTATTTAATTCTCAACTGCATTATGCACAAATATTCAGAAAGCCTAACTTCAAGGCGGCCCCGACTTGTACTGTATCCGCGTGATAGTGATGGCCAATGTGTGTCTCGCGTAAGTAGTGATTATATAGTGATGTGACAGTGAAGATGTTAAAAGTTTTAAATGACACTTATAAGGATTTGTGGCAATGATACAACATCTATCGATAATGACTATATTTAACATTTTTACTATTTTTTAAAATGTTAGTCCACACTTAGGACAGAAAATACTAAACTTGGAATTTAAAAAGCGTATAAAAATTTCGAACACAGCAGTCAGTTAGTTGGTCAAAGCGCTTGAACGGTTTTCAAGAGGCGCGGGTTCAAGTCCTGCTTCGTTTGAAATTTTTATGCGCTTTTTAAGCTTAGTAAAGAATATATTTGTTTGTTTATTTTTAATATTGTATATTAAAATGTTATTGATCTAGTGTAAATATGAGGCTATCCTATGATACCCTCTTAGGGGCCGTCCATTAATCACGTGATGTTTTTTTGTAGCATTTTTTAACCCCAACTCCCTCCTTGGTGAGACGTGGTGGGGTTTAAACTTATTAATTACTTACTTATATGTATGTACACGTGATATCTTACTGCAACCCCCTATACCACTTGTGATATTACGTGATTTTCGCCGAAGCCCCTTCCCCCCCTTCGAACCGCACGTGATTAATGGTCCCTTATTAGCCGCAATTAGACAGAGTCTGACTGTAAATGATATGATTGTGGATTCAATCCGCAGAATAATAAAAATTTTAATTTATCTCAGGCAAAACAAAGCGCGGCGTTGAGATCCGCCATTCAGCATTGCATGTCTCGAAATGTGATCAGGAGTCGTGAAGAGTGTTTTGACACTTTGTTTTCATATATCTTTTTCTCTAAGCTTATGCGGGATACAACGTTAAAGCGATAAATATATATATACAGTATTGTATAAAATATACATATTAATGAAAAGATACACAATTTTTAAACAATTTTTAAGTTACTGCTATATAACATAAATATTATGAAATTATAAACTGTGAATGTTTATTTACAAATACTTATAAAAAGTTTTTTTTAATTATTTCAATTCTGTTTCAGATATTATTTTAAAGTATTTTTTATTTCTATGTTGGTGTTCGTGTTTTTTTTTTAAATAAATTTATTTAATAATTAATAAATAATATTGATAATATACATTTTTTATTTTTTTATCTTTATATTTTTTTTTTTATTTATTTTTTTGCTATATCTGCAATCAGTCTATTTAAACTATAAGCGGATCTGTTGTGAGATTCGTCTGTGGTTGAGTGTGCCTCCAGCGAGACATCTACTCTCAAAGTTTCGCTAGTCTAAAGTCTGTTTTGTAGTTCCAGAATATTATGCCTTCTCAGCCTCTTAATACAATCCTCCACAGTCAATTGGCGAGTTAGCTTGTTGGAATGGTGAAGTAGCCTTTCTCTATATTTTACGGAAGTGGATCGGATCTCATCCCTCACAGAGTTCATTGATAGGTGTTGCATTATCTCGTTGTTGGTGACATACCAGGGTACGTTAGATATTGATCTTAGTATGTTGTTCTGTTGCCTCTGGATTACTTTTATATTTGAGTCACTTGCGCTGCCCCATAATTGTATTCCGTACATCCATATTGGTTTAATTACCACTTTGTAAAGTAAGAGCTTATTATCCAGTGATAGCCTAGAGGTTTTTCCTAGCATCTAATATAGGTTTCGATGTTGTATGGATATTTCGTTTCTTTTAGCTCTAATGTGGTTTTTCCAGGTTAAGCGGCGGTCGAGATGTAGACCCAGATATTTAACACAATTGCTGGTGGGTAATGCGTTGTCACCAAGCTTCACTTGGGGTCAGTTTCCTTGACGAAGGGCAAATGTTACCTGCACTGATTTAGAAGTGTTAGCTTTTATTCGCCACTTCAGCAGCCACTCATGTATTTTATTTAGGCCAACCTGTATCGGATATGCATCCGATGCTTGCTTAGGGTCATTAGTATCATTATATGAATTCATTTATATTTTAATTTGTTTTGTTGTGTGCTCAATATGCAATGCCCCAAATTCGGCGGAAAGTGGAAAACGGCCGTTCCCTTGTCCGTTTCCGCTGTATCCCGCACGTGGCAGGGTAGGCAGAGGGAATTTAGGAAACTAGTGTTAAGACACTCCGTTCCACTTTCCGCCGAATTTGAGGCATGGCGTGTTGAGTGGCGGAACTCAACTCTGCGTTTTGCCTTGTACCAGAGCGAAGAAATGAAAACATTAAATATTTAAATTGAAAATATTTAATATTTCATTTGAGGAAATGAATGATCCCTACTAGAGGTAGTAGAACCTATCGGTTACAGTCGCATGCTTGTGCCGCTGCGCCACAACAGGCCTCAAATTTGAAACATAAACTAATACAAAAGTAGTAAAATTTAATGAATCCTAGCAATTAACAACTCAAGGACGCTATAAAACATTTAACCCTGTAAACAGCTGGACAATCAATCAAACAGTGCCATGCGATCGTCGCGATAGAGATCTCTAATTACAGCGCCTCGATAGCCATCGACGCCGATGAACATGTTCAACTTAATTCTTTATTCAATCTTTCATAGAAGCATTTGTCAGTCAGCTTTATCTTACGGTAATAACTTTACGGATAATAGAATTATTAAAATATTTCTTGGTAACATCTTTTGTATAGTCAATTAAGAAAAATTGTCAATGTTATCAGTAACAGAGATAGGAGGAGAACTCGGTCGACCTTCGAAAACACGGTATCTACGATACTGGAGGAAGGTCATATGAGGACCTCCAGAGGGCATGTATGAAGACGTAGATGAAAGTGGACGAGGCGAAAGTGGTAAGCCAAGACCTGGCTCTGGCTACCTCGCTAGGAAAACAGTGTGAAGCTAAAAAATATATAGACAAATTAATTAATTCTTATGGTAATATTTAAAATTTATTTTTGTTTGTCATATAAAGGTAAAATGAAGCAATCGTCGTATACTCGTGCGACACGACAGTTCCTTAAAACGACCACCTTGCATGGATTTAAATATTTAACTTCAAGATATTACTACGATCGGTAATGTTTAAATTTTGTTTTATCTCATGTTCCATATAATATGTATGATTAGATTATTATTAGGTCTCATAGGTCACGGAAACAGAAGAAATTATTCAAACTGAATATCTATTATTTTAAAATAAAAAAGTGAGGTACCTATATTAGGAGATGAATGTTAAAATTCATAGTTTTTTTGCATTCATATCAAGTGGAAAAAAGGAGCTTCAATTGTAATAGCTATTTTAAAATATGTCACTAAATACTTAGTTAAATAATTATTTCTTTTGCCGGAATTTTATACTTTTAGGGTTAAATAAACCACCTTTATTATGGTAAAGGAAAAAACGTTGTTCAAGATTTGAGACTGTTCAGCTCCTTCTTCATTTCAAATGATATACAAACCGTTACAAGGCTTATATACGAGTAGGTATTATTCACAAAAAGCAGCTCAGTATAAATGTTATTGTTAATTAGCTAGGAAGTAGAGCGAACTGTCTTAACGCTAGTTCTCTCTGTCTACCCAGTCATGTGCGGGATGCAAAGTGAATATAAAAGAGAGAGAGAGAGAGAGAGAGAGAAAATATTGAAAAAATATGTGAAGCATGTTTCTAGCGTAGGATGGCTAATATGTTGCTGCGCGAGCGCGTGCTGCGCGGGGTTGTTGTGTGCAGTATTATGGACTCGCTTCCTGCAAGTCCCCGCGTTGCTGACAGTGCACGACCTCCGGAGCCAATACGCCTCAGTCCAAATGCCACTCGTTGCGGTGTGTCTTCCTGCGGAAACTATTGCCGATTATTTTCAAACAGAGTTGTAAGATATCATTTCCTTTTTGAAAATTTTAGTCTACACAATATTCATTCACTCAACTGTAATCACTAATTTTTACAATTCAAATGAATGCCTTGTTCATCGCAGTGGATTTTAGTTAGGTTTTTTTAAGATCGGATTATTAGAGTAACTGCTATAAGCACTTTGAGTCTTTAATTTTGATGTTCAAAAAAATTATGTTATTTTGTTAACTTTTATTTGCAAATTACCTCTAATAATAAATTATACGAATTAACAAAGTCTTTATGGATTCAATGATTTGTTATTACGAAGAATGAAAAGAATAACTTCGCTAATATATGTAGGTATACATTTTTTTTTATTTGAAATAAAATTCTAGCTTCTATCTAAATAAACTCCATTCCATGTTAACACATGCTTGACAGAATAACAAATACTACAAGAGAGCGCCTACAAAGTATATTGGGACACGTTTTACGAAGAAAACTAGCGCCACAAGAACAACTTGTAATTCTGGAAGATATTCTTTTTAAGAACAACTTGTCTCTGCCGGAGGCTTTGCTTAGAGTGATGCCTCCGTGCCATAATATTGTACGAAACTGTCAGTGGCAATCGAGTATGGTGCCTTGTAAGGAAGTGTTTTACAAAGAACTGACCGAATGGGGACCTTGTTGCATATCACAGCCCAATAAGTAAGTAGGAATTACAGTATATAATTAATTAATTATACTGAATCTGAATATTTGTTGATATTGCAATGGCTAAAGTAGCAATGTAATTAAGTGTCTCTTACTTTGTGCAGATTTCTTCGAGGGAAAGATGCACTTTCTGCGTTGGAAGTGAAACGAAAGCTTAATATCGCTGTACAGTGTTCAGAGCAACCTGCTCTCAACGGATGTGAGGTAGTTACCGACTTTAGCATTTTTAAAGTATTATTCCACATTCAGGATAGAAATATATTTATTTAGAAGACGTGAATGTAAATTTCAAATGAAACGTTTAAAAGAAGCGAAAAGACGCTGCGTCAAATTCCGCTTCGTCCAAAGTTTTAATACGTTTTCTATATAATTACTACCTTAGTGTTGCCAAACGTGTAAGATTTCTTTTTCACACATTTTTCCGAATTTAAACAAATTGAATCATGTGGTCATATTTGATCAACTGTGATATATTTTTACCTACTTGAAATAACCTCAAAAGATTGATGATATTATTATTTGAAAGTGTTTTGAGGTATTTAATGGCATTTTTCGTTACAATCGTCGAAACCGAAAGGCTTACTTGTATGTATTGTAGAATAATCCCTTATTGACCTACAATGATCTTGTTCTGCCGTTGTGAAGAAAGCCTCAGAACTGGGACTGGGAAAAATGAGATCTTTGATGAGTTTCCCAGGTGATCTTACCTACTAGGCATCTGTCTCGTCTTTTTTCATACATAAAAATTGAATTTAAAAAATCTATCGTAAAACTATTAGAACTGCTAAACTATAAGAATAAGAGATTGACTTAAATTATTCAGTATGAAGATTTTTGCCATTGGTTGACATATAAAACCCAAGGATTGGGAAAATTTAATGTTTAAAATCTTTAAAAGACCAGCTAAACAATAAGAATTAAGAACATGGTTAGCTAACAAGAGTGTTAATGGAAAAAATCATCTTTATTATAGTAGTGGATAGATGTTTTTGTCAACTTTATAAGTGCGATCGATCGTATTCTGTTCTGTACGTACATTACTATTGCCTTGACTAGCTTACTTAGCATGCACCCTGAAACAATTTCAGCTACAATTACAATAAGTTATAACAGCCTGCAGCTTGTAAATCCATCACAGCACCGCTCCCCGTTCCATCTTTGAATTTTGTTATTTATAACATTTTAAAGTAATAAAAATATTTCAGTTCTTCACAAAATACGATGGCGAAGAATGGATAGAGCCCATAACTTTAACTCCCGGATACAATTATCTCGCTCAGATGGTATTTACATCGGTAGTAGACAGCGATCCGGAGAAACTTGTCGATGGCACGTGTGTTAGTAGGGATGGATATTCCAGGAGTTTGTGTTTGGTGGGTCATTCTTGAAATATCTAATTATTGTAGTGTTATTTTCAAAATAGAGCCACCATTTTTTTTCTTAATATAATATTTATGAATTCTGTTAGATAGAAGAGTATTTACATGTACCTGTAGAATATACACATATCGTCACTATAGAAAAGAACAGTACTTTCCTAAGCAAACAACTGAGCAAAAATCTACGAATGAATAGAGTAATTCAAATTTGTCGTTGTATTTTTGTTTTGGTTTGTGATACGAAAATGGCGAGAATTAGCATATTGGTCTGTTCATTGAGTGCGGCCTAGAGCGTACAGTTAAATATTTAAAGTAAAATACTGACTATACCAATGAATGCAAAATATCTATAAATTTATGTGAAGCTTGGCATACATTTATACTATCAATACTTGATGAAAACCTTATTGTGGTCGTTAGAATCTTTTTTGCATTGGCTTTTACGATAAAGTATGTGTATTTTTTTTTAAATTAATTTAAGATAATCAATACGGTAATCATATTTTTTTTGCTTTTATCTTCAATAAGCAGTAGGAAAATAAGAACTAAACATTTGATTTAAGCATCTAATGTACTAAAATATTGCCGCCGCGTAGGTACTTAATGTATAAAAGAAAAAATGCTTAATCTTGTATTTTTCCTTAGTTAAAATGTAAGGAGAGAGCTTGTGGTTGCTCAGACCCATTGAGGCCTAAAAATCCAAGTGAACCGAACACAACACCGCCGTGCTTCGTTACACAACTAAATTGCCTGAGAAGTTTTAATTTCGGTAAAACATTTATTTAGAAAAATATATAATATATGCTAGAATACATATTTTTTTGAGTTTTATAATGGTTAAATATGCTTTTTTTTAGCGAATGGCACGTGTAAATGTTTGCCACCCTGTAAAAAAATCTCGACATACATGTCTTTGGAGTCAAGTTATATGAACGCTTTTGAACAAACGACAGATAAAATATAGTAAGTTTTAATTATTGTTTTAATTTAAACGTGACTGACTAAATGTTAATATTGCATATCCTATATTATTGTTTTTCATACTGTATGGCATAACCTCCCTATCCGCACATGGCATGTAGGCAGGGGGAAGTTGGGAACCTAGTGCTAAGATTTATCTTAACAATAGGGAACGGTGTGCCATCCCGCACTTTCTGCCCATTTGAAGCTTTCCGTTTGTTGAGTGACGTAACTAAACGAGCGCTTTGCCTTGTTACTGGAGCGTTAGTAGGATCGAACCCACTACCTCGCGTTGACATTCGCACGCTTGCGCCACGATAGACCTTAATTTTCTATCATATTCAGGGAAATGTGTATATTAAAATTTTACATACCGCAAAAGGTATTGTTAATTTTTTCACATATTTTTTTGTTCAATTTATATTTTTTTAATATCGGTCCATATAAAAGCTTTTAGATGTAATTGACCTCATGAATCTTTTAAGTTACAAGTATATTTCTTGAAAATCAATATAATATTATTTTCTATGCTTATATTGTTATGGTTATTTTTATTATTATTATTAGTACATTTTTCAGGAATTTTGTATATAGTATATAAGTTGTGAATTATCTTCAAAATATTAGTAATATGTAGTATTGTAGGTGTAAGACATATTTGTTGTGATCGTAAATATTTTCTTCTTTACAGCGCTGGCTTAGACGTAGCTACCAGTTCGGTCCTGCAGATAGCTGTCAGAATTAGCGGGTCTAGAGTTTTTGTTGTGAATCCAACAGAAACTTGGATAACGTTGCTATGTAAGCTTAATTGCTACGATAATACATATATGCTATATTATGATAAGGTACACAAATTACAAAAAGTGTATCCTATAACCAGTAGCCGCGTTAGGGGGGTACCCGGCTCGGGGCTCAGCCTAAGAGAAGGGGGCGCTGCTCTTGACGCCATTTCTAGATAAGATAAATTTTAAAATTGTCATTTAAAAATAACCTCGTAATAGGTCATTGATAGTTTTATAAAAAAAATGTTGAAAGAAGCCAAAAAAGGTCTCAAAGTTTTTGGTCATTTCTTTTAATTTGTGTAAAATGCACCGCCAGAAGCCAAATATTGGTAGATTTCATAGAAACGATTCAGTCGATTTCAGGAAATGTCAACAGTAAACTTAGAGTTAGGTGGTTTCAAATGGTAAATGTAAAATTGACGAAGTGAGTAATGATTAAGAGACTATCTATATGAGGTTCATTAAATATTTGTTTCAAGTTCGCGCGGTGTCGATGAAATTTACGATCCAAGCAATAAGTACCTGCACAAATTTGAAATCCTAAGAGCTTTCAACTCGAACTTTTTCAATACCGCTTTGAAGGCCTTCGGAACGGCTTAGATATGAATGAACGATCTTGTTAGTCTCAAACCTCACCTCACTATTAGCTAGGGGAAGGGGGGGTTAAAAATGCTAAAAAAAACATCACGTGATTAATGGACGGCTTTCGTGACTGTGGAAATCAAAAGGATGATATGATACAATGGTTTTATTCCACTCTCTTAATCTTTTTCACTACATAAGTACTTACTTACTTAGCTTCACGCTGTATCCTGCAAATGGCAGGGCAGGCAGACGAAACTTTTTTTTTTTTTTTTTTTATGGAAAAGACAAAGCAAACGAGCGTACGGGTCACCTGATGGTGAGTGATCACCGTCGCCCACGGCCCCGTGTAACACCAGGGGAGCTACAGGTGCGTTGCCGGCCTTTAAACTTGGTAGCCTTGTGTCAAGACACTCCATTCCGTTGCCCACTTTCCGCCAAGTTTGAGGCATTGCTCAACGCCGCGCTTTGCCTTGTTACCAGAGCGAAGAAATGAAAACGTTAGATACTTAATTTGAAAATATTTAATATTTTATATCTTTGAGTTTGGATCAAACCCACAACCTGTCACGTTTACCGTTTACAGTCACTGCCTTGTGCCACTGCGTCACGACAGACCTTGACTACTTACTTACTTTTTTGCAGCATCTTTAGGTGGAGTTTTCAATATGTTTCTTGGAGTTGGATTGTTCAGCGCTTTGGAGATACTATTTTTTATATCCATCAAACTCCCCATCGCCATACGTAAATCTACTGAGATGGAAAATGTTTCTGCACTTACATATAAATAATATATACTAATATAGTAAATGTCTTTAAAGCTTCGTTAATATGTCAATAATGCAAATAAAGAGAGCCCGGCTTTTATGACAATAAATGCTGTATTTTATTTTTGTAAAAAGTGCAAGTACACAAATAGTTTTATTTTAAATAATTTATTCTTTCTCTATATTTAAACCACTACACCAGTAAGCCTCGCTCTCTGTTCGCTTCGTTTGCAGTGCATTTTATCTATACATATAATAAAATTATAACAACCTCATGTCTGTACCATTATATATTGAAGTAAAACAACACAAGTTTTTATAAAACTCCGCCAGTTTGCGATGTATTGACATTTGGTATAGTGGGAGTAAAAAGTCCTAATCAACATCTATGAGAAGTGATTATTTTAAAGCTCTGGAGTCCGTCTGCCTACCTAACTGGCATGCAACACCAAGAGCACGGTTTCACTTTAAAAACATACGGAAATGACTCTATTATAATAGATTTTTATCATCTGTTGGCGCATAAACATCCCTTGGCGAGACAAAGTTCGCGGGCACCAGCTAGTCTCTTATAAAATTAAGATTAAATAAACAATAAATTCACAATGAATTTCAAGCGTCAATTTACTTTAAAACACCCTCGCAACGTCATGTCGTATAATTAAAAAAAAAACAACATTAACAAAAACAGTATAATTAAAACAAAGACAAACACAATCATTCATCATTTATCGTATAATTTACATAAATGAATAAAAATACTTAAAAATGCAAAGATTACGAAATCGTCCATTAAAATTTACATTCAGAATTTTGTTTTACAGAGGATTTTTTTTCTTCCTGTGTATACCCAGTATACACAGGTTCAAAACGCAATGACATACAATGCGTTCATATTTTATTAATAAAAAATATTTTTAGATTAATTTATACTTTATTTGCACCCTGCCACATGGCATACAGCTTGAAGCTGAAAATATATTGTAGCGGTTAATTACTGAAATTAATGCATATTTGAAAAATATATATTATAGATATTACGAAAAAGTGTTATTTCATTTAATAACTACTCAGCTTCACATGGCAGGGTAGGCAGAGGCAACTTAGGAACCTAGAGTTAAGACACTCCGTTCCACTTCTGTTCCCCATTTTGGGCCGAATTTGAGGCATTTAATAACGTAAAAGAATATAAAACAATGATTTAAATTTTTAAAAAAGTGTGGGTTAAGCCTCGAGCGTGTCTGGTCTAGTCAAGTTTTTTAATATAATATGGCAGCACTGATATACCTAATATCTGACATATGATCTGTGCATCTGATTCTGAAACCGTCAAAAACTCAAAATAATTCAATCAATTGTCAACGGAACATGTGAATGTGACATTTTAATAAAAGAAGAACTACGTTTTAACTTAGAATTGTATTAGTAAATAACAGTTATTTGGTAGAGTAAATATATAATATAAGATAGTAAATTCATTAAACGATAATAATAATGTCTTCGTGGAAAAAAGCCGCGAAGGCTAACCAAAAGACCCATAAGGAGAGACATCAACCTGAGGCTAGAAAGCACTTGGGTTTGTTAGAAAAAAAGAAAGATTACAAGAAAAGAGCTGATGATTATCATGAAAAAGGAGCAACTCTCAAGTTATTACGGAAAAGAACGTTGGACAAAAATCCAGATGAGTTTTACTTTCATATGATAAATTCTAGAGTGAAAGATGGAGTAAGTTTAACAAAATATGTGTAATATTTAAATTTTAAGTAATGACCTTGTTGCTTATTTAAAAATAATTTTGATTTCTGTTATAACACTATCGTTTTCAAATATTAATATTTTATTATATATTTTCTAGGAACATCATGAGATAAGAAAAGAGGATGAGCATACACCGGAACAAATTAAACTAATGCAGACACAGGACCTCAAATACATCAATATGAAGCGTACTATAGAAAGTAGAAGTATACAAAGATTGCAGGTTTGCTATAAATAAAAAATTATGAGAATTTCTAATCATAACTCTTTCCTTGAGTGTAATTTTTTATATTTTATATATCTATCATATATATCTCACATTATCATAAGTTGTGTTGCGTTTTTAGTGACATTAGTAAATTTTACTAGTGCCTTTAAACTCTACATTTTTCTACATTCTAGAAAAAAAAATGTATTATTTTTCCAAACTGTAGATATATCTACCTGTAGATATATATCTTCCTGTGATAACTCTAAACAGAAAATCTATGATTTGTTTCTTCATGCTAAAAACTATTTTTCTTTATATTATTATTTTTAATGGTATTGGTTTTATATACAATGAAAATTTAACCCAAATAATAAATACATTTCTCTATAATTTATGTACAATATTTATTAATTATTCCAGTCTCAGCTCCATATGACTGAAGTAGCAGACTCAACACCTAATACACATATATTTTTTGTGGACCAAGGAGAAGAAAAGAACTTTGATTTAGCAAAGAGACTGGACACTCACCCTGCCCTTATAAATAGGAAGTCTAACAGGCCTCGTCTATCAGATCTTGATAGTATTGCTTTACCTGCAGTAAATGAAGAGGTATTTCACATATATGAATTACATAGTGATATTTTTTTAAAACTTGGCTTCCAATCTCCTTTGGCTTGCTTTGTGAGAATAGGCTCAATGTTGCTTTCCTCATACATACAAAAATAAAAATATATTATAGATTTATCTGTTGTAGTAAAGTTTTCCCCAATTTATAAATTTTGAATTTAAGGTTTATTTTACATCATTATATTAATATTGCTATATTATTATAGATTATAAAATCTACAAAAAAGATAAAAGAAAAGACATACAAAGAGCTCTCAAAGAGAATAGAAAGAGAGAAGGAACTGACAGTTGTTCAACAGAAAATGGAAATAAAACGACATTTAATGGACACCAAAATTATGAAACCTAAAAGAGTACAAAATGGCACCAAAGTTTCAGCGCCTGTCTATAAATTTCAGTATATGAGGAAGAAATAAAACAATATTCATTTGTTTTTGTATTTTACAATAAATAATATTTTAATTTGAAATAAATTTACAAATTATTTTTATTTCTATTCTTATGCGTAAAATTTCTTGTCTTTCCTTATTTTTTATTTATGTTTTATTAAAATGCATCTACAACTAAAAGTATCACATGTTGGTAAACATTTTTTTTGAGAGTATACTCACTTATGTCTATAATAATTTGTACATTAACCTAATTTTAATATTTTCAGTAGTCATATTTTTTGTTTGTTAGTACAGTCGTTAATTGACGTGGCATTATTGGGCACATTGCTTTTTTTTTTATAGAAAATATTGACATAAACCAGCTATGTGACATTTTAAAAAATAAAAATTATATTTTGCTTCAACCGTGCCCTGCTAATGAAAATAATTTATTATTAATAATAATCACATTAAATTTAATTAATAATAATTATTCTATATTACTTTCCACGTTCACTAAATCTTTTCTAGCACATGTATATTTCACTGGTAACTAAATGGTAACAGAGTCTTATCTTTGGTTATCTCTCATCAGTGTTAACGTTATCACCACAGTACGCACTTGTGTTCGGGGTTCATGGGGGACCCCAGCGGGCAGTGCCACGCCGAGGAGAACTCCTCGGAGTTACTCAATGTGCCGATCACTCGTATTTTGTTGGGACTGTGCACACCTTCCACCATTTTGGATTTTAGGGCACCCGTTGTTGAATTACCGCACCATATCTGAAAAATAAATAAATAGCATTACGTATTACACTGCGTCTTTAGTAGCAAATTTCAAAACAATTCTGTCGTGTTTACAATGAGAGGAAAATAGAGAAGTCCTGAGTGCAAAGTACCTGAGCGAAGCCCAAAAAGAAGAGCTGGTCGGGCGTGTAGGCGGGCAGGCCGGGCAGCAGCGCGCGGCGCACTGCGGGCGCGCGGGCGCCGAGGCGGCGGTAGGCGCGCAGCGCGGCGCGCAGCCCGCCGTTGTCCGCGATGTTCTCGCCTTGCGTGTTCACGCCGTGCACCTGTGCCGCCAGGTTATTCTTAGATGTTCTATGACAACTGGATTAGTAGTTTAAAACCATTTTTTCAAGGTAAAGTAATATTTTTTTTAGTCAGATTTAGTTTTTTACCTTAAGATTTTATGTGAGAATAATTACAAAAAAATAATATTGTTTAAATACTATTAAAGAAAATAACCCAAGCTTTGCCCACCCAAGTTGGTTACCCAAAACAAAACTGCTTAAATTGCTAACCATCTACGCCTAAGTTTAACGCGACCACAACTCATCCTCTGTAAATGGCCTTAATATTCCACTAATAACATAATTTAACTAATAGTTTATTAATATGATTCAGACAGTGTTTCAGCTGCCAAGGGAGTTGAGACAATTGTAAATATATAATATAATGACGCGAGGGCAGAGGGCACTCACGGCGTAGTGCGGCAGCTGCGGCATGGAGTAGTTCCCGTACTGGCGCACGATGCAGCGCACGCGCGCCGCGTACTGCTCCAGCGTGCCGCGCGACCACCACTGCGACAGGTTGCCGTGCTCGTCGTAGCGGCGCCCTGACACACACACACACACACACACACACATTGTAGTCAAATATATATTTAATATTCTTTAAAATTTGTTAACTTAATAATGATAGATATTATGAGAAGTTTGTATCTCATTTTAAAGTTTCAGAACATTCCATATGTCATTAAAACACAGAGGTATACTAATTCACATAGATAGCCGATCGCTGTAACCCATATATATCACACACACTTCGAAACTTAGTGTTAAGACACTTTCATTTCACACTATTCGCCGAATTTTAGAAAAATATTGAGAGTTTGCAAAACTCAATGCTGTAAAAGGTCTGTTACGCCAGTCAACGCCCAATGCCTCAAATTTGGCGGAAAGTGGGTAACGAATGCGTCTTAATCACGACAGACATTTAACATTAGGTTCTCAAATTTCCTCTGCCTACCCTGCCATGTGCAGGGTAAAGCGTAAGGCTGAAAAAATATTGCAAAAAAAAAAGGTCTACCGTAGCGCAGGGGCACAATCATGTCACTAAAAACGCAACAGGTAGTGGGTTCGATCCTCACTCGAGGAAATGAAATATTAAATATTTTCATTTCTTCGTTCTGGTAACAAGGCAGATCGCAGCATTAAATCCCGCAACCCAACACGCAATGCTTCAAATTCGGCGTCAATAGAAAACGGAATGGAACACCATTCCATTCCATTCTTAATAACAGGTTCCCGGACTTCCTCCACTTACACTTACCCTGCCATGTGTGAGATATCAGCATGAGGCTAAATATTTAAATAAATGTTCAATATTGTAGAAATATTCTGAGATGAATGTACATAGACTCATAATGTTAAAAAGTTTTTGTTTTTCATTAAAATTCCCTTAATAAGCTGTTAGCAGTTTACACGCTAAGCTGACGAATGCAATACCTATTTCGTGTACAATATTTTAATGTATAATAAATGTATGCTGACCTTGATCATCAAACCCGTGTGTGACTTCATGTCCCATGATGGCGCCGATGGAGCCATAGTTAATCGCTCTGCAGAAAATTATTAATTATTACTCGCTAATGCATTTTAAACAGATTTAAACTTTGAAACAATTATAAAACAACTTACTCAATCCCATTTCCGTAGAAGGGTGGTTGTAAAATACCCGCGGGAAAGGCTGTAAAATTATTTATTAATTTTAATACTTACATTTAATGTTGCCATTGTAATATTCCCTAAGGTAATCAATTTCGGCGGAAAGTAGAGAATGGAACGGAGTGTCTTAACACTTGATTCCCAAGTTCCCTCTGTCTACTCTACCATGAGCGGGATACAGCGTGAAGCCGAGAACTAAGGTAAATATGATAAGAAACAAGTAATTCATTCTCTCTTCATAACCAAACGGTCACTGGTTTTTATCGCAATAAATAACCTAGTTCTAGCTATGCCACGATAGTATCACGCATGTTGTTTTTTTTTTTTTGTAGCAATATAAGAAGGTACAATCAAAGTATACAATTCAGTATTAAGATACAGTTATCCAATTTACTTTTATCCATGTTCTTTATAGGGAAAATAATAACGATAATAATGTCTTTAATTTTCGCGATTGTTACACATTTTAAATGAAACACTGTTAACCGGATTAGTAGAAGAGTGTTTCATTTTTAAATAAAAACAATTTAAAACATTTCAGATAGGATAGGTTTCGAACCAATAACTATCGCGTATAGCAGATTATACTTACTGACTGAATTCAATGTGGCAGAGTAAAATGCGTTCACTGTCGTAGCCGTAGCCACCCATCTGTTGAAACAAACGATACATTATATTATTACTATACTTATTTAATCAAGATATGTGATTGAAGGATTAATTAAAGATTTTTTTTTGCTTCACACTCTATTCATGTGCGGGCATTAGGCAGAGGGAGTCTAATGTTAAGGTACTCCGTTAACCACGCGTCGTTTAGTTTAAAGCGCTTAGCAAATATATAGTTTTTTCAGCTTCACGCTATTTACTCGTGGTAGGATAGAAACAGGGCACTTGGGAACCTAGTGTTCAGACATTCCGTTCCTCTTCCAACTTTCCGTCAAATTTGACGCATAAGAAGAAACTCAATGCCGCATACCAAAGCAAATAAATAAATGACAACAAAATTATTTCATAAAAAAAATCCTTAAGATTTTAAATGAAACACTTTTAACCGGATTAATCGCGTATATTGAATGGTAAACATTTTTGGGAAACCCGACGTTTCGAACACTTTACAGTAGTCCGTGGTCACGGGTAGACTGAGGTGGCATTTGTCTGTCAGTTGATATAATTATTATATCAAACTACCGCCAACGATGCCTTAATTGCCTCGCGTACTGCCCTGGATTTTTGCAGAATGAATCCTTAAGATCAAGGCCACGACCTGTGTCACGTTTACAGTCACCCAGTGGCCCTGCGCCACAAAATATTATAGAATATAACACCCCCGAGTGAGAACAAAACTTACAACGTTCTTTACAGCCGCACGCGTGTTCTTGTAAGACTATGACTTAATTTTAAACCACTTAATTAATCCACTTTTATATTGAATAATAAATACATAAATGTCTTGCCTGTTTCTGTCAGGTTTCTCCCTTAGAGACTCTAAGGACTTCTTCACCATCGCCCATGTCAGCTTCAAATAGGATCCGAACAAGTTTCCTTCAATTACGTCTATCTGTGAGTCCATGAGTAAATATAACATATTAACGAAGTAAAAAATTATAAAGCCATAACTATAAAAATGTCAACCTCATAATGGCAAAGTACATGTAGCTTTAAGCTGATTATAGTAAAATATATGTATGCAACTGATGTCTCGACTTATGATGTCTCGGCATATCTCTTTCGCCTCGTCCCTCCGGAAGTTTATGATACTTTCGTGACCTTTTCTCTAGTATCCTAGATATCTGCCTAATATTAATGCTTTTAAGCATATTGAAGTGTTTGTAGACTACGCTGTTATACGACGAAAGATAAATGCTGTGTGATCTCTTTGTAGAATATATGCAGAGTTAGTATAGCTGATCGCATAGTCTTGAAGAGGTACACAAAATGCTTAGGTGGCTTGGGCTCGACGAGCGAATGAGTAGCGAAAACAGATTAGGAAGGAAACGTAGGCTGTAAGAGGTAGCGAGAAACATCAGTTGACCGAAAATACGCTAGTAAAGGCATCAAGATTTGTATTATATAAATCTTTTCATCTAATTTGTAGTATTAAATAATTTACGTGCTAACGGTATAAATAAAGTTACGTGTTAAATACTGGAATAAGGTCACGTAAACGCCATTAGGACCTCTTGGAGGCGAAAGAGGTATGCAGGGACCATAGCGTCAGACGTTTCTTTTTTTATAACTTTGTTTAAGATAATTGTGTGATATATACCAGAGTGGTATTAAAATGCTTGTATTATGTATCCAGTTGTTATTTCTTTAGTAAATAATTACTTTCATTTAGTAATAGGATTTTTATATTTTAATATATGTATATATGTCTGTGAGTGTGTCGAATGTCTATCATTATAGATTATTCCATTTTAAAAATTGATTTGTATTCACTACTAGAACTTGAAATAAAATAAAGTTTGATTTCGTATTTTGTGCATTCTCAAATACTATAAAAGTGTAAGTGGTATAATATCAGGTAGTCACATGTTCGTAGTGTTCGTCGAGCTGGCGCTGGTCGAGCAGCCAGGCGGGGAAGCCCACGAAGGTGCGTATGGCGTGCAGCTTGCGCAGGGCGCGCGCGCGCGTGTCCGCGTCCATCCAGGCCAGGCGCTCCGCCTGCTCCGCGAACGCCGCGCGCACGTCCTCGATCATCTCTATCGCCTGCGCGCGCGGAGACATATACATACATACATATGTTATAATTACTTATGTATGTATATATTTTTAAACAAAGTACCAGGATAACAGTACACGATAAGATCTTATTCATTCATTTATATGACCTAATTTATATCTAATCTGGTACAAACTATACTAGGATAGTATCACACTAAAGGAGTTCTTTACAATAGTTAAATTATGATGTACTAGGACTGCAACAAGTAAGTAGAAGGAAGTATACAAAACTTACTTCACAAATAATAATCGTTTCATTGACCGTGTAATATGTAACAGAAGTACCAGGGTTACATGAAACGATAGAAGTTCAAACCAAAGAAGACTTGGTGAAAATTAACCAAAAAATCTTCTTTTACTTTAAGACAAGTAAGTACCAGGGTCACATGTAATCATAGAATATGTTCTGATAAATTATATTCAGTACTGATTTAAGTTCAATATCTTGATTAATATATTTACTATTCGTAAATATTCTCACTCTACTCAGCTTCACGCTGTATCCCGCACATGGCGGGGTAGGCAGAGGGAACTCGGGAACCTAGTGTTGAGACACTCTGTTCTACTTCCGTTCCCCACTTTTCGCGGAATTTGAGGCATTGCGTGTTGAGTGGCGGAGCTCAAGGCGTTTTGCCTTGTACCAGAACGAAAAAATGAAAACATTAATAAATATTTAAATTGAAAATATTAAATATTTAATTTCCTCGAGTGGGGATCGAACCCACAACCTGTCGATTACGCTTGTGCCGCTGCGCCACGACAGGCCTATTCGTAAATATTATTGATAAATTGTGTTTGAATTTGATAGACTTTTTCAAATGCTCCAATATATTTGAAGTTATCTATCCGTATATATTATTTATGGATATAAATTGAAATATTATTATTGAACACAATTAATACTAAATATTACTAAACAATTAATCTTAAATATTTATCATTGGCTATTCAATATTTTAAAAGTAAATAAATGAATTTAATAATAAATTCAATTTGAATTCACTGAATTTTGTCAACAATGTCAACATTAAATACTTACTTAAATCGAAAAACTTATCACGCCTACAGTCACACCCCTATGCTACATGCTACAGTTTCTCAACAAAATACGCAACTCACCTTCTGTCTCGAAGAATAATCAAAATGGCGCTTCACATATAAATAACTTAGTGCCAAGCCAAAATTAGCATTAACATTGGCAGCGCAGCTCTTCCATCTCGGTGTGCGTTGTTGTAGGCCGAACACCGCCCGGGAGAATTCGAACCCCATATCCCTGAACTGGTGGAGGGTCATCGGAGCCACGGTAGAGAACACACTCCACCATAGGAACTTTTCTGTTTAATATTTAAAACATTTTAATGAATTATTGCACATTTGAAATTGAAAAATATATTTTATGGAAAAAAATAAAATTTGAATTTGTCGATATTTGGATGTACGTCTCGAGGTAACCGTTCGTTATGTTTGTATAGAGAGTATTTTTATAAATGTACCGACAAACACCTTAATATTACATAAATTGTAAAGACAAGTATAACGATTTACATTCGAACGTATAGCCTAGTGATCACAGTGCTTAGACGGTTTCTAAGAGGAGCGTATTCAGGCTGATATAGTACCGGGTAGACTTATCTGCCAGATAAGTTATATCTTTTTTGTTTGTTGACGTCCTTTCACCTCTTACGTTGGTGATTATTGTTTGTCAGATTAGTTCATTGGTGGATGGTAATGATGATGAGATAAGTTGTAAGGGAATTTGATGGTAAAACAGAAAACAAAATATAAGCAGCCTCTGTCTGTTAGATAGCATTAACTGTCATATTGCTATCTGAAACTTTATTTGTAACCAGTGGAACTGGCCCTTAGTATGAAGTAAAAAACTCAAGTTTAGAGATACTTTTTTAATTAAATTCACTAATATAAATTAAACTTACCGATAGTAACAGGTTCAGTTTTCTCTAACAAGATGGATAGCTTCTGCAAATAAGGCAGGTCCATCACGATGACCCTGTCGAGGTCCTGGTCGAGGGTGACGTTGGTCTCCTCTAGCACCAGGTCTATGTATTTCTGCCAGTCGTGCTGTAGAAATATTATGAAAAAAATCATAAACAGATTACGCCTACGGAGATAAATAAGTTAATATAATAACATAAATAAGTTGTAACAAATTAATTTCAATGTAGCTAGTAGTAATGAGAACGTATAGCTTAGTGTTAACGCTTGGACGATTTCGAAGAGGCCCGGGTTCAAATATTAATACCACTTTAAATGTCTACAAATGATTGTTAGTCCCAGCGAGTACCTGCTGCCACTGCGTGGGGCCGCCGCCGGCGCCCTGCACGAACTGCGCCACGCTGACCTCGTGGAACAGGTGCGTGCCGCCGCGACGCACCTCCACCGGAGTCATTATCTTAAAAAATATATCATTATAAATAAAAACTTTCTACATTTCACTTTAGTATCAAAGTGCTTGTAGTGCAACGACTTTCATTAAACATAACTCAAATTCTGCATTCTGGTTTCCGATTTTAAAAAAATACTATCGAATAGGCTTATCTACCGTAGAGTTTGGCGCTCCGTTCTCTTTGCCTACCCCTCTAGGGATACAACGTGATGTTAAATGAAGTGAATCGCCTTATTTATTCCGAAGTTACCAGGATATCAGACAGACCAACCAACGATATCGAAAAATAGTGCGTGAAAAATATTTTTTTTAATAATAAGTTCCCTCTGCTCACCCTGCTTTGCTTGATTTGCGTGATACAGTATGAAGCTGACATCAGTACAAAGAAACACATGATATATGATTTATATTCTTACCAAAGCCAGGTCTTTGCTGAACTGGAGAATGTCATCTGCAAATTTCTGCGCGTCAGTTTCGGGGTCGGCGATGGCGATCATTGACTTAATGTATTTGTGGTACTCCCCGAGCTCGTGGGAGAACTGCTCCGGTAAACGTAAGTAGCGGTCCGAGAAGCCGGGGGTCACTTGTTCGAACTGAAGAGGATAAAATTACTAAATGTACTCGTATATAAAATAATTTGGTCAGTCATCGTGGCGCAGATGAACAGCCGTGTGGTTATATATAATATGATGTAGAATAAAAAAATATATATTTTCATTTCCTCGCTCAGGTAATGAGGCACTGCCGGTATTGAGATTCGCCACTTTACACGCAATATCTCATGAATTCAACAGAAAGTTGGAAACGTAATGCTTTATCAATAGGTTCTGGTAGGTGATTTTCTTCTGCCTATCTTAAAAACATAGAAAACGTTTGAAAAGATCTATTTAGAAAATAAACGTATAAATAATATTGGATACAGATTAGTAGTAATTTATAGTTAATAGTTTCTTAATTAATATACGTTTATCATACAACCAAGATTTATACATACTTAAGATTTATTATTCCATGAGTCTCTTTTCTTGTACTCTATATTTGCTTATTTTTTTATTCAGATCCATAATTTAATTACGCCATTTCAATCAGTTTAAACTATAATGTATAAACATAGAATATACTATTAACTGTATAAATAAATAATCATCACCATCACCACTGCCATCACCATTGAAATCATCATCACCATCAACATCATCGTTGAGTGAGTATTCACTGTATAAATACGTAATAATAATAATTGTTATTTATATTTCCAACAATAAATTACGTATACACGTATCGAACTTACTTGAAGCTCGAGCTTAGCATTTTAGCTTTTAATAATAAGCATCGTGATATCGCAGCGGTTATCATTTAAATTGTATCGCGACTCAAGGTCTTTCACGAACTGATCCTCCTCCGTGTTATAGAGATATGATCTTCATACAGTTGTACAGTGCGGTAGATGAGTTGTGGGCCTGAAGATAGCTGTATATAGGTACGCTGATTTCATTTTAGATTTTCTTACATTTTTCCAAATGTATAATGGGTAAATGTTCAGAAAACCTAAGTTCAGGGCGACCACGACTCGTCGATCGTACTATACTGTTATTACCGCAAAAGTTTAATGCCGCTTAACTCAAGTCATCGTCCTCCATTGTTAACTTTGTATTTGGATTTTGGAGCTTTGGAATGCAAATTATTATAAATTCATTGTTAGGTGACTTGCGTTTATCATTTTATTATTTATTAGCGATCCGCTCGCGGCTTCGCCCGCTCATTCAAATTACTATATTTTTTTTAATTTGCATTACTTTCTAACAACAATGTTATTTTTGAAACAATATTTATACTTATATTGAAAAGTAAATTATAAGCTACTTTAATAAAATATATTACAGCAAACATTCAACATTCTTTAAACATTCAACATTCTTTTAAATGGTATACCTATCTTTTGGTATATAAAAACATATTAAGATAACACAACTAAATGTTAAGGGAGGCTTACAAAAACACAATAGTTAAAACTACACTACTACTAAATAGGTTTGTAGCCACTAATATTTTTTTCTTACATATAAAGTAAGTAATAAGAGACATCGTGTCGCACAGGGACTGTACGCTATGCGGCGATAGTAAGTATTTACCGGTTAAAGATTATACATAAAAATAAACATCTTGTTTTCTGGTGAAGTCCAAAGTGAACTCTCACTAAAATAAAAAAAAAAACGAAAAATAATGTCCCTTACAAATTAGTAACAAGTCTTCTTTGGGTACCCTAGCAGTGGAAAATAAAATTAAACATTAAAAAAATTAAGCAAAATGTACAAGAAATCCACAAAGTCATAGGCAACGTTATATTTATCTACTTGAATAAATACAACATTCAAACTCACAACGACTCTGTTCCTGCTCGTGTTCCTCACATCCTCAGCCACCTGTAAGCTCAGCAGCACGTTAAGTCCAAGTTTCCTACGACACTTGCCAGCGATGTCCACCCACGTGAAGTTGGAACTTGCTTCCGTTGGAGGTTTCTTTGGAAGACCCAGGCTGATCAGGAGGTCTTCAATTGGTTGAGTGCCATTTTCTTCGAGTTTTTCTATATTAAAAAAATGATGTAAGAAAAACTATTTTCATTTACTTAAGTTGGTTTAAAAACTGATATTTGGTTTCGTTCAATATACAAATCTTTATATATCTTCTCTCAAAAATTACAAATTATCAAAAAAATCTTAGAAGCCCTCGTAGCGCAGTGACACAAAGTGTGATTGTTAATGCGACATTAGGATTTCCACTTGTGAAGTTAAACTATTTAACATTTTAATTTCCCGGCTTTGCTAAAAAGAAAATACGTAAGTTACGCTGAGACTGAGGAGAACATACTATCTTAACAATAATGATATACGACTACATATATAAATACGCTAAAAATATTTCCCTTTTAAATGCATAAATGTACACAAAAATATTTTGGCGTGTCTGTAAAGTAAACAATTTCAATAATAGAAAAAACGTCACATTACATTTACTAAATAATAATACTTACCAACATTAACACAGGTCCTATACATAGATTTCGCTTTCAACACACTCTTGGGTAGCCCTTCATTGTTTTTGTCTTCGAGCAGTTCCCTCAAGTCCAAAGTAAGACGTTCCCTAAGCACGGACAGTTGATCCCAGGACGTCGCCCACTCTGGTACTGGATTCTTTTCAATCCAGCCTCCACAAGCAAACTCGTAAAAGTCCTCGCAAGGGTTAACGCTTTTATTCAAAGCTGCGAGGACTCTTGAAGCTGAAAAAATAATTCATCGTTTTTTAAAAAAAATATATAAGTTCATTTTTTATTAATATATTTTAATTTTTGAAGAAATAAAAATTGTCAAAATATTAAAAAATAGCAGTTTACAAAGTTTTATGTTTCTAAACTGTACTACTATAGCAAGCTAGATAGCGGTAACTTGGGAACCTATTGTTAAGACACTCCGTTCCCAGAACTGAGTACCAGGGCTAGAAAAATGTAAAATATTTCATTTTCTTGTAAGGAATCGAACCCACAAGCAGTCGCCGTTTGAATTCTTATGGCACGATTGGTCTCAATGAATGAAACATGAATAAATTTAAACAAAAAGTCGTAGTTATACCAAATAATTATTCAATACAAATAAAACGTGGCACTCATAAAGAACATTTCATATAAAAATTTAAAATTCAAATTTGTAATAAATACATTACTATATGATGTAATTTTAATAGTAAACAATTAAAGTGAATTATTTAAATAATCAATGTCACTTGTATCTGTATGTATGTTGGTACAAGTAGATCAGATCATCGCGTCAAACAATCACGAAGATAATTTCTCAATTGCATCAGATTCACGTGCCGTTTATTGAACTGCGTTTTACGAGTTGTGTATGATGTAAACAAAAATATGTTTTTATGGCATATTAATTAAATATATCTATGAATTGTTATTGTTTTCGTTCGTGTTAGTTGTTATTATGGTTGCCGTGGCACAGTGGTACGGCATCGGAATGCAAATATGACGGAAGTTAGTTATATGCACGGTTGAAGGAATGATTATATTTAAAATATTTTTGTTGCATCACTCTAGCGGCGTTAAGTTCCAGCACTTAATTTTTTTCGAAAATTTTAAATATTATATAAATATGATGACATGAAAAGCAAAAAAAATGCTTATTAAATATTTAAATTAAAAACGATTTTATAGTATTTGTATATAATATTCCTAGTAATACTACGCATTGCTATTACGCGTGCGACAGTTGACAGTGTAGTGGCGCAGTTTACTTCCCTAATTGGATCACCACGTGGATTTAAACACGAGGATAATACAAAAAACTATATAATTTAATTTTAATCATCTATATATAGTATGTTTTATTAATATGTTATTATAAATAATAATTACTAGTTTTTTTTTATTTATGTGGAACTATAGCGTCGTAAATGGCGTATCTACAAAGACAAGAAACGTTTCTTGTATTTATCTAAAAAAAAAAATGAAAATTGGACGAATAATATTGTATTATATGCAATTCATAATATGGACAACATTAGAATTTTTATATTCGTAATACAGATGGTTTTTAATGATAAAATGTTATATACCTACATAAAAATACATACATGGATGTCATGTTCAAAAATAAGTTAAAAATGGAATTTTTTTTTAGATTCTGTGCATCTCAAAGTGTGATTTTGGAATGAAATATATAATATCTTTATTTTCTCGTTCGTTGAGCACCAGAGCTCAATTTGCAATGCATAAAAATAGGACGAAAAATAGAAAATAGGAAATGTCTTAATATGACCGGAATTTCTTACTAGGCTAGGCGGGATACAGCGTGAAGCTAAAAAAATAAATGTATGTTGAGAGACATAGTTCAGCGCCGCACTTAGCCTTACCAGGGCGATGGAACAGAAAGTAATTAATAGCCCCGAGTATAATGAAACCCACAACCGACACTTACAGTCAGACGCTCGCTCACTACGCCACTATAGCCTTATAATTTGTTAAAACTAACATTAAACGGACTAGGTATAATAATTTATATCAATTAATGATAATTTTATTTAAATATATTCGATTTTACATTGATTGTGACAATGATACATTAGTCGTATATGATATGCCACAATTTATATCTCTTTTAATAGACTTTCGAATATACCTTTTCCTCTTAACATTTATATGTGTAAAGGGTAAAATTTGGATGTTTGTGGGGAATGTTAATATTGTATGATAAAATGTTGTATAAAATAGGTTATAATTTAGATGTTATTAAACATTTTTATATTTTTTAGTAAAAATAAATAAATACATTGTACACGTTTTGAAACATAATTTCTCTTTCCTACATTTGGAGAACTGGAAGAAGATGGCATATATTCGACTTAGAGTAAGGCTTAATTACTACTAGCTACTTAGGTTCAATTTCATTTTGTGGAAACTATTACATTAATAATAATGGTGCTTTCTTTGCTTAATTTGAAAAATACCCACTATACTTCTAAAGGACTTTAAAATTATAAGTCTCTTTTATAAAACTAAGATTCACATTGTGAACAATTATTTTTGACATTCGATGTAAAATTCAGCGGCACACTATGTTCAACCTGCTTGTATATAATGGTAGTTAAACGAATGGAGCGTGTTGGATCACGGAACTCAACGCTGCGCTTTGTTTATCATTCATCATCATGCTCTCAACCAGCCGTCCTTCTACGCAGGATGGACTTCATAATCATATTCATTTAAAATTAAAGCAGACAAGCAATAAAGCACCTGAACACCGAAATTATGAAATTGACATATAGCATACTTTCTTAATAAATTCTTTAGCATAACGGTTTATAAGGAAAGTCATAAAATAAGATGTGATACATTTATTATTATAATATTTTGGCAATAAGTTCAATGTTCATATAATTTATTCATACATTCAAAAGATATCAACGCGAGCGAGGCTGCACTTTGTTAATGATTTTTTTTTGCTTTAACATATTTCATATATTGCTTGCACTTCATCTTTTGCTTTAGAAATTCAGTGACAAATCACTACATTTTTTAGTTTTGTTTCTTTTTAGTCTTTTCATTAGTTTTTTTACTAAGGCACTTAGTTTGACGTAGCATCAAAGTAATAAAATCTTTCATTTCTTTATTAGGCGTTCGAATTCTGCCACTCTACCCGTAATGTTTCAAAAATGCAGACAAAAATTTTAATCGAAGTGTCTTGACACTAAGTTCTATGTTTAGTTTGAAGCATCTTTTTAAAATATAAATCTGTTATTTTTAATATATCAGACAAAACCTAGAGTCAAAACACTCCGTTTTCCTCTCACATTTAAAATCTTGATACATTGCATATTAAGTGCCGAAATTTAACGCCAGGCTTTGCCACAAATATTGTAATTACTTTGAAGCTTGTTAGTGAGATGACATATTACAACTGCAACTTATTAACAACCATAGATTTAGAAATAAAATGTATCTGATGGTTTTAAAATTTATTAGTAAACAAGGAAATCTATTTTATAACAAATATATTTTTTAAGTTGACTAGAGAAGAAAAAAAAAATAACATATTTTTTCCCCTTACATCAGGGTATGCAAGTTAGGTCATGTGCTGGTGAGTTTTAAGGAAAAACTTGAGGCATATAGCGTGAAAATATTTGTAGGTATATATAGGTATATATATTCACATTCGTATCATAAAAATGTAATTTATTATGAGATTCTTAGAAAATCTTATGTATTAGGTAATAGAAGTATTTAAATTGTGATTCAACATTTTCTGTCCTAAGTGTGGAATAACACTTTAAAACATAGTAAAAATATTAAAATAAATAGTATTCTCTCTTGCCAAACGATAATTCTTACGAGTTGTCTTTGGGTAGCGGAAATTTGTAAAAATCTCCCTACAGAGATGCTAACAACATAAATAAGTTGTAACAAGCGTATAAGAATTTCGACGGAGCTCGGTGAGAACGAATGGCTTAGTTGGTCAGAGCGCTGGAACGGTATTCCAGAGGCGCGGGTTCAAATCCTGCTTCGTTCAAAATTTTTATACGCTTTTTAAATTTAAGTTTAGTATTTTCTGTCCTAAGTGTGGAATAACACTTTAAAACATAGTAAAAATATTAAAGTAAATAGTATTCTCTCTTGCCAAACGATAATTCTTACGAATTGTCTTTGGGTAGCGGAAATTTGTAAAAATCTCCCTACAGAGATGCTAACAACATAAATAAGTTGTAACAAGCGTATAAGAATTTCGACGGAGCTCGGTGAGAACGAATGGCTTAGTTGGTCAGAGCGCTGGAACGGTTTTCCAGAGGCGCGGGTTCAAATCCTGCTTCGTTCAAAATTTTTATACGCTTTTTAAATTTAAGTTTAGTATTTTTTGTCCTTTGTGTGGAATAACACTTTAAAACATAGTAAAAAAGTAAAGAGTTTTTTTTAGTTTCTCGCTGTAGACGCTATGGTAACTGCAAAGGAGCTCAATCCTAATTGTGGAGATATTGCGTGTAAGTATTGGACTCGACGCCGCTTTTTTATATTTAATTTCCAGAATAAGAATTGCATGTATTTTTTTTATTGTATGTCTTTACGCTCACGCGTGTGACAGGGTGGGCAGAGGGAACCTAGTGTTAAGACAGCCAGTTATGTTCCCCATTTTCGAGTAATTTAATTGCGTATTGAATGTCGAAACTTAACGCCGCACGTGCTTGGCCTTGTTATCCAAGTGTAAAAATGAAAACATTAAATATTTCATTTTCTATAACGTTTACAGTCGCTTGGGTGTGAGAGCACGAAATTGCCACTGTTGTGCCACAGGCCTCCATTTCTTATTGTAAGGATGAAATACCTATTTAAATATTTTTACCTTATAGAAAATTAATTTAATGGAATACATATATACTACTTTTAAGGAAAAGGACATATATCTATAGATATGTACTTGTATACGATCGTGATATATTTTTTTTAAATTATGTCAAAGACCTACTGTTGACTGTAGATAAGTTTATTTGTTGAAATGCAGTATCTTACTTACAGTGCTATAAATTTATAGTCTTTTTAAAAGCTTTTAGCAAAGCAGAAAACCTAGTAATAAGACACTCCGTTCTCCATTTTTCACTTTTTAAGTCATTAGGTGCTTAGTGGCGGAACTTAAGGCTCCGCTTCGTCTACCGCAAATGAAAGAAATATAATCTTGACTGGAAATCGAACTAATAACCATCGTGGTTATAGACAGGGGCTATTATACTTTTAAACGACAACCACAAAAAATTATTAGTATGAAATATTTATTTATTTTATTTCAATAATGAAGAAATATTAAAAATGGAGAACACTATGATTTTCGATATGCTACCTCTCCATATACAGGTAATTTGTAAATAATTATTTTACATTCATAAATCATATGCTTAAGTACATTTGATTAATATGATTTCATATATTATTTGTAATTAAATAACGATATGGATCCTATGTAAATTACGTGTTGTAATGTGGAATCGTGTTTCGTCAAGCGGATGATTGAATTTATTTTTCTGTTGATAAAGTAGGTATGTATATTTTATTTATTAAGTTAGACGTGAGACTTTGATTTATTTTTATGATATTTTTATAAAACAAATAATCAAAAATATTATTTTTTAATATATATTTCATAGATATTCATATATGTGTATAAAATATATGTAAAATACAGATATATTTTTATTGTTGTATCACTTATATAACAGGGTAGGGAGATGGGTTCTAGTGTTTTGATATGTTTTGCCAATTTTTTAATTATTATGTGATGAGTGGCAAAATACTAAGCTTACAACTTGGCTTGTGATCAGAGTAAAAAAAATGGAAATATTTAATTTCCCGAGTGGGAACCAAACACGCAATAGTCGTGATTAACATAAATTTTAAATAAATATCACTGCAAATAATGAAAAAATAATTTCGAAAAATGTGTAAAATTTGAAATTTGGGAAAATATACAATTACACATTATAGAAGAAAAATACAAAACAAAACAGAGATAAGTATTACGTATTTATATCGCTTAATCTCAAGGGTTTGAAGGTCCCCATGAACGTGCGGCGTGAGCTTTGTAGTGGATATAGTAATAAATTACGCGATAGCGCGAAATAAATATTTATATTATTATTATTCTTGTCTATTTGTATCTAATCGTGTTCGTATGAAACTACCGTTGTGCGTGTTACATATTAATTGTACCGTTATACTATGAGTTGCTTAATTTGTTTTTTTTTTTTTGAATTATTAGAAAATCTAGAAATTTCATATTAATAATTATATGAATATTTTTTATATGAAAAAAAAAAAGAAAAAAAAGTGAATATCATTTTAAGGCTCTCCAATAAAAAAAAATAAACAAAAAGTAGTTACCAAAAATCAAGAACTCACCAGTATCATTACACGACTGGGACACACAAATATCTTCCTCCACCTCATTTTCATTGAGAGGTAAACCAAAAATATTGAAAATTACCAAACTAAAACTAATAAAAACGAGCAAGCTATTCATTTTGAAGGACAAGTGTTCTAATCGACAATCAGGATGTTACTGTCCATCTCACCTGTACCAACGCAGACCTCGCTGAGGCAGGGTCGTGGACTCTTATATTCGGTGAGCACCAACACCGTGGTGTAAACGCCGAGCGCGATCAGTGACAGCCCTAGTGCGACGATCAGGACCGACGAGCATCGAACTGTACGCTCTCTGAAATTAATTATTAAGAGTTAGACATTTTTACTACTTATTTTATATATTTTATTTTATTTATTAGGAATATGATAAGGTGTAATTGTAGAGTTTATATTGTTGCTATTATAAAAAACTTACAATAATTATGAAAAAAAATCAGAAATTAATTAAATCTTTAATTCTTAAAGATCAATTTTTTCATACGGTGATTGTTGTGCATTTTCATATAACTTTTATGTTTTATTTTGTGTCATCTCAATGCATTTTTGGAAATGTTAAGTATGTTAAAAAAATATTAATGATTTCACTAAAATCAGTGATGTTCATAATATGAATTCTAGAAATAGGCTTTTACTATAGAATCCCAGAAGACGTCCGAGAATTTTTGTTTCTAAATTTAAAAAAGTGGTGTATATATAGCTGTAAATAATTAACTTAAAAAAAATAGAAATGCTGCTGAGTTTCTTGCGCCGATTCTTCTCAGGTCTGAAGCAGTAACTGTAGTGAACCGGTGGTAAATTGTTTGACGTTCAAAATTAAGCTTCTTATTTTAAATAAAATGTTTGAACTTGTAAATGTACTAGTAGAGAGCCTCGGTATGTTTCAACATCCTCATTTTTATTTCTCCACTTATTTAGACACATCATTTGTTGAAGAATATTGTCTGATGATTATAATCAGTATTATATTACATAATCGTGCCTTTGGTAAACGCCATAAGTTGTGGGTTCCATACCTACTCGAGGAAATTAAATATTTTATATTGTCATTTTCCTCGCCGTACCCATAAGGCACAACGCGGCGTGAATTTACACAAGTCAATATGCAATACCTCAAAATTCGGTAGGAAGTGGAGAACAAAAATGTCATAATAAGAACGGAGTGTCCTACCATTTACCCAAGCTACCTCTGCCTGCTATATGCAGGATAACGTGTGAAGCTAAGATTCGCCCTCACTTTCTTTGCCTTAAATATGTAAATTGTATGAGTAAAATAATCAAATAATAATAGTATTTAGACAGGCCACTTTGACATTAGGACGTCTTTAAATATAAACATAAGTAACAAAAAATACTTTCAATATGCAGATGTGCTTAATAGATGAGAACTAGGCTAAATTTTTTAGGACACAAAATCTAAGCTAATTGAAAGATAAAAAAATAGAAAACGGTAGACCATTATCGACGCAGCAAACAAGTTTTTATAATGAAACGAAATCTTATCAAATTATAGCGGAACGTGGTAGTAATATTATTTATTACATCTATTCGCTTTCAGTTACAATCGCAGATTTTATTTTGTATCAAATAAGTACAAGATCGTAATGTTTATTTAGTTTAATGGTCATTAATGTCTTTGGGTGACTATTCTTTAGTTATAAAATTCGAGGCCTGTCGTGGCGCAGCGGCACAAGCGTGTAACTGTAACTGTGCGTGTAACTGTAACTGACAGGTTCTGGGTTCGATTCCCAGTCGAGGAAATGAAATATTTAATATTTTCAATTTTAATATTTAATGTTTCATTTCTTCGCTCTGGTAATAAGGCAAAGCGCGGCGTTGAGTTCCGCCACTAAACAGGCAATGCCTCACATTTGGCGGAAAGTGGGGAACGAAAGTGCAACGGAGTGTCTGAAAACTAGGTTCCTGGGTCCCCTCTGCCTACCCTGCCTCGTACGGGATACAGCGTGAAGCTAAAAAAAAAAAAATTGAATAGTAAGCTACGAATGAAATGGGGAATAATTTCTTTTTTATTTCCTCGCTTTGATAAGACAGATTGCGGTGCTGAGTTCCGCCATAAGTGGTTCTCTATAATTATCTTGATATATGAGTAATTAGGTGTGATGTTTGATAGAAATATAAATCATAAAATTGTTTTTATAAGCTACAAAGAATATGTATTCAAATTGGATTAAACCTGCAACTGCCTACGTGACTTGACTCCCCGTAATAGTCGCATTACCACAGAACTGTAAGTGAGAACTATAATCTTCATATGATTTAAAATGATAATGACTATAATTATGCTGATAACCCACATTATGGTAATAATGTCGTACAAAAATTGGATCAAATACATAAATATTTTGAAAATATTTCGCTATTAAAACAAAAGGATGTTAAGGTTTTTGTAACACTATGTTCTTCCTGCGGTGATGCGCATATTTTTATTATTTTTGTTTCAGCTTAGCTACACGCTATTTCCCGCACATGGCAGGGTAGACAGAGGAACTTGGGAACCTAGTGTTAAGACATTACATTCCACTTTCGTTCCCCACTTGCCGCCGTAACTGAGGCTTTGCGTGTTGAGTGGCGGAAGTCAACGCCACGCTTTGCCTTGTTACCAGAACGAAGAAATCAAAACATTAAATATTTAATTTGTTCGAACCCATAACTTGTCATTTACAGTCAGACGCTTGTGCCACTGCGCCACGACAGGCCACCGCCAGGCGTTGTTTTAGATGCACGTATATATTTACTGCATCGAGGACAGAATGTATATAAAAGAGAGAAGTATCTTTCATATACACTCTGTCCTTCAATATTTATTTTAGAGGCAGCGTGTCTTAATGCAATTTAATATCGTGTTTTTCATTATAAAAAATAAATAAATAAAATGACTTCAATGTAATGATTCTATACTGATCAGTATATATAATTAAGCTACGCCTCGATATCCCGTGACTTTGGTATATTTTACTTATATATTTTTCATAGCACAAATTCTTTAAATTAAAATAATACTAAATTCTGATCGTTAATTGGCTTTTCCACTTTACATCAAATTAAATATGATGTAAAGTGGAAAAGCCAATTAACACATTTAGTGTTTGTATTAGGAAAAAATGTAACAAAACATTTCCTTACATATTTTTAAGGTTTGAATCTACAACTATAGCCGACAAAATGAATAAAAAGTTAATTAACTCTACTCTATATTCTTCTTTAAACTTAGCCATAGGGAGGAAATAGAAATAAATCAAAAATAATCGGATCAAAAATATTCAGATTTTCATAACTATCACATTTACAGTCAGATTACTCTTCGATTTTTTTTATTTTTTTTATGGAAGAGACGGCAAACGAGCGTACGGGTCACCTGATGGTAAGTGATCACCGTCGCCCACGACCCCATGTAACTCCAGAGGAGCTACAGGAGCGTTGCCGTCTTTTAAGGTGGAAGGGCACCGGGGCCCGGTATTACCTAATGCGAAACGCAGTGGCCAAAGCCACTACTTAACGCCGGTCTTAAATGCCGGGGGTGGTAACAATCCGGTCGAGTCTGCCCATGCGTGTTGCCATTGCTGGCAACGTGACTCTACCACACGCACTTTAGTCGCCTCTTACGACACCATCAGTACCAGGGTGATCCTATTCTAAGCCGGGATCACACGGCAGATTTCTTCGATGGCCAACAACCGTGATCTTTGGAATATTTACAACCACTTCAACTAAATAACTTTAAGAAAATAGATATTGCCGCACCAGCCCTTACAACCCATAAAATGTAAGACGATGGATGTAGATTCGCTTTCAACTAGGCCATGATTATCTTTAGTTTCCTGGCGTAGGAAACCTACCTACGAGAGGTTGCGTTAAGATCCTCAACGCCGAGATTTCCCTTGTTGCAGAGCGAAGAAATTAATATAATAAATATTTAGTTTAAAATATTAAATATTTTTGTTTAATCGAGCGGGGAAAGAACCCACGCTTGTGACGCTGCGGCACGACAGGCCCCATATTATGTTCATTAAATTATAACAAAGTGTAATTAACTTATAGTCAATTAATTTAAGCCACTACACGGGTATCACCGTTGCTTATTGCAGTATCGAGCTTTTACTTTATGGGACTCATTGAAATATTTTATTGTAAAGTTGTTTTATGCGTTGAATGGAAAGCTTGAATAATGAGTGCGGAAGTTGTAATTTATTTAATATGCATCATCTGGTTACGAGTACATACTAGCATATTATATTATAATAAACTTAAATAGAAAGAGTGAGCTTTTATTACATATTACTTCATAAAAGTAAGTTTTATGTTTGACTTTACTAGAAATTATAAATACTTCCGGTTTACTAATTGTATTAACGAATTGTAGTATAATTTATTCCAGCCTGTAGACTTTAAGAAATTGTTATTGTTAGACATAGGAATCAGAGCAAAGGCAGCGATGAGCGTATTCAATAGATTTCATGTCTTCTGTTAACAATATTTATATTGAAATCTGCCTACTATTGAAATCTATCTCCATCTGCCTACCCTGTTATGCGCGATACAACGGGAAAGTAAAAAAAATACAATTTAACAATTATAATAAAACCGTATTGGTACTGTTCATATTGAAAGAGCTATCGCGAGTTTCCGCGGCGCGTGCGCTGACTATGGAACGGAATGTCGTCAATGTGTAATTGCTCGACATTCCACTGTCACTTGCACTTTCTCATTACTAAGGGCAAGGCGTACATCATTAAATCTTTTCCAAAAAAGATCTTTAATATATTATTTATAAGTGTGTATGTAATAAAACCTTGATGTAGAGCACATTTTATCATATTAGGAACTAAGTGTATTAAAAAATATGAAATAGAAAATTTCTTATTATTTGTTTATTATTAATTTACTCGGGGAACTTGGGGCAGGGGCACAAGAGTGCGGCTAGTTATTTACTGTGACATGTTGTGGGTTCGACCTCTACTAAAGGAAATGAAACTGAATATTTTCAAGGCCTCGCTTTGGTAACAAGGCAAAGCACGATGTTGAGTCCGCCACTCAAATGCAACACCTGCAGAATTCGGGGGAAAGAAGGAAACGCAGTGTCCTAATAGATGGCTAGGTTCCCTAGGTTTCCTTTGCTTACATTGCTATGTGCAACGGGCAGCTCAAAATATCTATCCTGATTTCTTACTATATATATATATATATATATATATATATATATATATATATATATATATATATATATATATATATATATATATATATATATATATATATATATATATATATATATATATATATATATATATATATATATATATATATATATATATATATATATATATATATATATATATAAATTTATTTCCTTATTTTTAATGTAATAAGTTATGAAGTTTTTATTTAATAATATTACACGACACAACCGTTCGTTAAGTTAAATACGCCTCAACTGTGCTACAGCACGTATGCGTCTAATTAGCCAAGCGCCTCACGCCTTATATTGTATATTTCTTTTTACATAAAAAAACAAAAATAACAGACAAATATTTTGTAACAAATATTTACTTGTTCGAAATAAGCACATTTTTAAAAACATTTTTTATTTCAAAATAACAATTCAGTAACCCAAATACAGTCAATTGAAATTTACCTCGTATACATAAATATCAAGAGATTGTGAAAATTAAGAAACAAAGAGCATCTTGTCACGATATTTTATTACCTGCGGTTTTTATTCCCAGTCACAATAATTTCCTTTTAAAATTACGTTTTATAAATACGTAGAATAAGTGATTTAACCGCTTACTAAGTAAGAATTTAGAATTAGCAGGAAACAACTATGTAATTGTGAATATCTTTCAGTTGATGGCTTCGGTTGATGTACAGGTTTTTTATTATTTCTATTTTTAGACCGTCTGAAAATGTTATCATAATAATATTTATATATTGACTAAATGTTTATGATTTTTTTAGTTCAAGCTATTGAATCAAAATTATTGAAAATTAATGTACTGTTAGTGTAGTCTTTGAGTACTGAGGGTGGGTCAGGCTTTCAAGTGAATGATAGTGGCACTATTTGATAATAGGCAAATTACGCTCCGCCCTTAATCACGCATAACTAAAAAAGAATAGAAAAAAAAAGATTAAGATAATTTTACTGCGCGGATTCGACCTTCCTAGATTCTGAAAGATTGTTACAACTTATTTTGTTGTCTAGGCAAAGCAAAACATAATTAAACATTTCAATGATTTCCAAAGTCGCCTAGCCTGTAAGCTAAAAAAGAATTAATTATTATTCAGCTAAAAGAACTAATGCACCTAGTATTAATACACTTTGTCCCCGTTAAATGATATTTTCACTGTCCACTTTGCGCCGAAATCATAAATCATTGCGTGTTGAGTGACGTAATTCAACATCACGCTTTACCTCGTCACCTGAGAAAAGAAATGAATATATAAAGCATTTCATTCCCTCGAGTTGGAATCAAACCCACGATCGTCACAGTTACAGTTGCACACTTTATTTTTGCATTTTTGGGCTTTGACAAAAACCATACCAAACAAATCAGCCAGCACGCTACGGAAAGGAGTATGACAAGGATCAAAAGAAAAGATATTATAAATGATAGTAATACCAGAAACAAGTCCAAGTTTCAGGATATAACTTTGAAAATAAAGAGACAAAAACGGAAATGGGAAAGCCACATGGTAAGAATAAAGGCGAAATGGAGAACGATATTTACACTACGATACATAAAGGGGAGAAAATAAACATATACCACAAAAAAGGTGAGATGACAACAACAACAATTCGCCTGATCCACGTGCGGTAGATAGGATAGAAAGACCAAAATGGAAAAAATTGGATGAGGCCTTTGCTATCTGGTAAACGGACATCCAAAAGTTTATAAGAATAATATATGAATAACAAAAAAATATCAACGAAGGCTTATACAATATTATGTATGAATAACAATGCAAAAATGTGTGTATTCTCCAAAGCTTACCTACTCTAGATAAAGATCGTTTACAAGTAACGGTGATAATACTTTCAGTAACACTATGGTTATTCTATTCACGTACGCGGCGCAGCACGCGATATGAATACGATGTTGTAATGTGACTTTGATTCATGAGTGAGGTTAACGCTTTATTATATTGAGAAGTATTGATAAGATCGCTTGACATACGTTTTCACATCAGCTCAGCTTCTAGTTGTAAGATCTGGATGGTAGGGGGTTCTTTTCCACTCGCAGGAATAAATTATTATACTTGCCATAGTAACAAGAGCAAACGCCGCGTTTGCTCTTGTTACTATTACTAATTGTACAATGTTTCTGAAATGTGTTCTTAACATTAGGTTCCCTCTCCCAGTCCTGATTATTTGCGGGATTCACGTGGATTTAAAAAACATATTTTTTACTTTATTTTTAACTTTTAATTTGAATAATATAGATAAAGACGGCTTTCAATGGTTAGTCCTAATATGATTTAAGCAAAGTTTTGCATCAAATTGCACCACTGGTTCTTAAGTGGAGAATAAATTAAAGAGCGAGTAAAATGATAAAAAATACTTTGTCTTTTCTATATTATTATTAATAATAATATTCTTTATTGTTCACCCATAAAGATGATAGATAAAAGCAACTAAATAAATTTATTTATATAGTTAAACTATGTTGAATAATATCTAATATTTTCAATAAAAAATAAACATATAGGTTTATATTTAAAGTTATAAATCCTAAAATAATCCATATTTATCATATGTGCTTCAAGATCAAGAGCTAGAATAATTCTAGCAAATTATATAATAGCTTAATGCACGGTAAAACCTCAGCTTTAGTAGGAATAATTACTTATATATTTAAAGACATTATTCCATTGTTTACAATAAATATACTTTTACAACGGTTGAACGTTAAATAGCTTACATTAATTCCAGGACTATTAAAAAACTATATACATATATAAAAACGTAATAAAACCGTAAGTGATGGCGTCACTGCAGTTGAAAATTAAAATAAAGCGAAATTAAAATACTTGAGTCCGTATAAGATCCGTTTGTCTAGTGCCTATAAAATGTTCACGGAAATATCAAAAGTGCATCATGTATGCAGATACATACTTTTGTGCAATAATATTTTTTCATCTTGTGTTGTAGAATTATAGAGATATACGTTTGCAAATTATAATTGAAGGTGCACCTATAACTCAAAAAATAAAAATTATAAAAATAAAAAAAAAAAACTTGCTAACAGCATAAACAGCATAAAACTATCTAACTTTTACACGTCAACTAGTTAGGCTAGTTGAAGAATTATTAGGATTATTATAATTTTCAAAATCTAATAATAAGATTAATTATTATTTCATTAAGGGTATTAATATCGTGGGTACGTGGTGGAACCCGCTTTCAAAATTCACAATAGCAGACTATCCTAGCCCAATTAGCCCATTCTAACGAAAGACTAAAGCTTCTATACAAGTGTGAAAATAAGCAAGAACCGTTTTTATTGGTCGTCGTATTAGTATCAGGTTACGGTGTTTACATTTTGTAGTATGTTTATATACATATTAGTGTCGCTAGCACTTAATAATCTTTATAAAAATCGTAATAGCTGTCATATACTATAGTGTATAATGTAAAATAAGCCATTTCATTGTTAACTTATAAACGTACGTTGCATAACTGTAAACCTTAGAATGCCGCGACAAATGTTATACGAGTCAAGATTGTGGTCTGCAAAAGTTTTACATATCTGGGATTGTTAAAAATAATAATCTTAACAGTTAAAGAAAACAGGTTAAAATAATAAAAAAATATATTGCCTTTATTTTTCAGTGTTCTTTCTTACGTTACGTATGTACATTATCGAATTAATTCTATTATTTAAAGGAAAAAAATATATAGATATAACCGTAATATTAACTATTATATTATTTATATTAACATTATAAAGCTGAAATTATTAGTTAAATTATTATAAAGCTTGCTTGAACTAGCTAATCGACTAGGTTAATCGTGTCAATGTAACCCACTTATCTCTTATCAAATATTATAAGCTGCCGACGAAGAGAAAAAAATAATCCTATAAAACAAGACAGTACTGGCCACCACAGTGCTTAATCCGCATCACACTTTCTATAGGATATTGTAACGGTTCGTGCAGGAAGTGAGTTCAAACGGATAATATGAAATTATTTCAAGAGTCAATTCTCGCGGAGGTATTTAGGATTTGCGGCGATCTTTTGTTGTTTATACAAAAGGAACGGGGTAAGCAGTGTATGTGCTCGATTGCTTTGTAAGTTCGTCTCAATATGGAACGAATGTTTTTAAAATGTTTGTAATATGTTTGTACCCCGCCATGTGTGGGATACAGCGTGAAACTGTGAGTTTTTAAAATAACTTTGTAATGACGTACGTAGTCTTTTTAAGCAGGGTAAGAACTTAGAGTTACGGAACTCCGTACCCTACTGTCTGGTCTGCTTAATGTCCAAGATATTTCGTGTTGAGTGACGGAATTCAATTTGATTTCCGCTCAAGGGAATACTCAAAGAGGAATTTGGACGAGAAAAATCGAACCCGCAACCATTACGTTTACGCTCGGGCGTTTAGCCGCTGCGCCACGTCTGCCTTCTTCTAACGAACTAGGAACGTAGTCTTGTTATATAATTAAATAAATATTACTTACTATATATTATTAACTAAATTCGTTTCAACAAATTAAATTTACGTTTGTTACTTTCCAATATTAAAAAGGACAAAAACTTGACGAAGTAACTTATCAAAAACAAATAAGTATTTTAATTATTACCTTATCTTATTTTAATTAAAGTCATATTTTCAATCCAGTACCTACATCGAGTATTTTTATTTAATTATCGATATCAGAGTAGAGTGTTGAAATACTTTTAGCATATTTTAGAGTATTTTACTGAAGAAAAAAAATGATTCTGTAATAGTATAAAAGAAGACGCTTCTAAACCTCCTATATATGCTTATACGTATGTATATGTCTACAAATTCTTTACAATTACCCTGCAGATTTCAATATGGTGTTGATAATACATAAGATTGATCCATAAAACAGATAGACCTACCTATGTGAATTTTAATAAAAGCCCAAATCATTTGTGTGGGAGACAACAATAAACAATTAAGGTTGTTGCACTCGATGATCACTGGAGGCGGTGCAAAAAATGGCGAAATTAACGGGACAGTCTAATATATTCATCGGAACTTTGTATCGATTAAAATTACTTACATATATGATAGTAATCGCTAAGTCATTGTTTACAAGGCTAAAAAAGTGATTTGTGTCTAGTTTTTGATATTCTGATATATATGTATATACATTTTAAAGTTTTGTATAATTATAATAAGCCCAAAACGTTGATATTTTCTTAAGGAATAATAAATTTATTTATTATATTATTTATTTTCGGTTTCACACTGTATACCGCACAGCATGCTGCACTATGCCTTGTTACCAGAATGAGTAAATGAAAATATTAAATATATCATTTCCTCCGAATGCGAAACAAACCAACCCAGTGTCTTACTTAACTGACTTAAATGAAGTAACTGAAAAACCTAAACAAAAACAAAGAAAAGAAATCTATTTTTTTTTCTAAATTGGCATAGGCAAAGTCGTTAAGTATTTAGTAACTAAGCATTTATATTGAAGTAATTAATATAATAACAATGTGATTTCACCAAGCTGTCATATGAATTAAATACCACCAACATAACTTTCTGACTGAGAGCAATTATTTTTTTATGGACGTCCGATTAAATATCTTTGGACACTTTAACGATGTCCCTTTTTAAAGTCAAATGTTTTAAATTATACTGACATTTTCATGAAAAACCTTTAAATTTTTTCTTGATTTTATAAAATAAAGTAATATGTAAGTAAGTGGTTAAATTAGAATGTATATGAGCACAAATTTCTCGAGAATGAGATGATTATATTATTAGACAATTTCTACGCCTACTCTATCAATGTATTGGCAGCGTATGGATAAAAAATAACCACATTATATCTACTTATATACCTACGTACATAATAACTATATAGCTTCAGGCTGTATACCGACCATGGCAAGGCAGGCAGTTGGAACTTGGTAATCTAGTGGTAAAAAACTCTGTTCCGTTCCATACTTTCCTTCGAGGTATTAAGTTTTATTAATTAAGACCATGCATAATAAACCGCTGAAAGCAGGTTCAATGCCAAGGGAAATTTAACTTGGCTGCCTCTCAATTAACGCAGTTCACGTACTCTTTTCACTGCGTGGCCGAGACACAGGCGGGAGCGTGATGACATGTAATGGAAATGGTCTTTGTAAATTTTTGTATGTATTTTGGTAAAAACCAAATATTTTACTACAGCCATATAATAACCCACATATTTTTTTATTGTAAAACTAGCCTTTGCTTACGAAGAAATAAAAAAAAAGGAAAATGAGTTTCACGTTTTTTTGTAAACAGCAGGATAGGCAAAAGGAAAATAGTTATAGGATACTCCGTTCTCCACTTTCCGTTTAAATTTTCTAGGGCGTGACGGCACTCAACAAGGATTAATGCTTTGTGCTTTCTACTTTGAATCAAGCAAGTACAAATCATCAGTAGGATCAAAAGCTCAATTGCCGCGTATAAAGTCAGGCCTTGTGCCACTACGAAATGACACTCACGGTACAGAGAAATATTAAAATACATTGATATTAACAAATTATAATATAACTTACACCGTTACGTATCGTATTTAATGTTTAAATTAAAAATATTACATATTTCATTTTCTCGAGGGAGGAACGAACACACAACCTATCAAGTTTCGAGTCACAGGCTTGTGCCTGTGCGCCACAACAGGCCTCATATAAAATAAGATTTTTTATATTGCTGAGATTAAAATTGTAGTATTATGATTTAATAGAGTTATTGTGTATGTTTGTTTGCAAATACACTAACACATACACAAAAACGGATAAAGCAGTTTATTGCAGGTCTAATATTTTTAAGAAACTTTTGTTTTAAAATAAAAAAAACAATAAAAACAACGTGACGAATTGCACCACATGACAATTCGCGGGTGTTAATATACCACGGTATATGGCTGCGCTGTGCGTAACAGTAATTGACTCTAATAAGGCAGTCACTTTCCCTGTTAATGAAGACTATTTGTATGAGGCATCAGTTTATGAAGTAGCATAATTATGTTTTTGTCACTTTTAATACTAGTTATACTACAACTATTATTATGACAACATGCGGGGTCGTGATCCCTTCTCGACGAAATGAAATATTTATTATTAAAGAGTTAAGGTAAAAGTAAGGAGCCACTCAACACGTAATGCCTCTAAATTTTATTAGAAAGTGGGAACAGAAGTGTTTTAACGGGAACGGAGTATTTCAACACCAGGTTCTTAAGTTCATTCAACGCAGTTTATGCGGAAGGAACACAGCTTGAAGCTCAAAAATCAGTATTACAATTTATATTGCTTATATTTATATTAAAATACAAACATATAATGAATACTATAAAATTATCTAAGCCATAGTAGTAACAAGTTAGGATTAAGTTACTTGAGTGTCTAAATTTAAATTAAATTTAAAGTACTTTAGTGCTTTAAGCATGTTTTAAACTTAAGCTTTAAATAAAATTTTAACGATTTTTTAAACAAATTTACATATATTAAGTAAAGGTACATTAAAGTTTTACATACATAAAATTATATACAAATTATTTTTTCTTTTTGTAATAAAATACCTACTTTTTAACTTCTACAGTAGTCCGTGGTCACGGGTAGTCTACTACTACTGTAAAGTCTTCGAAACGTCGGGTTTCCCAAAACATGTTTACCATTCAATATACGCGATTAATCCGGTTAAAAGTGTTTCATTTAAAATGTGTAACAATCGCGAAAATCAAAGACATTATTAAATACCTACTTGTTTAAAATTATGTGGCTTTATGTACATATTTATCAGGTGTCTAGATCGCTAGTATTACCTCTATCTAGTGTGCAGTTCAGTGTCATATGAACTGGTGTGATCTAAGATATATGTTTATTTAAATTTTAATTTTAAATTAAGTTTTTATATTTTTAGCACAAAAAGTGTTACTGTCTTCTATTTCACAGTTATTTGTTATCAAGTAAAAATGGTGCCGATTGAATTTTTGCCACGAATTTTTGCCACTTTGTCTTTTAAGAATAAAGAAGTTATTACAGCATTGAATTAACTACTAATTATTATTATTATTATCAATACGTTCCCGAAATGAATATGTAAATAATATTTAAGATCGAAATATATTGAGATCTTCGTGGCTCAAGGGGAGGGACTATAAGTGAGACAATGGTGGGTTCGTTTCCCCGTTTAGTTAAATATTGCATAAGGATATTGTAACGCAGTATGTAAAAAATAAAATCTATAATTATAAAATAAATCTGTAACTGATCTCTGGGTGTACATGGGAGATGTATTAAAAAATAATGTATTAATGTAATAGTTTCCGATAAAGTAAATCCATCCCATAAGTACATAAAATAGTCCAAACGGGCGAAGCTGTGGGCGGGTCGCTAGTTTATGATACATTTTCGTATATATATAGTAAGTGAATTCATAAGAGTTAAAAAATTGCATGTTAGATATATTAAAATTAGAGGTTGTCGCAACGCAGTGGCGCCGTACCTGACTGTAAGAGCGACGATTGTGAAGTTGATTCCTACTCAGGAAACGTAAACATGACCTTTGACTTCCGCCACTAAACACGCAATGGTGTCGAAAATTGAGCAACAAGTAGGATTTCCTTTGTCTACTTTACTACACACGGAGCACAGTGGGAAGCTAAAAAAAAGATATAAAGTACTCAAAAGAATTATGCATATTTCGTTAAAACGGCAAATGTACAAAAGAAACGGAAGTGCAGATGCCATCGGGCCATCTTAAAAAAATATTTTGCATAAACAAATTACACATGACACACGTACAAGTTATTATCTGAGGTCATTAATCACACTATGATGTATGAAAAACTTCGTTCATTGTTCATCTTTACAGGAAAAGAACAGTCGAAATATACGTGTTGCAAACGATTCTAACTAAGAATACATTTATTGTTAGCACAGCGAAAGCTAAGTGACTCACGAGAGCTTCAAAGCTTTAGAATCGAACTCACAGCTTTAGCATTTACAGTCAGTCGTCACAATATTCGTCGTAGTAGTCGTCAAAATAAAACACAATATTTGTGTATTTGAAACTCTCTCGTTAGTGGGTAGAATTGACAGAAACAAACAGGCGAAACTTCGCGTAGTCGAACGCTTATATTAGACAAGATTCCCTGAGAGAGAAGGGGAGCACTAAGATAGAATTCTCGAAAAATTTTGAGGATACGGGAAAAATGTATTCGCCATTTATTTTTTTAATAGATATTATAGTTTATTCGTCTAGTATGCAGGACCTGATACACTTTTAGTTCACAGATTTAGTTAAATTTGTTAAAATCATCAAGCTTAAAAAATAAAAAAATATATATTATGAATAAATCTATATAAGGAAATAGACATCATAAAAAAATAATAAAAAAAAAAAAAACAATATGATAAATTAGTTACCAATACCTAAAAGTTTAATATCTACCAAATATTCATAATAAATAAGTTCTGTCCAAATATCATGTTAAAGATTCTACTTAATAAAATAAATTTCAATATTATAAGGTTTATTCAGACATATAATAAATGAGCCTATTGAGTCACGATTGCGGCTTTCTTTGCGAGGCCGACACTTCGAGGGATTTCCGAGCTTTCGGACAAAGGGTGATTAAATATGTATATGCTATTCTATGCACGTGCTGTGTATTCTTCGATAATTATAATAATTAATTTTAAATTACATTTATATTTTGTGTCAATTCGTTTTAAGAAAATAATGATCGCATATTATAAGAAACTTTATATAAAAAGACATCAACGAGTTTTTATGAGTTTCTATTTCTTTAATTTTCTTAGAAAATTAAATTAAATATGTAAAAATTAAATGAAGCGTGATTTCCATCTCTTAAACAATTTCCAATAGATGCAATTCTTACTTAGGTAAGAACATACTTAGGCATGGAATAACACTATATATAACTTTAAAAATTTTAATTTCACTCCTAGACAGCGCATCTATCAAGGAAAACATTTTAGAGTAAAAGGGTATATATATTTAAAAATCTATATTATTATAAAGAATTTTTTAATATCATTTGCTACGGGACAATTTGAACCCTTATCTACTCTTTAGTTAAGGGTTAATCTAAGTAGCATCATCGACATATTATCTTTTTATTACTAATCCTACCCACAAGTAGTTTTGTTCTTTCTTCGTATTTCCTTCCGAGTGAATCATAAACGTTTCATAAATCATGACACGATATGCCTGGACTTGCATATAAATTATCTTTAATATTGTCATACAACATTTGCAAAACTTAGTAAGTTTATACGTATATCCTTAGTACGTATACCCGTACGTATTACGATAATGAAATACGGAAGTGTCTTCAGCTATTCTATCACTTGGACTGAAACTAAGTAACGAGAAACCCTAGTTTCTTTAAGTTAAACACAAGCAAATGAAATTAAAAATGTTGAGGAGCCCTGTCAAAAATCACTTCTTTCTTGGCAAGTGCTTGTAGCTCTTAAAATACTAATCCGAATTTCATAAAAAAACAATTAATAAGCACCGCAATAAAAAAAAGCTTTTAGTTCATTTATTCAAGAGCTTTCTAGCCCAAGACGGGCAGACACATACATAAGTGAAACTTATAATACCCCATTTTATGCATCGGCGATTTTAAAATAAAAACAACGCCAAAAAAATGAATTATACTTACAAAACTAGATTACACTCGACTTAATTTACTTACGACTTAATTTTTAAATTTGCTAAACATAAATCAACTACATTTATAACGCTAGTTTCAGACACAAAAATGTACACTCACAATAACACACATAATGCATCAATTGAATCAAATTTACATCCAATTATGTAAATCAGTGCGAAAATTGTGATTTCAATGCGTTGATACATTGATAGCGATCGCGTGCGCATCCGTTACAGTTATCTGGAATTATGTCAAATTGCACACGCACGGCTGTTAGCCGGTATATGTGATATAACTAAATAGTATTGCAATTTTGTAACTATTAAATTTAGAAAGAAATTGAGCCGATTGTTTAATATCGAACAAATATAGTTAATAAATTAAAGCCATTACTCATTAATTGTTAGTGAATTTTTTTTAGCGAAATTTTCCAAAAGACTTTTATACCTCTACGTTAATTTTTATACCTATTGAAATATTTTTATTTATTTTTATTTAAAATACTTGTGTAATTAAAATATAGTTAAACAAGTAGTAGTTCTTTTATATGGTTTTAGTCCATTTGTTAAGAATCAAGTTAACAATATGATTTAGATAACGGTCATAAATTTGCTCCATGTGTAAAGATAAAAATAAAAAAAACATTAATAAAATGACTAGTTTCGGATTCTTTAATTTCTAATAATTGTAATAATAATTAAATTCAGTGTTAAAGCTTGAAACTATTTTTTAACAACTATTGTGTCTGGGAGAAGTAATTACGGTTTTATTTCACAAGATTTCGATAAAAAATCTATTACTATTAAGTTACTAGATAATGTTTATAAAAGGCTGCTTGGAGGCCTGTGGTGGCGCACAGTCACAGGACTGTGACTATTATATATTATATTTAATATTTAATATCTCTCATTTCATCGCTCTGGTAATAAGGCAAAGAGCGGCGTTTAGTTCCGCCACTCATTGCCGCAATGTTTTAAATTCAGCCAAAAATGGAGAACGGAACGGAGTGTCTTAACAATAGGTTCTTAAGTTTCCGCTGCCTACCCTGCCATGTGCGGGATACAGCGTAATCTAACAAGTTTTTATAATAGCTACTTAAAAATAGGTAATATTAAATTACAAATGACACATAAAATGTTTATAATGTCAGTTCTGTTTTCTCAATGTGTTAAATTCTGGCACTCAAGACAGACAATATTTTTAAATCAAAGAATAAAGAACAAAATGGCTATACAAAGAAGCAGGAGATACATATAAGTAAAACAACTTCATCGCAACGAAAAAAATAAAAATCGTTAATTGCACGTAGGATAAGAAATATATTTAAAATATAAAAAACAACGAGTCTCTTGAAATCTGTGCTAGCATTGTAGATATTAAAATTATATATGCTTATTGATATATAATACGAAACTATAACAAAGTTAGAATTAAGAGCTAGATGTGTTGAATATAAACAGATAGTAGAAATAAAAGAAGTAGAAATGAAAAATGTAGGTCACTATTACAAGAAGTGAATTACTTTTATAAGCACATTCACCATTCAGCTATTGCATGATAGTAAATGCACGGATGCAACATAAATATATTTTAGTGTCCATATGAACATTATTATGACTTGAGTAATTTATGTATGTACATTAGTCTTTATATTTGACGCCTTCGTAGTACATAGCTTTTCAGTGACATCAAAACTTTATTTTATACCTTGAATAAAAAATCAAATATCTATCTTAAACTTTTCGGCCTAAAATCTGGTTTATGATCATTTCATTAAGCCAACGATTATGATTATTTCTTAAGGTCAACCTTGATGTGTAGCAAAATACTTTGAGGTAAATAACAATACTTAATATAAAATCTACTTTCGTAATATTACTTTTTTTTTCATCCTCGCGCTATATCTCATACATAGAAAGATAGGCAGAGGCTTATTCTGTCCGAATAATCAAATTTATGTCTATCGAGATCATAGCCAAATCTTGGCGCACTGCAGCACGACAGACTCAGCCAAATATGCCACATTAAAAAACCTGTAAAGTTAATAATTAAAGAGACAAAATACATATAAGATTTTATCTATAATAATGTAAATGCAAAAATAGCTGTATAATTAACGATGGAACGATGAAGGCCATGTTTATGAATAAAGAAAGGAAAATTCTATAAATGATCATCTATAGGGATATGTTATAAGCTATTTGTATGCAAAACGCGAAGATCTTTGCATATAATCGACCAGGAACAATTTGCGCATCGTCACCTGTGTTTTGGTATTATGTATGTATATATTATGTAAATCTTTCTACGTAAAATCTTGACTTTGTTAAAAAGAAGCTGAAATAAAAAGTTTTCAAGTAAAATCTTACCTTTACTACTCTCAACGGCCGTTTTTACGTGTATAGCATACAGGTCCTGGGCACAGGACAGGTACAGCAGAGAACTTAAATCTAGTTTAAGATACTTCTCCACTTCACGCTGAAATTGAGCTTGCGTGTTGCAGGCGGAGCGAACAGAGCTTAGTGGGGAACTCACAACTCTCGTTTATACAGTCCATTATACTTTCTTCATTTTATTCTAAATAACGCATTATGACAATCCAAAATACAAACGGAGCATGTGAAATATAAAAAAGAAAGAATTCTGTTCTAACTTGAATATAATCAACATTAAAGTTATTAATTATATATTTCCTATACTGCCTCATCACTTTAACAGCAGGCAGGCAGAGGGAACCAGGGAACCTAGTGTTAAGACACTCCATTCCACTTTCATTCCCCACTTTCCGCCGGAGGCATTACATGTTGATGGCGGAACTCAACGCCGCGCTTTGGCCTTATTACCAGAGGCGAAGAAATAAAACATTAAATATTTAAATTGAAAATATTAAATGTTTCATTCCTCGACTGGGGGATCGAACCCAGAACCTGTCGGGTTACAGTCACACGCTTGTGCCACTGCACCACGACATGCCTCAATATCTTACTACTAATCGATATCTGCGTGGTTGATAGATCCGGATTATTTCGCCTTCCCATTGTCAGCTAGATGTAATAAATTATACCTTTAGAAGCTTGATTAAGCTAAACAAATAACGGAAATTAAAATATATCGAAAAGAAATCATTGTTAGAGAATTGAATCCACTATCATACGGTCCGATAAAGTTGTCTCAATAGAGATATAGTTATCAATGCGCACTTTACAGAAACATTTCAAAAATGTAAATTTTGACAAGCAACATATGAAGGACTAATGTTAAATTGTAGTTTTATCAACTTCGTGCTTTATCTATTCCTGCAAATGTATTTTACTTTGAGAAGTAACTATTTATACAACAGTATATTAAGTAGATAAAAAGAAGAAAAATATTGTTTGCCTCAATGAGAAAATATTTATTTCTTCCAATACATCCTGTAAAAAACCAACAAAGTCTCGATGAAGCTGTTCGTTTTATTATAAAAAATAATATAATCTGTTCTGCCCTGTGTTCCCCAGTCGAAGAAATGAATATTTAATATTTTCAATTTAAATATTTAATGTTTCATTTCTTCGCTCTGGTAATAAGGCAAAGCGCGGCGTTGAGTTCCGCCACTCAACACGCAATGCCTCAAATTCGGCGGGAAATGGAGAACAGAAGTGGAACGGAGTGTCTTTACACTAGGTTCCCGAATTTCCTGTGCCTACCCTGCCTCGTACGGGATACAGCGTGAAGCTGAGTATGAGTATATAATCTGTCTGTCTAGCCAAGCCAAGTCGGTCTAGCCAAGCCAAGTCAAGTAACTAAGGTAGGCTTATTGCATTTTTTTCATTAATATAGTGAAATATTGCCACAACCTTCTTTAAGCATAACAACGTGTTGGTATATATAAGTCAACAGCTAGGTCAAATAAAATTTCTTCTTCATCAAGACTTTGCTGGTTTTTTAAAGAATGTTTTGATACCAGTTACAGTAGGATTTGGTTTGGCGTTTTCGTAAAGCGGATAAATTGATAAATTTAGCAAAGCTCTTAGCGCCATAAGTCAAATTTCGATTGCTTATACATATGTACGTCAAAAGAAGAGGCTCATAGCACTAAATATATTTTGTTTCTCATAGTTCAACCGAGCTCTGCGGATTCTTTGTATACGAGATGCTCTAGAACTTAAATTTATGTACGTCATAAAAAAGAATCCCACTAAGCTGAAAAATTTTATGGGCATTATGTCAATATTTATCAAAGCTTAGATTTTCGATGTTCCTACGTCTGATAATTTTCCCTTCACGTGAGCATTAAACATGTGCAAAATTTTAGTTTTCTAGGTCTATGGAAACTACTATAGTTCTATTTTGATATTCAATGTGTGAGTGAGTAAGTAAATCAGTGTCGAAATAAAGTAACTTTGCTTTCGCATAACTTCACAAATAAATGACTTACAAATTTAAAGTATTGAAGTTCTGGTATGTGTTTATAATTTACTAGAAGACATTAATTTGAAATCTTTAAATCTATCCAGAAGTTCTCACATAGGGGCACAAAAATACACCAAAACGGTTCCATAGAAGGATAACATGGCAGTATTTTGCTTCACACCTGACTTGGCGAAGACACTGCCGTTCCCCCGCATAACAGAAGAAGCTATTTTTATTATTATTATAATTTTTAAAGCATAAAAGGATTAGCTTAGCTGAAAAATACAAAGAATTTATTTTCGAAAACTTTGAACCTTTATAATATGGTGTCGATGGATGGAATTTTCTCTGAATTTTATTATAATGTTGCCCGTATCTAACCTAACCTAACGACAATGAAATCTTTAGCATTTTGGAAATTTGTGCAACCAAAAAAAGCAAATAAGAATATATTTTTAATTATTTTTTTTTTTTTAATTGCGGTGAGTTAGATGAAAGTTGTATTAGAGATTTAAGAGCTGTAAGTACTTTGCTAAAATAAAGTAGGACTTATTTGTCTAGACTAGAGATAAAATCATCACACCCATTAAATAACAAAAATTATAAGAAGCCGCTTTAATAGCCAAATAAGTAATTAAATTAATTTAATGGGACACGTAATAATTTCTCGCGTAATAATTAATTTGAGCATAATATGTAAATTATGAATGTAATATGTGACGTCATTTTTAAGTCAAACTCTCTCTCTGTATAAATGAAATGGCTTTAATTCTTAACCGCCTTGTATGAATAATTATATATGGACTTTTTTGACGTTGTATTAAATTATTTTTTAAAATATATAGACATTATAAATTTATTTTTTAAAAAATAAATTTAAATATATTTTTTAAAATATATACACATTATTAGACTAAGATACTAGAAGCACTTACACTTTGTTCCACATGTATTTTTTTAAGATTCATAGGACACCACAACGTCACACTTTGTATCAATCAAAATATTTATCTGTATTTATAAAAACTAAATATAAGCAAAATTATTATTTTCGCCGTAAATAAACAGCACTGACAGGCGTATGTAAAGGAAACGTGTCTTGATACCGTAACACAATTTTTTATCGTGCCATTGTCTTATTATCTAAGTAATTACCAGTAAATGCTTTATTTCTCACACGAGTTGCCAATCTCTATCGATTATATAGGCTAGAAATATGTAAAAACTAAGAATATTTAATATTTTGAAACTTCAACTTTGAGACAACCTTGAGGCTTCTCATGGCGCAGGGGCAAGAGTGTGCGACTGTAAACACGAAAGGTCTATTTGATCCCCAAATGAAATGTTCATTTGTTTTTTTCCAAACGAGAATTTCTTGTAACGAGGCAAAGTGCGACGTTGAGTTTTGCCACTCAAAATTCGGAGTGAAAACAAAAGTGCTTTAATGAGAACAGATTTCGGAAAACGGAAGACTAGGTTCCCAGATTATAAAGTTCTATCTGCCTATTCCGCTATGTGCGGAATTCAGTGTGAAGCATATAAAATTTAATTGTAACGACAATAGAAGCACTAAACTGGACCACCGACCTGCGGCTTCGAGCGCCTTATCAAATGGTCAAATACATAACTAAAAGGTAACTGACCGCAAGTAAGTGAGTAGCAACACGGAAACAATTCATATAAAGTGCCACTGAAAATCCAGCCACTCCTTACAAAAACAACTTAAATTATTGTATATATGTACATTTATATATAAACATATATTTCACTTTTTGCTTCGTGAAGGATTTGAGCCTACACTATGTAAAGTAGATTGTATGCCACACACCTTAGGCACTGTGCTATAGATTGAACAATAAATCATATAATTTCATTGCAATATTTAAACAAATGATATAATTATTTTCTCCATTAAGTTACACGTACCAGTAACATCAAGTAAGTTGTTTATTTTGTGATTAACGTTAAGATGTAGATTGGTAATAGGTATATTATTTATATGCGTGTCTCGACGCAATGCGGTTACATAAGGCAATGATGCGCTGCATCTGCATACTTCCTAGATCTCTACAATCTTATAAGCATACTCATTTAAATATATTCCATGTTATTGTAAATTAAATATATTGTCTTAGGATTGAATCGGAACGGAAAGTTGAAAAATGTGTATAATTAAGAGACACTTCCGTTTCCACTTTAAATCGAGTCGGTGTCAAGGCATTGTATGTTAAGTAGCGTAACTCAACGCAGCGCTTTGGCATACCATACTAGAGGGAAGAAATGAAAATATTAAATATTTGATTTCTTCGATTGGGGATCGAATCATATATACTATATTTCTTTACTATTTGCCGCAATTTCAAGGCGCTTACATAACTTGCCGCAATATTAATAAGTAATCAGTAATAGCAAAAATTTGTCAATCGTAGGTCAGTTATTATCTGTGGTATAAGATAATTTAAATATCTCGATATAATTACTACACACTAATCAAATTTTTCATTTGTCGTAATATACAAATGTATATGAGTATGACTCGAATGAAAGATATAACACATCGATAAATGAGACTTCAGCCGCAGGAAATACTTAACTTTTAGTAGCAGCTATAATAAAACCTGATAGTTTTGTCTAACAACTAATTTATTACAAACCACATAATTGATAATGATTAACACAAATTATGCATTTATTATTAAACAATTTGATTTATTGTGTTAAACGTTATAGTCTTACACTTGCGGTTAATACAAAGCTGAAATAGGGAGGTGTAGTACGTATCATCGTGACTTAAGTCGACTAAACGATTATATTATTATCTACTTTACTTGCAATTGCTACATAATATATTGCATTCTCAATCCTTAATGAAAAGATATATAATGTAACCTTTTCATCATCTACTAGTTTTCTCACTTACATAATAAAGTAATAATAAACAAATACATAAAAGAAACCAGCCGACGCGCAGGGACATAAGCGTCCAAGTGTAAATATGATATTAAATGAAATATTTAATATTTTTTACATTTCCTGGCTCTGGTAACGAGGTAAAACGCGGTAACGGAAATGTCTTAATCGGAACAGTGTCTTTTACACTAGGTTTCCAGATTTCCTTTGCCTACCTTTCTACTTAATATAACGTGATGCTAAATTTAGTACATATTTTATTTACAAATTCTAAATATAAAAATAAAAAAAGGAAATGTGATACGAGTACCAAGGAAATAGAAGCCACATATAAGCCACAGCAAGTAATATTCTATAAATAACAAGTATAAAGAAGAATTATTATCCATATTTGTTTTATAGTAAGCCAAAAAACTTACAGTTTTTCCTCTAGCCCGCTAGCAGTGTCTGGTAGTCTCGCGGAGCGTTGACTCTCGCTGTCAATATCCTTCACCTGTAATAGATATTCATAAATCTGAATAAATAATCGATAGATCTAATAAAATTAAGTACGTGCTATTCTTAGTGATCTGTAACTCAAAATGTAAAAATCAATTCAGTAATCAAGATTTTAGTTCAGGGAAAGTATGAACCCAATATGTTTACTATTGTTTTTGAAGCCATCGTAGCGCAAGGGACAGCGTCTGACTACGAATGCAATGGTTCTGGATTCGTTCTCCATTAGAAGTGGAATTTATTTTCTATCTATTTTCTTTGCCACTATGGCAAAGAGGTGCAGAAAGAAAAAAGAAAGAGAAAGATCTTTTATACAGTAAAGTAAGTATATTTTTTTACTTTGTCCCAGCTACAAAACGATGTCTATATTATAACTGAAACCTTTTGTTTTTCACAATTATTAGATATTAATATTACTTTTTTTCTGTTCTGATAACAATTTCGTTTAAGAATAATATCTATTGAAAATAATATACTTACATATACTGAAAAGCAAAGTTTCAGCCAATTCAGTGGAATAGTTATTTATAGTAATTTTCGAATAATGTTTTTAAAAATTGTATCTATGTATAAACCTATTAAAATTAAACAAATGGACAGACGGTCAAATGGGCTAATAAACAAAAAAAATCAAATCTTGTTTTTTTGATACCATTACGCGCAACTAACAATTTTAGGAGGTAGATTATTCTAACATTGACAAACAAGTTTAGAAGGCGTAGTTTATAATTAATTTGAATTTTAAATAAATAACTTACTTTAACAAAAGATACCACCATACCCGACTACGTATCAGTAACACGTTCAAGTGCTCATATAATTTTATATGTAAACATATCAGTTTCCAAATGACGATATGATAAACAAATACAACATACAACTTCCTTTAAATAAAACATATAATTTTATTACTCTTCATTCAAAAATGCAATTACGTGATTATTTAGTAGGGAATTAAACACACACTCACAAAAATATTTATATTCATTTCAATTTATCCTCGTCTGAATTGAGATGGTAATGAAATATTCAATATCATATTTGGTGTTTATGATTCAATGCTAAAAATATATTAACGACGGTGTAAAAAGTACAGCTTCACGCACTGCATCCCGCATATGGCAGGGTTGGCAAGGGAAACTTGGGAACCTAGTGTTAAGACACTCCGTTTCACTTCTGTTCCCTACCTTCCACCTAATTTGAGGCATTGCATCTTGAGTGGCGGAACTCAACACCGCGTTTTGCCTTGTACCAGAGCGAAGTAATGAAAACATTACATATTTAAATTGAAAATATGAAATATTAAAAAAAAAGGAGTACAGTTAGAAATATAATCAATTAACAAAGACTGAGCACTATTAGGACGGCCGGTCGCACAACGATTCAAGGTAGATGACAGCGGATTAAGCGAAAGTGACTCCGACAATGAAAGTTGATACAGACCACTTTAGAATACAAAATATAAAATATGGGTCAAAAATACTGACAAACATAAAAAGAACAGAAATACTGACACGCTGTATAATGCTTCAGGCTTTTTACTACTCATATCAGTGTATGCAGAGGAAGTTGTGAAGGCGTAGCGGAACTCAACGCCGCGCTTTGTAACAAATAACTAATTTCATCGATTCAGGGTGGAATTCATAGCCATTGTGTTCACAATAAGTCACCGTCCTATTGCACCACGACGACGGTCTCAAAGAAAGGAAGTGCGTGAGTTAGAAAATCTAGAATACCGGTAGCAAATTCTGCAGTAGATATTTTAGTAATTGAAAAATTAATTAAATTTCTATAAAAATAATTACTGTTAGACACGAAGATAGTAGATAGTAAATAGAATAGTAGTCGCCTTCATGAGATCACTGTAAAAACGAATTCATCATCATACATTTTAAGAAACACAGTCGCTCACCCGCAACATAGGGAAGGCAGAGGGAAGTTTTAGTTAAGGCACCAGCTCACTTTTCGAGAAATTTGAGTGTCGGAACTCGATCCCGCGCTTTGTCTACCAGAAATGTAAATTATCTAAATATATTCAGATTATAATTTAATTCGGTTTATAATTTATATATCAAAATGTATATCACGCTATTGTATGTAAAAGTGGCATATTGTTAATTAAAAGATGAATTGTTATTATTATAGTCTTGTATCAATATCACATTTGTATAATAAAAATAAAGTTATACTTATTTTTGTTTCCAATGATTGGGTCATTACTGATGTTAACGGTCAATATGAAGAAATATTATAGAACTAGTGTTGATTTACTTTCTTTTTTATAAATTTGGGATAAAAAAAAATTAATTATTTAATATTTTATGCGTGATGGCAATTAGCGATGATACAACGTCGGCAATGACATCAGATGCATTGTACTTAAACAATGGATATACAAGATAAAAATAAACAAAAATACTAATCATACAACACTTATTTAGAAAATGTGTATAAATTTGAACGTAACAGGATTTGAACCTACTGCTATTGAAAACTTTTACTTTAGAAAATATTTTTCTATACGTTTTCTTCATAAAGTATGTTTCTTTCTTAAATTTAAGTATAACATTAAAATTTAAATAGTAATTGATTTTAGATCGTAAATAGAGAAACCGACAGGTTTATTCGTTATTTACTGTAAATATTAGTATTTATTTAATAAAAACAATTGAACAGTATATATGTTTTTTGTGTATAATTTCAATATAGTACAGTTTCAACACATTCCTAACCAATGAAAAGTTACTTTTCCCAATGCAATAAATAATGAAATACAATAAAAAAATTATACTAAAAGAAGCGATAACATTTACCTATATTTGCTGTTGCAAGAGACTATTTCGATATATAGAAAAAAACATATCCATTCCTTTTTTATAATTCTATAATATCACTAAAATAATATGAAAACGATGAAAACAAAATGTTACAATTATAATTACTAGGATTGTATACATTAAAACATGTCTTGAGTTCGGACAATGTACGGCGAATGAAATATCTTGACATCAGGTTGTCTTTGTCCATTCTACATATACTTTATTCCGTTAGGTGTAAGATGATAAAAATCCCGACTGATAAAATTTTAAGTATACTATATCTAGTTTTGCAAAATTAATATTCGTCAAACTGCCCTTCATAAATAGGTCGAAATAAAAAATAATAACAAGTATTATATAATTCTCTAGTGTAGAATTTGAATCCGTAATCATCATGCTCATTTCTAGTCTCTGTTCAACCAGCATTTCAAATGCGCTACGACACTGTTTCGGTATATCAATTTAAAAAAAACACCTTTACTAATATTACAAAGCTCAAGAGTTCTACTTCGTTAAATGTGACAATATCGGAAAACTACTTTCCAAAACGTTGACATTGAAAAGATAGTCTTGGATAGTCCATATGTTAAGAAAAACTATATATAGACTGCGTTACATCATGATAAACTTGTGTGTGCTGACGGTTAGAGTTCCTAAGGCAGTTATAAGGTGCCACTTTTGTACACAATTCTCTGTTATATTTATTTGACGAAGAGGGTAAAGCAGAAATAATATAGGGATAATATAAAGTGGGGAACGGAAGTGGAACGGAGTGTCTTAGCACTAGGTTCCCGGGTTCTCTCTGCCTAGCCTGCCTCGTGCGGGATACAGCGTGAAACTAAAGAAAAAAAAGATAATATAATATAAATTTAGTTTGAATTTATTTTTTAGCTTTACGATGTATTTTGCACATCGCAGGGTATATGTGTATAAAGAACTAGGAAGTTTAGTGTAAGGATACTGTTTTCTCCATTCAGAAACTTCCATTCCGCAATCCGTTCATCACTTTCCACGAATTTCGAATTCAGAACATAGTGTTTTGAGTTGTTATTTATTCCCACGAGTAAGAATCAAACCCATGACCATCTCTTTTATAGTCAACAACGTTTAGGGCAAAAATAAAATAATGAAACAGATATGTATGTCAGATTCTAATTGTTCTTTAACATTTGATCAGCACCAGACCGTTATGTCATATCGCTCTGCCCGCAATGTGTTGCACTTGCCACATTGTTCCACTTCTATTACTTTATTCTTTTTAGTTTTTGCCAAGACACGGATAGATTCGAAAGGAACTAACGCATCGTACTACACCAAAATATTTCAATTCAATTTATCTCAATTGTGACATGGTTAAGTAATGTTTCTATAAATGAACAGTTAACTTCAAAGATAAAAACTTTACTTTCGATTAGTACGAATTCAACCTGAAGCGGTAAGGTATGTTGGCCTGTACACAATAGTTAAAATTAGATAAGTAATCAAGTGATAAACAAAAACAATTCTTAAAATGTTGGTGGACAAACGATTTCGGAGAGTATCTCTATGTTAAATATAAATTTAATACTCGTATAGATAGAGTATGTATGTACATGAAATAATAATACAATATTCTTTGTCCATTTAGAACTAAAAACGATTCGAAAGATTTCAAAAATTTAATAATATTATTAATTTTATGTATCACAATTAGCTTAACTACATATATAAAGACATAGAATGTAAATAGTTCAACAACAAAAAAATAAAAAGACAGTATTACTTTATATTTAAAAAACTGGATGTTTAAAAAAAAAAGAGCTTTTTTGCTTCACACTATGACTCGCACACGGCATAGAACACAGGAGATAGGAAAACCTTGGAAGCCTAGTGTTAAAACACTTCATTCGCTTCTTTTCGACGAATTTTGAGGGGTTTCCTTTTGAATAGCCTATCTCAACGTCGTGCTTTGCTTCGCAATGAGAACAGACAAATTAAAATATAAAATATTTTATTTTCCCGACTGAGAATTGAACTCACAGCCATTGCGTTCACCGCCACTGAATAAATGAATAATATTCTATCATATGACAGTTCCTGAAAACAACCTCAATTCCTGTTACGTGTTGTTAAGTATCTACTTGCGATTTCATTCCTAATTTTACAGCTTTACGCTGTATCCCGCACACGGCAGGGTAGGCAGAGGGAAACTGGGAACCTAGTGTCTAGACACTACGTTCCACTTTCCTTCCACTTCTGTTTCCAACTTTCCGCCAAATCAGAGGCATTGCGTGTTGAGTATCTGAACTCAACGCCGGGCTTTTCCTTTTTACCAGAACGAAGAAATGAGAATATTAAAATTGAAAATATTAAATATTTCATTTCCTTGAGTGGGGATCGAACCCACAACCTATCGTTTACAGTCACACGCTTGTGGCGCTGCGCCACGATTGGCCATTATAAACATTTTAACATTTTACTTTAAACAATTTACTTTCGTATTAAAATAACGTGGAATCATTTTATTGGACACTGCACTTACAGCCAGTTTCCTTTTCGATCGTGAGAGAATAAAACTTTCCCTTGTTTGTTTACATCATTATACAGGCAAACTTTAATATTCAGAATTTTAATATTACAATTAAATACTATCATTTTCAAAATGTATGCAAAAAAACATTAACACTCGAATAATCCCGTATGTTAATCCTAATAAGGTTTTAATAACAAACTTTATTAACATAAATAGGCGGAGGTACGGAGTTGACTGTAGGTGTACGTAACTTATCGAAGTATTATTTTATTACACTAATTTTATACAACATGCAATAAAGACGATGACGATGACCAGATACGTAAACATTTTATATTAATTTCAATGTGAAGGTACCACGTGATCTCGAGATAAACTTGAGACGCAAGGAACTTTAAAATGAACATATAGATTTATTGTCATGTCAATTGAAGCAGTTAAAAAAAATTGTAGCGTCCACATCCTATTACTTATTCTCTCTTCATATACCTCCTATTCCTCCTATTTCTATCAGGTTAAAAAAAATATGTAATTCGAACGAAATCGTTAAATTTTCATATTTGCGTAATTACGGTGTCCAAGTGAACCGCAACCATCTCATTAGATGCAATGGCTCGTAACCTTAGAATTTGCATCATTATGTTTATATAAAAAGTATAAAAAAGAAACAAAGGGATTTGTGGGCACGCGCCTCTTGCAAACCGTACAAGAGAAGCGATATGGCTTGCAAGAGGTGCAACAAGGTTTCCCAGAGGTGTGACTTCAAGTCTTGTTAATTTCAATAACTTATTTCACATATTTTAAAAAAGTATTTTCAGTTTCTTAATGTAAAATAATACTTTAAAAATGTAAAAAAAACCATCAAACTGCAATCATCAAATTGTTTTGTCATTTGTATTGAGCCACAATCTTTTTTTGGTGAAATATTTTTTCTATACTAATATTAGAACGCTTAAGTGAATCTGAAGCCGATCATCGTTAGATTTGTCAAACGAATCACTTGTGAAACGTCAACCTTGGGCTATTTGCAATACTATTTTATAAACAATTTTCTAAATGCAACTTGATAGATGTAGGAAAAAGTCGGGTTTTACTCAATTAAATTAATCTTCTCTATGAATATGCTATATGTACTTAAAAAAATCTTGTATTTCTTTTCAGTATTTTTTATTTTATAAAGTAAATGTCATACACTCAAGTCGGTATCGAATTTTCTCATGACATGATAGTTTCTCTCGAAACTATCACGTTTACAATCTATCAGACATATTTACTAGTCAGTTAGTATTATTATTTAGTTCCATCCATGAATATGCGATTAATCGGTGCAATTAAATGACAACGCGGAACAAAATATATCGGCATACTCGTGTAGAAACGATTCAAGAAACATCTTCACTGTATCGTTCGCTATTGTCGTAATGGGAAATAAATAGTTATAATTACTAAATAGCTTTAAGTTCCTGCCATATTCTAATACAGCTTCGTTTGCATTGAAATTATCTTTAAGATATAATAATATTATGTTATGAGACTTAAAAAAATATATTATAAGTATACAAATGTTAATCTTTTTAATATATACCATTAATCATACTGCAATTTCCTTATCATGTGAAATCATCGAAGAGAATCTAATCATAATCATCTTTTGTCGATTTTTCCGGAAAACTCAATAGAAATTCCAATTTAGGGGTCGTAAAAAGTTTTTAGAAAGAAGTGGAACGGATTCCATTGCGTACAATCAGATCTAAGAATATTGAAGAAATTTTATTTCAACTTCGTGTTTCATTTTTGCGTTTGTATTGGTTAGTTATATTTAAATCAATAAAGCTTATGCTAATTTCTCACTTTTTAATTAACTACAAAAACTTTATATTAAAATGAGGCATACAAAATTGTCTAATTTCCCGACACCTCAATTCTTTTGTAAAACTCAGGGCCGCAAACAGACCAAAAATATTATGCAGCAAATAGAAACAAAATTGTTCTATGACGGATGTCTGGCCACTGCACATGTTGCTCATTCGCCTCTCATATAGATATATAAAGAGTATTCCATTTTTTTCCTATATCATGGAACAGGGTGTATGGTAAGAATTACTCGTAGGTGTCAATAGGCAGAATCGCTGCTATGTAGCTATCCCCAGTTTAACAAAAATATGTTTTAATATAAACATTCCACAAAGTAAAAACAGTTTAGTTGTTAAATTTACTAAGACGAAATTTATTGTTTGTATCCAAAATGTTGATGTTGGGAACCTATTATCAAGATATTCCGTTCCCTCACTTCCTAGCCAGCTTGTCTTCTTACCAGCGTGCATCCGTGGTGGTTACAGGTGAATACTAGACTTTTTGCCGCTAAATCATGTTCACCTCAGTAAAGTTATCTTAAATATTTATTAAATTATACTTTAAATTATAAGAACCTAATCAAGTAAAACTCTAGAACTCCTACTTAACTACTTATAATAGATATAACTTATAACTGCAAGCACTTAAATATACATAGTTTAGTCATGCCATAATACACTATAGTGCAATTGGTACTTTGGTCTGACGTGCGCATCCTTAAAACAAGGCCACGAGCTTTTACTTCGTGCTTTAAGAATTCAACTAATATTTGGTTATTATTTAATTTTTTATCTAAATTTATCAGAATGTAAAGCTTCAATAATTTTAAAGGCTGAAAATTCAAGTTTTTATTACTTTAATGTTTAAAAGTTTTAATTCCTAAAATATTCCAGGTGAATATCCAGAGGTCCACGGGAGAATCAACCGAAGAATCTTGTCAAATTACAAAATAATTACCACGGAATCTACTTTTAGAGAAAGTGAAGTATTGAAATATTGGCTTGCCTTTGCAATGTAGGCAAATTTTGAATGAAATAAACCAATTATTTTTTTCTAAGAGTTAGCTGCAACGCCAGTCAAGTCCACTCTTCACTTTTTTGTCCAAGTTATGGAAATATAAATTTGGTAGAAATCCTAAAAGGTATCCGTACCAGTCGCAGCAGTAAAATTTTGAAAGTAGTCTTTGTTAAAAACCGTGTTCTATTTTAAAGGTTGCCTGTAAGAGATTTTTTTTTTTTCAGTCTTTCAACTTCACACACATAGAAGGGTAAACAAGGGGAACTTGGTTCACTTCGTTCCACTTCTGTTTCCCATTTTCCTGCATATATTGCTCAAATTTGTAAAATAATATGTATGAATTTTGTAAAATCGTTTGTATTGTGCAATAAAATGTTTTTGATCATTAATTAAATCTTATAGAATTTTTGTATTTTAAAATGCTCCTCAAACTTCTAAAAACACGGTCAAGTTCAGGTTATTAACACATAAGTCACTAAAATAAATGGAAAGTAGTAATAAAATGTCTTAGTACTGATTATTAACCTTGTTCAATGTTAAGTATAAGCAAAAATAATAAAATATCATATTTTGCCTTAAACATAAGCAAACAAGGTTAATATTAACAGATTCTTGATGGAATTCCGAAGAGTTTTTACTTAATCCTAAATTGTTGTTTTGCAACGAAACAAGAAACTAATATAATAATACCTACCTATAACATATTCTTGATAAATATATGTAATTAATAGTTTCCAAGATATCATATTAAATGAATAAAATATTACATTATTTTAGAGTACTTAGTAACGATATTATTTATTATATTAAACACGTGTTGCAACCGCAACGGAATCGTGATTATTTTTATACTGAAATATATTTTCCATAGTAAGTTCCTTTGGTTTTTTTCTATTGCACATTATTCTATAGGTGTTAAATAACAATTATCTCTGATTATATCGTATATAGCTTACTAAAAAACCATCCAAAGTAGTTTTATTTAATATTTTTCTGTGTATTTTTCATTATTAACGTTATTTATATACGATGTTGTAATTTTAACCCAGTTCAAACTGATGAGCTATCATCTAGGAAACACGCATAATAGACAAACACTGTACACAGGCATATTGTGAATAACGTATTGTTTTAGCACCGATAATATATTTTAGATAACAGTTCGGGGCGGTACTGTTACTTTGACTGATTGAATTGGTAAATGTTAGTTTTTTTTAATAAAGGAAAAAAAGGTAATATATCTTATAATTTTCTTTATCGTGTAAATAATAAGTACAGTGAGATAAATATTAATTATATCAATAAATATAAAAAATATATTTTAAATATTTTTTTTTTTTTACTTTTCATTTAGGTAAGTACATATTTAAATTTTAGAAAAATTCTAAGGTTTCAAAGATGTTTATGAAATTATTATATAGTTTTCAATTTACACAACAATTATAAAATAAAACTTAAATAAATAAGTCTTACAATAATTATAATAAAATATATATAACGTAATACTTCTTTTCTATGTACACACCTACATTTATTGTAAGCGTGTAAAACAAAAATATTAATACCATATAAATTTGGGAAATATAGATTTTTGAACTAAATGCACCTTTGGTTGAGCCTTGTAGGGCATTGTATGGAATTTTTTATGTGCTATACAAAACTAACGGTCACTCTCTAGGTCAGTTATAAAGTCTCTTCGCAAAAGGAACATACAGTTACAATGTAGGCGTTGATGAACTTTACCATTGCTTTATGGTGTGTAAGCTAATTTTTTATAAGATATGAAATAGTGATATACTATAGTAGATAATTAACGTTTCATTTATTGTCTTATTTTTAGTCAGGACTTTTTTTGTATTTTTATAACAAATTACAATTCATCATTTATTTTTAATATTGTTAGCGAAAAAAAAAATCATTGAGTTTGGAATTATGAAGTATCTGATTACTAGTAATTGCATGTAAATGATTAAATTTCATAATTTTTCGTTAGTTTCACGCTAGGATAGGCAAAAGGCAGACAATAATAGTGTTAAGACACCCCATTCTATTTTTTTTTTATGGAAAAGACGGCAAACGAGCGTACGGGTCACCTGGTGGTAAGTGATCACCGTCGCCCACGGCCCCGTGTAACTCCAGAGGAGCTACAGGAGCGTTGCCGTCCTTTAAATTGGAAGGGCACCGGGGCCCGGCAACACCTAATGCGAAACGCAGTGGTCAAAGCCACTACTTAACGCCGGTCTTAAATGCCGGGGTGGTAATAATCCGGTCGAGTCTGCCCATGCATGTTGCCATTACTGGCAACGTGACTCTACCACACGCACTTTAGTCGCCTCTTACGACACCATCAGTACCAGGGTGATCCTACTCTAAGCCGGAATCACACGGCTAATTCTACAACCTAATATGTCGAGCGAATACATTATTTTAATTTTCTGGACGAGTGGGATTGAATTATTTATTGACTAGAATTAAGGGAATGCCGTGTTGGGTGGCGGAACTGAACGCCGCGTTTTTTAACAGACTGCAGTAATGAAAATAATACAAATGTAACCGGATTAATCGCATATATTGAAATATAAACATTTTTGGAAACCCGATGTTTCGAACACTGCAGTAGTTCGTGGTCATGTAGACTCGAGAGTCTAAGGTGAAATTTATTTCAATTTAAATGTATAATGATCGCGAAAATAAAAGATCTTATTATGAAAATAATTTAGTCCTCCGAGTATGTATACACCATATTCATCGCGTTTACAAAAAGACGCTTTACCTACTTATCAATGTGCCACAGAGGCTACTAAATTACATTATAAAGAACAAATTGTACTTGAATTACTTATATAAATGGTAAATTATACTATACCAGGACTATACCAGGAGTATTTACATATAAGGTACAATCAAACATGTAGATTGACAGTAAATAGCAGAGAATTTGAAACAAAAAGTAAAAAATATAGTTTAGTTTTTTTAGCTTCACGCTGTATCCCGCACGAGGCAGGGTAGGCAGAGTGAACCCGGGAACCTAGTGTCAACACACTTCGTTCCACTTCCGTTCCCCACTTTCCGCCGAATTTGAGGCATTGCGTGTTGAGTTGCGGAACTCAACGCCACAAGTATAAAGTTACAGCCATAATATATGTAGTTAATCTATTGTATCTTTTCTTAACATTATAAGGCCGAAGAGTTTATTGGTTAAACACTCTATTCTCAGGAACTACTAGTAAGTACTGAAAACATAAGAATATTTGTGGTTTTTAGTCACAATACTAATATTTTCTTTTGGACCACCGTGGACGAAAAAAACTTACTTTACGTAAGATATATTCATCAATAATGCAAATCGATGAATTGATATCACATACTAATTTAAACAATTAAACACTCGTAAAGTCAATATTACCATATCACATCGAAAATGATGATGTTATAGGAACTTATATAATAAAATTTATTAGTTTACATTGTTGTACAATTAATCCAAGAAGTACCTATGTTTACTAAGCATACACAAATAATGAAAGTTCATTTAAAGAATTTTTAAAGTTCCATACATGACACTTTATTCATAAGTGGTTTTTTCATTAAGCTTTTATATAAGTAAATTCGTGTATAAAGAAATATTGAAATTAACCTAATGAAAGCTGATATTGCAGTTTCAATGAAAAAAGCTGTCAAGTACTAAAAAAGGTTTTTGAAAGAAAAGAAATTTAGATTACTTTTATCTTAATAAAGTTTTGTAGGTTTTTAAAGGTTTTTAAAGAAATTATGATTCGTAACGTAAGCCTTTTTCCAATCGTTGCTACGTTTATCTGTTTAATTCTGTGAAACAATTGAACGTATTTTCTGTTTATAACTTGTTAGAATTTCTATTATTCTTATTTACATTTTAATTACTTAACAATAAATAATAGTTTTCGTGGAAAAATATTGCAATAATCAGCTGGAATTATTTTAAAATTATCTAATAGAAGTAGTCGTTTGATGCTTTAATTAATTAAAACAAAATTGACATGACATAATGAGGTTAATCTGGCTTTAGTATAGTATCAAAATCACAGCAGTCAACCAGCGAATGAAAATTTTAGTTAATATTTTTGGCTAATTATATAAAATTCAGTGAAAACGTAAACATGTAAATGAGCTGTTGACATGAGCAACTGAAAATAGGCCGCGACAGAATTTTAACAAGCTAAGGTTTGATAAATAATTAATACATATTTTTGTAGTACCTGCGAGTATGTATTAATTTTTACTTTTTCGGATTTAATTTTAAAAATAATTTCCCTAAAGAATGAAGAAATTTGAAACTTTACAGTCACTAACATTTTAAACATATTGAGCTGTTGGATTTATGTATACAATAATATCATAAACGACATTATTTAAAAAAATATTAATAAAATATATTGAATTATATTTATTTCTTACTTTTTAAATTAAAAAATTGAAGTTATGTCGTATTCGCAGCTGTATTTAATTTTTTTATTATATAATTTATACTTATTTTTAAACATTCTTTCAATTCTCATTATGGAAACATTAAAATTTACATAATATGTAATTTATTCGTACTAAAGAATATTTATTTAGTGAAAGTAACCGATATCTCAACTATACCCAAATTACCCACACTAGGAAGATGCACAAGCCGTCCATTGTTACAATATTATTGAAGGCATATTCTTAAATATTTGACTGTATTGTTTCGATATGACTGTGATGAAAATAAATCCGTAATGATTGCCGGCATAATTTACGGCGATTTCTTGAAATGATAATTGAAATGACACAGTAATGTTTTTTATAAACGATTGTAAGTTCTTATTGAAAATAAATTTGGGTCACAAAGTTATGTTTTTTGCATTTTTTTCCCTTTATTTAAAAGACCGAATGCAAATAAAAAACGTAAATTTTGTGAACTTGGTGATGATTTTACGTGCTTGAAGACCCACCGCCAAGGTTCTATGTACAGTTCTTAGATAATAATTACTGAGATCCATTTAAATGCCTATCTACTTTTGTAAAACTTGCTGTGTTATGTTTTTATATGATAATTAATTCTATCATTACCGTTTTTTTAGTGATTCTGAGTTTTGAATTTACAGAAATTTACAATAAAATTAGGATATTTTCCTTTTTTCTGTCGATTAATGCAGGTATTTTTCAATAAACATAGATACTACTATCTGTAATAAAAAAAAATATTACTACCCACTATTTAGTAAAAAAACGTACCTTATATTTCATTTTGCTGTTTGTTCTGTTTACTTATCCAACACAAACACGATATCGAAAATTATTAAATTTAATTTTATTTCATCGATACGTATAAAGACGCTTGACATTTAAAATATTTTTTCGCGCCGTTTAATATTATCCCGCGCATGCGTGGTATACACTCTACGACCACGCGACAATGGCTGTCTGCCATTCAGCCGTCGTAGTTTTGCTTCCCCGCCGTAAGTCCAACGACCCGTCTCCACCGACTTCCTTAAACAAAACAAACACCAATGTACACAAAGTTGAAGGTAAGTGCTAAAGATGCTGAAATCATGATACAGTTGGTTTAAGTAATGCCTTAACGGTTTCATCATTTCAAATTTTGTTTGTCAATATCAATCGGTTGTTCTGAAACAAATTAGTGCTTAGGAAGCGATGAGAGATTATTTTCTTACAACATTTAAAATATAATAATTATTATTACAGTTGAATTCAATTGTTAACATTATATCTTTAGACTTTCTGTACTATATTAGTCTCTTTATTTTTTTTGTTTAAGGTATTTCTGCTTTAATAAACAGTGGTTACTTATTTTAAGTAAAGTTTAGTTTACCGTAGCACTCATTGTCATAATTGTTAACATTTAACAAATAATTTTATTTAGATACAATTATATACCTCAATATGGACAAATAATATATACAAATTAAAACTAATGTTTCAGGCCATTTGATGAAACCTATATTTTGTAACTGTTTTATTGTTTCATAAAATACACTTCAATTGCATTAAAGAAATTACATTTAAATCATTTACACTGTTACTGATATACACATGCGAACACCTTAGAAAAATACAAGGAGGCGCACAGAAAGATAAACAAATAGGATTTTTAAAAATCATTGAATTGAGTTTATTAAATACATTCATTAATGCACTCAATTATAATTAAATATATTCTCATATTTATATTTATATTCCACTTTCAGATAGCAATCGGTTATACGCCCGCGGCTTCGCCCGTATGTAACAGTATTTTATTCACTAATTTCAACTATTTTTTTTTTTTTATTGAAAACACTCTACACTCAGCTTCACGCTGTATCCCGCACGAGGCAGGGTAGGCAGAGGGAGCCCGGGAACCTAGTGTAAAGACACTCCGTTTCACTTCTGTTCCCCAATTTCCGCCGAATTTGAGGCATTGCGTGTTGAGTGGCGGAACTCAACGCCGCGCTTAGCCTTATTAAATATTTAAATTGAAAATATTAAATATTTCATTTCCTCGACTGGGGATCGACTTATTGAAAACAGATCGACAAAAATTAAAATGTTTATTTTTGACCTTATTACGTTTATAAATAATTCTCTATAAGATTTTTATAAATTCTCTATAAGATTTTTTTAATTAATGTTCAAACAGTGATCGGTTACAGATTTATTAGTATAGATGTGTATGTCCAATTATCACTATAGATTGTAGGTAAAAAATTAGAGAAAAACTATATTTGTCATTTGATTGTTACCACCTACCATACAAACTATGAATCCAAAATGTGAACTTACATTTGAAACACTATTTATTAAAACGCCTTTTCATATATTTAGGGCAAATGTAATATACGATGTAATGACGAAACTAAAAAAGGTTCTTATAATTTATTTTTACCTTTCAATAAGAAATCTATAAATATGTCCCTTATTTTTTCATTTAACAGATTTTATGTAGAGCGATTTTTACATTACAAGAAGGTAATCATAATTATATAATAATAATAACCGAAAACATATGAGACGGCTACATTTGATTTACAATATAATCTGTTACATCCACTGTCAATGTCAGCGCCGCTTTGTGGCTTGGCGTGCGTTGTTTAGATTTTATATCTAAAATATTATTTAAATCCATAGAAAAGTTTACTATAATGTCTCATGAGTATGGCCGTAAAGGCTATTACGACCGAGAGAGAGAACGGGATCGCGGACGTGAAAGTGAACGTGATCGTGATTGGAATCGAGATCGGGATCGGTTGGATTATAGAAGGGAGTATGAAAAGCGGCGGTCTTTATCCAGGAAACGAAGCCGGAGTCCGCCTCGGAGAGATAACAAGCGTAGAAGTCGCTCACCGCGTAAACACGATAAGGACTTACTTGATGAAAATATACTAAGCGAAATATCGAAGTTGCCTGAACCGAATGAACTGTGGGATAATCAAATGCAGGAAGGATTTTCTGCACCTCCAGGACCTCAGTTTACACAAGAAGTACTTAATTATATTAATTATTTGTTATTTCTGTTTAAGTTAAATTTGTATTTGAACATAAGATGTAAATAACCTAAACTTTTATTCAGGGTGGTAGTTACAGTAGTAACTATCAATCGTATTCGGGTATTTACAACGATTTTCCTCCTGTGGTACAAACACCGCATCTACCTGACATGGGGAATTGGAATCAAATGTCGCTACCGCCTCCTCCAGCACCACCATTATATAATGTTGAGGAACAAATTAAAAAAGAAGGTAATTTTTTTAATAATGTTTATGTATTAATAAGTTTTGTTCCAACAGTGTTTCATGTGTTTATTTTACAGCCCTGACCTATTTAATGAATAAATGATAAGTGCATGCATGCCATGATGCTAAATATTCTTATGTAATAATTGTTTACTATTTGATTTATAACCTGTCATTGTTAAAATTTTCTAATCCTTATCACAAACATTGTATGCTTTTATTTAATATGTTTTTAAAAAAATATATTATTGTATACATTTTAATGAAGATATAAACCACAAAAATATATTTAAACTTAAATACACTGTATGCTCTTTATAAAATTATCCTCCCTATAAAGTTGAAGTGAGCATAACTTTGATGGTTTGAGACAAACCCACTCACTGCATTAAAACTCACTCCATATAATGATAACTCTATAACAACAAAAAATGGTCAGTCGCTTGAATTTCGTTATTAAGAGTTTACACTGATCAATAAATAGTGCATGTTTGACAATGATACATAAAACAGTTTTTATTCATTAAATGATAAACGCTGTTTATAATTTGATAGAAGTATAATATCATATTTTATATTTGTTGCTTAAACATACATAAATATGGCTTAAGACGACTTAGTACTTGTATTTTAGTGTTATTTTCAGATTGTACCTAACAATGTGAAGCCGTCAACCGTGTCATCAGAATTGTTAAATGTTTTAATTATGTATATTTTAATTTTCTATTTATTGATATACTGTTTCTTGCCAAAATGGAAATTTGTGATTTGCTACATGCTATTTTTAATACAAAGTGTAATGTAACTTAAATAATAAAATGATGGTAAATATATTTATTAGTTAAGTAGTATTATACTTAAATTTAAGTTGAATATTTGTATAATCACATACTTTTTACACAGCCGCAATTGAAACAGAAATGCGTCACCAAAAGGCAGCACTGTCAAAACAAAGAGAAGACTACATAAAAAAGGCGGGAATATTGAAAAAGGAACTCGACACTTTAAAAGATCAACGCAACGAACTACGAGGTGACGCCAAGCGATCACCTAGTCCCGATACGAAAAGATTTTTAAAAGAAAACACTAAATTACAGGTTTGATTTAATAAAATATGTTTTTTTATTTATATTGAACATGTTTATAATTGTATTATAGCATTGAAATTACATTACTTTGAACTAAGTTTTAAGTTGCCTTAAATGTGTCTGAAAAGCTAAATGCTTCTGTTTGCCTTTGCATATGTATAGTTGGAGATCCAGAATAAATTGAAGACTATAAATAATGTAGTGGACATGTTGAACGGGATCATTGGTGAGGAGGCACAGGAGGTTGTCGAATCTGATGATTCGGGTGATAGAAGTTCTAGACGGAAGTCCAGGTATGTTGCTTGTTGTTTATTTAGCTTCCTTTTTTTTTATTAAAACTAATAATGTAATATGAAATATTGTTTATTTATTTTTGGTTTTGTTATTATTTTGTATGGTGAATCGGAATTTAATCATCACAGGACCAAAGGAGACCCCAACAAAACCAAGGAGCATTTTTATTTATTATTTGTTTCTTGAATATTAATTTAATTTAATGTAGTATAAGGCTTTATTGATAATAATTGCTGTATTTTTCTTACCTATAATTGTTTTTAATTGTTGTTGTGCTTGTAATTTTTTTTTAAATCAATGGCATTTTTCATAATATAATTGTATTTTGAAAATGTATTTTAAATTGTATATTTTACTGTAATAAAAAGTAAATATGTAAATAAAAATATTTCAGCAAGTCACATGTGTTTTATTACCCTGTTGTTGACTTTATTGATTATTTAACCATTACGTTCATTATTCAATTAGTTACAGTTTGTTCTTATTATAGAAACTGTCCGAGTATTTTGTATTACGCGAGGCTTTCGGTTTACTTTAAAATGACTGCTTTTTAACAGAAGAATAAGAGCGGGTTCGATCTTTTTAAAATTTTTAACACCGTTTTTTATTTATTATCTTTTGTTATATATAAAAAGTGAATTTAAATGTAATATTGCAGGTCTCCGTCTGGAAAGAAATTCAACTATGTGTACTACGACCCGGAAATGCATTGGTGTCGTGTGTGCAACGAGTTCCCGCCGACCGCCAAGGACTATCTCAACCATTTGCATTCGCCTTCGCATCACAAGTGAGTTATTTTTTTCACTCACTCACTCACTCACTCAGCTTCACGCTGTATCCCGCACATAACAGGGTAGGCAGAAGGAACTTGGGAACACTCCGTTCCACTTCCGATCCCCACTTTCCAAAGAATTTGAGACATTGCGTGTTAAGTGATGGTTCTCGCCGCCGCGTTTTGCTCTGTACCAGAGGGAAGAATATTTATTTCTTCCCTCGAGTGGCGATCGAACCCACAACCTGTCGGTTACAGTCACACTCTTGTACCACTACGCCACGACAGACCTCAGATATTTTTTTTGCTTAATTATATAATTGATAGCCATAATATCTCTTTCTGAATTCGAAGTGAGGGGAGTATGAAGGCGGCTTTATGGTGAAGGGCGTACAAGAGTGCAACTGTAAACGCGGCAGGTTGTGGGTTCTATCCTCAGTGGAGGGAATTAAATATTTATTTATTTTTTATTTGGCGGAAGTTGTCTTAACACTAGATACCTAAGCTACCTCTGCCTGTAATGCCATACAGCATGAAAAAAACTTAATAAATATAACACCCCGCACATGGCAGGGTAAGCAGAAGAAACTTGGGAACCTAGTGTTAAGACACTCCGTTCCACTTCCGTTCCCCACTTTCCAACGAATTTGAGGCATTGTGTGTTAAGTGCCGGGACTCGACGCCGCGTTTTGCCTTTCACCAGAACGTAGAAATGAAAACATTAATTATTTAAATTTTAGGATCGAATCCAGAAACCTGCGCCACGACAGTCATTTTTAATTTTATACTTTTTTTTATATTTGGCATGTCTCTTGGCTTTAATCCGTTCTCCTAATACACGTAATTAGTATAGATTTGCTGTGAAGCCTTTTAAATTAAAAACAATGAACGTTTTACTATGACTTCGACGTTATAATTATTTAAACGTGTGTTTATTTAAAATCGTTTTCTATGAGAATCTAAAGAAATATCCAATAAGTTAATTCATTTATAGATTTATTTGAAAAAATGAGCTTAGAGACATAAAAAATATTGTTGCGTTGTCTTTATTGCCAGTCAAAATGCAATAACGTAAAAAGATAGACGGGGCTTCTGTACACTTCTTTTAATTAAAAACAAGAAGCTACGAAAAAAAAAGTATTGTAAATGATGAAATAAAGTTTTAGATTTTTTAAGTTTACGGTAAATGTAACGGTAGGTTTGATCCTCATTGAATAAAATTAATTATTTTCGTTTGCTCGTCAGAAAAAGTGCGTTTTTGAGATCTGTCTCCGTCTAGTAAACGGGAAAGTGTCTCCGCCTTGTGTGATGCGGTATACAGGGGGAGGTTAATAAAATAAGTCCAATCTAGTTTTGAATAAAAATTTTATTATTGGCCTGACGTGGCGCAGTTGTGGATATCAGTACCACTTGAGCAAATGAAAAATTCTATATTTTATTTTTGTATCTTTGTTAACGGGAGCGGTATATAGTTCCACCACTCAACACGCAATGTCTTGAATGGAATGAACGGAGTGTCTTAATACTAGCTTTCCAAGTTGGCTTTGCCTACCTTGTGTGTGTGTATGTGTGTGTGTGTGCAGGATGGCGGCGGCGCACATGGAGGCGCCGTGGCACTCCGTGTCGGGCGTCAACGAGGGCTTCCCCAGCTACGCCGCCGCGCCCACCAAGCGCACGCCCATCAGAGGTAACTGAGCTGTTATATCGTCGGCCCTACCTTTTTATATTGTACGAAAACATTTTTATCACAATCGAAACAAAGATTACTTTATTTTGTAACATATACTAGAGTAAAATTTTCTGATTTGTAAATATTTTTGATTATCTGTGTATACTCATAGTTTTTCGAAAAAGTTTTTTTGTGTCTGTTGACTTAATTATAGATAACCGTACAGAACTATTCAAATTCGTATCATTTTATTCACAATAAGAACTGTGATTCTTCCTTTTGATCGTTAAATAATTTACCACTAGTTCAAAGAATTTTCTGACTTTAGTAATAATTATTTTTAAACTATAAATTGAAACACTACTAATGGTCTAACCACTGAGGACGTACAAGATCGTGCAAAGTGGAGTAGGCTCAATAAGAAGGCAGAACCTGGCACAGCAAGACGGGATTAATACCAGGAAGAAGAAGAAGAAGAAATTGAAACACTACCTTGATAAATAGGATTAAGTAAAGTAAAATGCATAGTTACTGTATATACTGTGTGTTCTATTGAGAATAGTAAACAATGATACTTACGTAAGAGATCTGTAATAGATATTTTTATAATTTTTTTTTGCATATTTTGTTATATATTTTTAATAAAATGCACACATACACACACACATATATATATATATATATATATATATATATATATATATATATATATATATATATATATATATATATATATATATATATATATATATATATATAGTGTTATTATGGTATTTATTTGTGTATATAAGGTCTACAATTCTTCGTGCCGTCCACCGCGTGGTACTGCAAGCTGTGCGACCAGTTCATCGGGGACCTGCACTGCGCCTCCGCGCACCTCAAGTCCGTCTCGCATTCCAAGAACTATACTGTATGTTGTGCTTTTTTTACTTTATATTAATATCTATTTAAATAAATGTTCTGTCGTGGGGCAGCGGCACAAGCGTGTGACTGTAACCGACAGGTTCTAGGTTCGATCCCCACTCGAGGAAATGAAATATTTAATATTTTGAGATCTAGTTTTTAATGTTTTCGTTTCTTCTCTCTGGTAACAAGGCAATGCGCGGCGTTGAGTTCCGTCACTCAACGCGCAGTGTTGAGGCATTCGGCGGAAAGTGGGGAACGGAAGTGGAACGGAGTGTCTTAACACTAAATTACGTCGAATTACTAACGTATATTGAAAGCTATATATTTTGAATCCGGACGATACATTTTTCAGTCGTGCGTGGTCACGGCTAGATTAATTCGGTTAAAGTTTTATTTGAAATATTTTTTTCCTATGTGGTTAGATAAATTGGAAAATTAACTAATAAAAATAGTAATTATTTCATTATATCTCTATGGTTTGGTAAAACTGTGACGTAAAGCCGTTACGTACTTATGTACACCTTCACGTCACTCTAGTACATTAATATATCGTTTACATGCATTTTTTATGTAATCCTATCCTACTAATATCATAAATGTAACAATTTGTCAGGCTATGTATGTATTTATTTCAGTTTTCTCTTTGTATAAAGACATCAGTATAAAAATATATTTTTCATACAGACATTTTCACTAAAGCTCCAAAATACCAAAGCCAATTTGTATGTATATTTAATAAATAAAATAAATTATATGATTATTTCTAGAACTTTGTAGAGCAAAATCCCCACTGGGAAACAGATTGGATGTCGGACCGGCAGAAAGCGTTTGAGAAGGCTCGAGCCAGCAAGGGCAAGCCCGAGGACGCGCCGCAGTACGCCGCTCACACCATCACCTTCAACAAAGACGGCTTCCACACCACGCTGAAGGAGGACCTCCCGCGCTCGGACACCAAGAAGAAGAAGGAGAAGAAGAAGAAGAGCAAAAGGAAGAGAAGTAGCAGTAGCAGCAGCTCTACTAGTTCGAGCGCGTCGGAGAGTGAACATAAGAAGAAAAAGAAAAGTTAGTATATTAGTGTTTTTTTTTTTTTTAGTTTTAACGCCATATTTCACGTATAGCAAGGTAAGTGGTAAACGCTCAGTATTTCTACCACGGTTATATATTTGACCGGTTTGTTTGTATGTCTATCTGTCACCAGTACTTTAACTTTGAATAATCCGATTTGAATGCGGTTTTTTCTTAATTGTAAGCCCCTCCTATGGTTCTCAGCTGTGTTTTATGAAAACTGGAACGATAATTTATTACCAATATTCATACCTTAATACCTTATTTTTAATACCTTTAATACCTTATTTTTGAAAATGAAAAAAGAAATTAAAATAATTCTCCAAGAAGTATTAAAATCCACTTGCCTTATTGTGGCGTTTATAGTCAAATGCCGTGGCCCTGCATATTATATTGTATAGTTTTTAAATCAATATGTTAAGGTAGTTAATATTGATTTATATAAGTATGTTTTCAATATTATTTATCTAATCTGTATACTGTTCTAAAAACTGAGAATTTCCTTTTATTCTCACATGCTCTTACTAAAGTCGGTTAGAATATTAAAACCTTCTAATTGTACTATGTTTCTGAAAATCATATCAAAATGGGTTAGCCTAACGCGAGATAATCGCCAACAATACACATACAGGTTAAACCAAGCACCTTATTTTTTAAAATTGGTTAATAATGATATATAATAATTTGTCGTGAACAGATAAAAAGAACAAGAAGTACGGCTCCGACGACAAGTTGAACGAGTGGATGTCTTCCATACAGATGGAGAGGCTCAACGACAACGACAGGAAATTACTTGACAATATTAAAACCAGGTTAGTGTTATGGTGTTGTTTTTCAAGTTCACGGTGTATACCCTATATGGTGAAGTTGGTAGGTAGAGGGAACATGGGAACCTCCGATCCCGTTAAGACACTTTCGATTACAATTTCTGCTTAATTCTCAACATCACACTTTGTCTCATTTCCAGAGCGATAATAATATTTAATTAAAAATGCCTGAACGACCTTTCGCAATAGTAATTATGTACACGTACGCACACACGCTAGCACATACATACATACATACACATACACACACATATATATATATATATATATATATATATATATATATATATATATATATATATATATATATATATATATATATATATATATATATATATATATATATATATATATATATATATATATATATATATATATATATATATATATATATATATATATATTTGTGAGCGTGCTTACGACTTTAACAAGTTGATATGTTTACCTTGTCAAATATGTAAGCACCTAACATAGCATTTTTTAAATATAAATATGAGTGGAGTACGTGGTGTAGCCGATGAAGATTATAAAATACTTTGAAAAAATGTTTGTATTCAAGCAATTGAGGAAAGTATCTATAGAAGTAACTATCGTCAATAGTGACATTGACGTGAAGGATATATTAAACGTCAAAATAATGTCAATGCTCACGGTGCTAACACTCCGACCCGTCGGCGGTCGGCGCTGTGAGCATATTACGGACCAGGCCCTATATATGTTTTTATATGTAACAGGATCAAGTTAGACGGATCGCGGCGCTCCGGCGACCGTGAGCGCATGTCCGCTTTGAAGCAACGCGCCAGGTATGTACAACTTATCCTTATATATACAGCGACTCAGTTGATTCAGCTTCACGCTGTATCCCGCACACAGCAGGGCAGGCAGAGGGAACTTGGAAACCTAGTGTTAAGACACTCCGTTCCACTTCCGTTCCCCACTTTCCGCCGAATTTGGGGCATTGCATGTTGATTGGTGGAACTCAACGCCGCACTTTGCCTTGTTACCAGAGCGAAGAAATGAAAACATTAAATACTTAAAATTAAAATATGAAATATTTCATTTTTTCGAGGGGGATCGAACCCACAACCTATCGTTTGCAGTCACACGTTTGTGCAGCTGCGCCACGACAGGCCTCACTATTTCGCTATACAACGATCCCGCATATATCAGGTTAGACTAACTTAGTTTTAAGACACTTCCGTTCGCCACTTTCCGTCGAATTCTTTTCAATCTCTTCAAATGCGTTGAAAAAACGATTTGCAGATCGTTTTTTTTTATGAACATATTATTTTACGTTATATTTTTCATAACATTGTATTATATCTTACGGCGACTTTAATAAAGAAAATTTGATTTCTAGTTTATAAATTATGTATTAATCTAACAAATGTTTTCACGATTTGTCAGTTATAAAACTTAAATTAATCAGAGCTGAATTACAATAATTTGCTATTGTTGAAATATTAGTAGATAAACCATTGATGACAACTAGTAGAGGTATAAATATGAGTGATTATTGTTACTCGTGGCATTCTCGCAGTAGTTCTAGCAACGACTAAGGAGTTTTTAATTGTTATAAATAAAAGTGTTTGAAGTTAACTTTCAGTTTTATTTATTGTCATGGAAAATTGAGACATTATTAAAGAAAACGAAGTTAGTATTGCTGACGTCAATATTTTTAAAAACAACTCTGCACCGCCTTCTATGACATATATATGCACTAGCGACCCGGCCGTGGCCCCGCCCGATCACCCGTTTGAATTGCACTATTGCTATCTAAATTATTTTCTTTTTCTAATAACATTATGATCTTTAAGACGATATCAATACAATGAAAACTTTAATTTCAGCTAAGTGAATAAAAAAAATTGTAACAATTTTCGTCAAATGAAATATTTTAATTTGACATTTTTTTTTTATTTATAAACTGATAAAAATAAAATAACATCTAAGTGTTGCCAAAATATAATAGTGAAAATTGCATTTAAAATTGGTTAGCAGTTTCAGAGATTAGGGCGTACAAAAACATATACAAACGGACAAACCGACAAACACATACATTTAAAATTCACTATTAGGGCCCTTTGAGTTAAAAAAACATCACCTTTAAAATGTTTTTTAATATATTCTCCATGTAAAAACAGAGATTAGTTAAAGGTTTATTATAAGTATAGATTATAGTATTCAGACCGCCGTGGCGCAGCGGTATGGCGTTTAACCGTAAAGGAAATATGTAGATTCGATTACAAACCGAGGTAATGAATTAATTTTATTTCCTCGTTCCGGTAACAAGATAAAGTGCGGCGATGAGTTTTACCACGAAAATGTGAGCAAATATATGCGTAAAGCTGAGAAGGGAATATATAAAATAGGCATAGAATTTATTCAGCTTCACGCTGTATCCCGCACATGGCTGGAGGCGGAGTGAACTTGAGAACGTTAATGAGTGTTAAGACACTTCATTCCACATTGCATTGTATATGATAACGTATTGTAGCCACAATTAAACTTCTTAAATATAATGTAATTTATCTTAGTTTAATAAATATATAAAAAAATGCAAACAGATCCTTAAATTACTTAGTATCATTATAGAGACCATGAACGTCGTGAGTCACACGCGCGTGAGCAGCGGGAGCGGGAGCGGGAGCGCCGCGACGAGTCACGTCGGCGCGACGAGCGGCGTGACGACAGACGTGATGAGCGGGATGATAGGCGTGATGAGCGGGATGATAGACGTGATGAGCGCGATGACAGACGTGATGAGCGTGATGACTCAAACCGCAGAAGCCCACAACGTCAAGACGCCAAAAAACCTGATATACGCAAAATGCCGTTTATTGGTAAGCAAAGTATTGTTTTTATGTTGACGCTATATATTCCGTATATGGCAAGGTGGGCAGCGGGAATCGGTAAGTGTAGTGTAATGTAGTGTCGGTAGTGTGGGGAACATAGTGTCTCAACAGTAACACTGTCTTACTATTGAGACACTATGTTCCCCACACGCTGTCCAATTTTTTGAGACATTGAGTGTTGTATGGTAGAACTTAACGCTGCACTGTACCTACATGAGCGGGGAACTGAAAGTAATTTCTATTATGTTTTACTGAGAAAAAGTTTAAAAAATGTGAAGGAAAAGTGAGTGGTAAGAGAGGGAGGAGAGACCTCGATTGAACATAGTATCTACGATACTGCAGAAAAGCTATGCTAAGACCGCAGCGCTTGGCGCTTCGTTTTATCTGCCTTCCCTGAAGTTAAGTTATAACTGAATAAAGCAATTAAACATATATTTAATAGTGCATTTTTTACATAATTGTTTAGGCAAAATGCCTGTATACAAGAACTTGGCGAAAACAACAAACAAAGTAGATGAACAGAAAAAGGATGAAGCTCAAAAAAAATCTGAAGATGATCCGGCGAGTAAGAAGAGACGGGAAGAAATGGATGCCGAGATACAAAAGAAGGTAGAAAAAATGTGCCTCATAAAAACATTTATATAAAGTAATGAAAATGGGCTAAATCTGAAAATCACATTTTTTGAAAAATGTTAACTGCACATTTTCTAGGTTTGGTATTCGTATATAGAGCAAACATTATTTTATTTATTTTTTGTTAAATACCGTTAAATTTATTTGAAAACTATTAAAACAGGTTTTTTGCTTACTTTTTTTATACATATAGACATATAATTGCCTCAACGAATTTTTATTTTGTTTTATTATATATATATATATATATATATATATATATATATATATATATATATATATATATATATATATATATATATATATATATATATATATATATATATATATATATATATATATATATATATATATATATATATATATATATATATATACATATATATATATTTGTGGTACTAAAAATATACTACAACTACTTTAAAATAAGAAAAAATATAATACAAACTAAACTTAAAATTTACAGGTGGCAGAATTCAAACAAAAAATAGCAGCAGCACAGTTAGAAAGGCAACAAGCAGAAATGGCTCCCCCGCTACTCCTACCGGCCCTGCCCATGCAGCACGCCTTCCTCCCCCCCCCCCCCCCACACACATCTACCACAGCTCCCCCCGCCTCCCTACCAAAAGACTTCCAAGATGCCCTAGACATAATCTTCCCTTCTGAAGTCAAAGCAGCTGAGCAAGAACTCTTCCAAAGTCTTCCTTCCTTCCCTGGGCTGGGTTTGGGTGGTGTAATGCAACCGTTCCCCCAGATAAGCATTTTGGGGAACCCACCCCCTATGATGATGGGGTTTGATATGAATAATCCCATGTTTCAACCGAGACCTCAGCTGTATGATACACACATACCCATAGTTGGGAACCAAAGGAAGAATAGAAATCAGAAGAATAGTAATAGTAATAAAAAAAATCAAAACCAAACACCTGACCAGGATAGTGATTTGATAACAATTAATACTAGTAATAGTGATGTGCCCACATCTAGTGCTAGTGTCAGTGATAGTGTCTCAGCGACTCAAGTGATTATGAGTCAGTCCAGTAAGAATAAAGAAGAGTTGGATGATTTAGCTATGCTTGGTATAGATGCATCAGATGTTGGTGCCGGGATTTAGATAAAAAAATACCAATGGTAAACATAATATTTTTTTATTTTATGGAGTATAAGCCATATTAGGTGTTTTTTGTTTATTTCTTATATATTGATTAATATTGAATTTAATCTGTAGTTTAAGTTAGGTGTTCAATTTGTTTAAAGATAACTGATGTTATTTGACAATTTTTACAATGATATATAACTTATAATGGTTTACGATATGTAAACAAAATCTATTGTGTTTTTTCTATGAATAAAAATGAATTGCATATATTAATTTAAATCATTTAAATAAGTTGAAACGCTGGCGGCCATGATCAAGTCATGTTGACATCAGAATATATAAAATATTACTGTTATGTTAACATTTCTTGAAAATATATGTAGATGCAATGTAGATTCAGAATCTGTTTAAATACTTTAAACATATACTTTTAAATTTGACTGTCTACCTTTTTTTATTTATTTACCTTTTATATTTTCCATAGATAATTGCATAAACCATACTCTACATTGTCATTATGACATTACCAGGAAAGAAGTATTTGGATTTATACTCTGAGAAATTAATTTAAAGTGTTCTTGATTTGTTTTTGTTTACAGAAATACAATTTGACAGCTAGTTGGTGTATATGAGAGGTCGTCTTTTATTTGTGCGCAATTAAAATAAAAGAATTAAAATATACTTTATAATTACAGAAAATATCTATAATTATAAAGTATATTTACAGAAAATATCTATAATTATAAAGTGTTATATGTTTTTAGGTTCTTTTTAATACCGCTTTGTTGAGAAAGATAATAATGTAATGCATTTCATGTTTATAAAAAAATAGAAATTTTAAAAATTCACGTAGGAAAATGCAATGCAATAGATTTTTGTATTTATTTTATTAGTGGAAATCTCAGGGTTAACTAAATTTTGCTATTGACTTTTCTGTCATAAATATGAATAGTTTTAACCAGTATTAATTATTGACTTCTCCAATAACAATACATTAAAATGTTTTAAAATATGTAAGTACATAATACTTAATGAAATATATTCAACAGGCTCAATAGGCCTATAGCCTGTCGAGGCGCAGAGTGTCCGACTGTAAAGAAATAAAATAATATGATGAATATTGTATGAATAAATTGCTCTGATAAGAAGACAAAGCGCGGCGTTTAGTCCCGTCGCTTAACACACAATACCCCAAATTCGACGAAACGGAGTGTCTTTGCACTAGTTCCCAAGTTCTATCGTTAGGATACAGCATGAAGCAAAAAAAATCCATTGACAATATAAACAAAATTTTTTAAATTGCAAAACTAATTCTATGTAATGCATTTATGGTTATTTTTATTGTTTTTCAATAACTTTAGTTAAGTACTTTTTTCCAAATATGTATATTAGACATAAAATTTTATTAATAAAATTAAATAAATATATTGAAAGTGTGTTTTATTAACTTCCGATGTCAAAGAGAGGTGTTATAGTTTTTACTTATGAGTGTGGCACAATAGCTCCTAAGTTAATTATTTTTTCAGCTTCACACTGTATCTCGCACGAGGCAGGGTAGGCAGAGGGAACCCTGGAACCTAGAGTTAAAACTCTCCGTTACACTTCCATTCCCCACTTTCCTCAGCGGAAAGTGGGGAATGGAAGTGTAGTGTGTAAGTGTATTTGAGGCATTGCGTGTTGAGTGGCGGAACTCAACGCCGCGCTTTGCCTTATTACCAGAGCGAAGAAATGAAACATGAAATATTTAAATTCAAAATATTAAATATTTCATTTCCTCGACCGAGGATCGAACCCAGAAGCTGTCGGTCACAGTCACACGCTTGTGGCGCTGTGCCACGACAGGCCTCAATAATTTATTTGAGTACGGTTTTCTTAATCAAAGGCCTTGTTCGTCGCTATGGCTCTTTGTTACGTTTAATGAAAATCAAATCGGAACAATTTATCAGCTGCTAGCATTTTGCCAAGATGAAGTACCTTATGAACCTGTTCGCCGAGATGAAGTACCTTTTTGGCCTGGTTCATTCTTTTATTTAATTTGTTTTTGCTTGTTCTGTGCCAAAACCTTCTAATTTTTTTATTTAAAATTTATGTTGAAACAATATCTTATTGTAAATAGTTGTGGGATCGATAGCCACTCGGAGAGGTTAAATATTTTCATCATGCTTACTCAAAGCTCAGTGTTAAGTTCAGCAACTGTACGCGTAATGTCTCTTAAATTTGGCGGTCATGAGATATTTGTAGAGTATATCCTGAAAGGAAAAAGCAAAAAAAAAATTTTTTTGTAGCATTTAAGCAATGTTTGGCTGTACAGAATATAATCATAGTTCGATCCGTATAATTAAAGGGATTAAAAATAAACAAGAAACCGAACAACTCGCTGTGTTCTGCCACTTAATGTGAAATAAGAAAATAATGTAATATTAATTATAATATTGTATAAAAATCAACAATAATATCTGGTGATAGCAGATCACGTTTGTGTCAATATATAATGTTTATTATAAATGCCTCTGATTACGCTTGGAAACCGCACCTAACCGGTTAAAAGGCTACGTCACTATTATTAATGTAATTGTTGACGTTTTTGCGGAAAGTAGATTTTCCTCTTAGTGTATGGAATTTTTGTAAAAATATACATAAAAATTCTCTCTTTTCAATATTTACTAATATTACAATAATAATGCTGTATTCCGCACATGGTATGGTAGACAGAGGAAACTTGGTAACCTAGTGTTAAGACTCGTTCCTCTTAATTTGAGGTATTGTGGGTTGAGTGATGGAACACAATGCCGATTTGCGATCGAACCCAAAATCAGTCGAATTTAAAATCGCAGTCTCTGTGTCACTACAGACTTCGAAAAATATATTCTTTAAATTATAAACTTTTAATGTCATCTACGAACATTTTTGATTTCAGCTTCAAGCTGTATCCCGCACATGGCAGAACACGCCGTTCCCCAGTTTCCGCCGAATTTGAGGCATTCCGTGTAAAAAGATATTTTTAAAACTTTCTACAATATTGTAACTTACTATGTACTTACATAAAAAAACCACAATTGAAGAGTTTCTTCAATTCAAAATTATAAAATAAATACAACCGTAAACGTTGTATTGGTACTAATGTAGTATTGTAAAATTATTTGTTTGATTCTAGCCGATATACAGCACCCGTAGGTACGTAGTATACACACAATAAACCTCCATTATAATTTTAATACTATGTTATTTTTACAAACTCACATTCTATCAAAGCGCATAGAATGATGCAAAAAAAATAACTTATGATTCAACTATTACTAAGATAACACGCAAGCTTGATGACAAGGCAACTATAGCAACTGATATCATAACGTAGCGGAGGAAAAACAATCTAGGCCAGTAGAAAATTTGAAAGTCATCGTATATTAGTTGGTAATTAAAAAAATATATTGCATTATAGTTCATCTTCTCATGCTTCCTATAATTCGTGAAGAGGCAGCACTTTTAGCATAGGTATATAGTTTATGTAGAGACACACAAAAGATTGCAAATTAATTGTATGGTAGGCCTGTCGTGAAGCAGAGGCTTAAGCGTGTGACTGTGAATCCCCACTCGAGGAAATAAAATATTTGATATTTTCAATTTAAGTTTTGAATGTTCTCATTCCTTCGCTCTAGCAACAAGGGGAAGGGCGGCGTTAAGTTCCGCCACTCAAAACGCATTACGTTTAATGGAAAGGTGAGAACGGAACGGAGTGTCTTAACGTCAGGTGAAGTTAAGTTAAAGTAAATGGGATTCGCACCCACAAAGTCATGTTTTAACAATTACATTTACAAAAATTATAATGATATTATAAGTTGTTAATGATTTTCTTTAAATTCAAATTCAAATATTTTTATTCAAAATAAGAAGTTACAACTTCGTTTTTTGAACGTCAAACAATTTACCACCGGTTCACAAAAGTTACTGCCTCAGACCTGAGAAGAACCGGCGAAAGAAACTCAGCGGGACATGTCCATTCTTTTTTTTCATCAAAAACTTTACATATATATTTAAGTGACAATGATACACTTGAAACAGCCTGGAGCGAGCATTTTATTCCCAAGGCGTGTTATCATTTACAAAATCGTCAATATGGTAATAACCTTTAACACACAAACGTCTTTTCACAACTTTTTTAAATTGTGAAACAGAAAATTCTTTGACGTTTTCTGGGATCCTATTGTAAAATCGTACACCCTGTCCCATAAACGAATTACGGACTCGATGCAATCGAGTTACAGACGCACTAAGTTTAAGCCTATTTCTAGTATTAATATTATGTATGTATCACTGATTTTAGTAAATTTAATAATATTTTTCTTGACATACATAACATTGTCAAAAATGTATTGAGATGCAACGGTCAATATATTAATATTTTTAACATTTCCCTTAAAGAATACTTTCTAGTTACAACTTTTTCTTTTTTTTTAACTTCACGCTTAATTCCTCACGTAGAGGAGGCAGAGGAAATCTGGAAACCATCATCCGTTTCCCATTTTGTGCCGAATGTTTAAGGGACTGGCAGAAGTCAACGCCACACTACATACTCGACGATATATACTACATACTACATGTATTTAATTTCCTCGACATATATTTTTTTATGGGAAGACTTCATTGGTTAATTGAATGTAAATTTGATTTTTATGTAAGTACTTGTAAAACTGTATGTCTTCCTTAATAAATAAATAAATAAATATATTTAATTTCTCCTTTCTAAAAATGTAAAGAAAAACAACATTAGCAATTTTTAACTTTATTACAAATGCATAAAAATACGTAATAAATATCAATATTAGATACATAAAAAAATACACATAGCTAATATTGAAGTATATTTTACTCTCTTTTAATTACAAAACCAACAGTTATCAAACAATTTTTGTGATAAAATTTAAATTAGATTTAAAGCTTGAAAAATAAATTTCGCAACATTTTCTTCTGCCTTGCGTTAGAAGAGCAATGTCATAATTATATTAATATGTCATAATGTCATAATATGTTGCGTTAGAAGAGCAATTTCATAATTATATTAATATGTCAATATGTCATAATGTCATAAGATATTTTTTTATAAAAAAAGGAAAAAAACAACTTCAAAATAAAATCAGCTCTTAACTTATTTTCCATTTGAAATTAACCGTTGAAATATAACGAAAGGATAAACAGTATTACATCACACGTGAAAACAAGATACCGAGCGCGTTGTCTGGCGTGATGAATTAGTGCTAATATATAAGAGAATTTAATTGTATGTTTGTGTGCAAATTGTGCCAATACCTAATAATTAAAAAATGTATTTATTTGATTTTCGTCTTTAAATTATGCAGGACATTACATATCTTCGATTTATAATTGAAGAATAATTATTACGTGAAGAATAATTATTACGTATTTTAATTACAACACATAAACATATTTTCATTGCAGTACATCTTTATCATTTAAACATAACGTTTTAATTTTAATTTTAAATTAGTAAAGAAATGTAATTTATGATGATGATAATTTAAAAATGTAGAGGCACATATATATGTACTTATCTTTTGTCTTAAATAATATAAAGAAAACATATTAATATCAATATATTATTTAAAAATAATAACAGGCAAAGTTAAAATAATTGCACATATTACAAATAAGAATTTTATATAGCGGCCACAAAATCTCGCTTAGTCGGGCTCGGAAGCTGTAGGTAGTGGCTCGTCTCGACGCGCCTCTTGCATCATTCACACGTTTGTAAGTGACTGAAACGTTATCACTATATGTGATTGTTAATTTACGTGGACTTTTATAGATTTAGTTTTTTTTAGTACTGCTAGTGTTTTGGTGAAGATTTTTACAGTTAAGTGTATCGTTGAGTATTATTTTTTTTCATAGTTTCTATATTAATTATTTTGATCATTGAAATTACATTTATGTACTTAAGTGTATTTTATAAAAATATAAAGACTCAAACAGTAACGGAAAATAAAAATATTGTACTCATAATCATCACTCATTGCTATAGATAGAATTTTTTTATTAAATTTAAATAAAAAAATATTAACGCTGTGTTGCTAAGGATCAGAATGCAGCGTAAAAATTATAAAGAAAACAAAACTAAATTACCAAAAAATAATTGGTTCCCCGAACTCACTTAAGTTCGGGGAACTAATTATTTTTTGCTCACATCATTACCAACTAATTTCACCGCAATATCCAGACTGCATATAATAATTTGAACTTTTTCTTATGAAAAAAAAATGCTATAAGCTACGGTCATTTAGATAAGAAATAAAGTATATATCGACAAATCTTAACATAAATATACAAGCATATATCTAGAAAATATATATATTTTTTATAATACAAAATAAGTCAATAAAAAACACAAGTTAAGAAAGACAACCGCAATGCAGTTTAAATATCGTAGGCTCCTCCTGTTCAGTCTAGACTTGCAGTATTAATTCATTTAATTACCGTGCCATGTGTATTTGATAATATAACATAGATATATAACATGGATAAACATAATTTACTATCAATAATAATATATAGTTAGAAAGTAGAATAAATGTAATGTATCATATGAAATATGTACGAGTAGATATCTACAATAAATTATATATTCAGATTTTCGTTGTCAATAAGTAAGAATAATTTACCCACAGATTTCGTGGAAACAGATTACGGAAAACGTACAATATATTCAAAAATATATGTTTTTTAAATATGACATAATGAATGATTAATATTGTAGAGTGAACTTGGGATAAAAAAAATAATATGTATTATGAAAAATCAGAAATTTTCATAAAAATAAACACTTGTCATAAAACAATACTGAGTATGATGAATTTAGAAAATGTACAGTTTTTAAATTATTTGTTACTTCTAGATTCTAATATATAAATATTTCGTAAATATTATAGATAGTGGTATATACTTAGTACAAAACTAATTTAGATGTAGAGTCAGTAACTAAAATGGAGATCAAGCTCTAAGGAGCGTCATCAAAAATTATATTGTGAACTAGCGACCCGGCATGGCGTCGCTCGCTTGAATTACACTCACTATCTTAGTTACTGATCTCAATTACTAGCTTGTTCTAATAAAAACATCACCTCAAGACAATATTTAAACAATAAGAATGAAAATTTGATATACTGCACTTTTCTTAAGTTAAATATTTTAAATTGGCTTAACTTTTTTTATTTATAAACTAAATCGGTTAAGCACTAAAATAAATAAACAACACTATTGATGTTGAAGAAATATAGCTCAAACATAAAAATGAAACCTGCCTTTAAATCTGGTTAGCCGTTTCCAAGGTAAGAGCGTACAGAGAAACAGACAAAACGACAAATAGTGTTTAATATAACTTTAATATAAATAACTAATATTATTTTACGGTACATTAATAACATTTCTTTAATACAGGGATTAGTTACAGATTTATTATAAGTAAAGCAAATATATCTAAGTTAGTGATAAATTGAGTTTTGGCTCTAGATGGATAAAATAGAAGAGAGCTAAGTATCTTGAATTTTTTAAACTTTAAACATAAAAAGCAATAGACGTATAAAAATAAAAAAAATAAAAACATCTCGCATATAGCATACACAACGTAATAACATTTTTAATTTATTATTTATTTTTACTCTACAGTCAACCATGTCAGCCGACAAAGTATTTCACTCGCGCTCCCAAGGCATACCCTCAGAGGGTGTAAAGGACCAGTACGCAGATGGCAAAGCGGCCAGAGTTTGGAAAAAATATATCGGCGATAGCAACGAAAGGACACAGAATTATAAAGATTTTCTATCAGGACTGTTGAGAAAGCATGGTTGCGTTAGCGTGTTAGACGTAGCTTGCGGGACTGGGTAAGATTATTTGAATTAAGCTATGTTTTTTTTTATATTTATTTATGCTTCGCATATAGTAGGCTGGCAAGAAGCAGTGTTAGGGCACTTCTCCATTTTCATTTTAATATAATACGTAATGAGAATTAATTTTACCTATATATGAACAGTAGCCGTGTAACTATCGTATCTTAATAATGTTGAGTTTATTCATTTCTTTGGAATTCCAGGATAAGAATAGCTTCATAACCTTTAATTTTGAATGTTAATCCCATAGAAATCAGTTCATATGACACATACTCTAGCAAAAAATTCCACTTTTATAAATATGATGCTGAAATTGGGAAGGAACTCTCGATTGCCGACTCCAACTCACGCTTGACCTGTATAAGTATTTTAGTTAAAATGGCAAGATTAGATACGCGCTTGACCTCACGTTACTTTTTATCTGACGAAATGAACTCAAATTTATCGTACTTACTTTTAAACACTCTTAATTTGTTTTTATCAGCGCAATTAATTATTAAATATTTGGTGTAATTATATTATTTATATTAATCGTGGTTATAAATTGTTTTATTTATTTTTGAGCGTGTTGCGTACAAAAAATAAAATATGATGTTAAAAGGTTTCGGCAAAGTTAGGCTAAGGCTAGTAGTTTCTAATGTCCGTCTTCGGCTTCATCTGCTTCGATTACGTACACAATGTTATTTATTAATTAACTCAATTACATAAATACTTTCTTATTATTTTTATTAATTCATATATTGAAATTTAAAATTTCAACTACCTACATAAAAAAATGGATCAATTAATCGAACTAATTATTTTAAATTGACATAACTTTTTTATTTATCAACCGTTTTAAATGAAACAAAGACTAAATGTTGAGGGAAAGTTGCCAAAATAAATGACAATGAAAAACGGAGTTCAAATCTGGTCAGCGCTTTCTGAGATGATCCTGGATAAGCGCAATGACTAACAACGAAAAACATTCTAGTCAATGTTTTGGGCCCATTGACATAAATAGATAATAAAAGATTTTTTTAATATGTGTTCCATGTACAGCCAGTAATCGGTTATTATAGATACAGATTTATTATATATATGTATACATCTAGTACGATGATAGTAAACTAAATGTAGAGAAATGGTTTAAATACGGTTTGTTTTATTTATGTTTTCTATATATTTTTTTGCCAAATCGAGAGGCACGTGATAATAAATTAAAAAAAACCAAAGGTTAATATGTACGTATTCAAATATTACACCGTATCCTACTTAGAGGCAGAAGTAATTAGTGTTTTAGAATTCAAGAGATGTTGACTGTCTAATGCTGTGCAGTTGTGCCTCGCTTATAAACATAATGTATTATTTTTTAGAATAGACTCGATGATGTTACTCGACGAGGGATTCAAAGTAGTGTCAATAGATGCTTCAGACAAAATGTTGAAACACGCATTAAAAGCGAGATGGGACAAACGGAAAGATACCAGATACGACGAATGGGGTATGTGTTTAATATATTATTTTCGTAGAGGGATTTAAAATATTAAATTATATTAATAGTTATAACTTATGGGACTTCTAGGAGAAATCGTCTCTAGAGTTTTTTGTGACCTTATGAGTAATTCTATAATTTCAAACTTTGGGTACTACTTTGGGAAACTGATATCAACAAATTAACTGACAATATTCTCACAATAAAAAGACGAACCTTACTACCACTTGGAGTTAAACTGAAAACTATCATATACTATCATATACAGCTATCATTATTTTAAAACATAATTATCACAATTAAAAATGAAGTAACACTAATTTATTAACCATTTCAGTAATAGAAGAAGCTAGCTGGCAAACCCTACCTCAGGATGTTCGTTCTTTCAAGCCGGGCGCGACCTTCGACGCAGTTATTTGCCTCGGAAATTCTTTTGCTCATTTATTAGATGAATTCGAAGATCAGAGAACACAGAGAATGTGCTTAAGAAATTTCGCAAAAATGCTGAAACCTGGTGGGCTTCTTTTCATTGACCATAGAAATTACGACGCCATGATCAACAGTGGCGCTACGCCGGGACATTCTATTTATTATAACGTGAGTATCTTTTATGTTTTTACATCAGTAAGACCGTTGCGAAGCAAAAGGTAAGCACGACGGTAGTGGGATCGATTTCAACTTTGGTAGATACTAAGACAATAGGTGACGTTGGATTTTGCTACTTAACGTGTTTTACACAAATTTATACTGCAATAAGTATCTGTAGACATCCACGAGATTATATTTTTTTAAAACATTACAATATATTAGTGTTAGGTAAAAATAAAAACGATAATGTTTCAAAATCATTTATTTGCTGTACGAATTAGGTGGAAATTACCAATGGAAACTACTTACTTCTTAAAATTTTTAAATTATTTACACTTAGGAACTTAATTAGTGGGCAGAGAGTTTGGTTCCGTCACCAAGAGGCGCGAGGTCAACACCCGGATATATAATTTTCTATACGATTTCTAAAAAAATATTCATCGGCTTTAGACGTGTGATAAAACGAGAAAATTATTATTGTAATATTCTATTATCTCATGTTTACAGAAATGATGTCTGAAAGTAATAACAAGTTATCTCATATTGAATAACATTTGTTCTATGTTATGCGATAACATATTTTTTCGGGATTTTTTTATCTTTTGATATTAATATATAAAAAAATATGTTACGATAGCCACGTATTATATTTAAAAACTAATTTACTACAATTAGATCTGAAGATATCTAATTAAAACACTTTTATTGAAGTACACCGAGTGAATGAATAAGTTTATGACAAAAAACAGATAATTATATACTCAGTGACATTTACAATATAAGGAGTTAGAGGCAATTTTACATAATTTTATTTTGTATTTGTGTATCTTTTTTTTTATCGCTTATAATTATAGATCGAAAATGTAGGTATATTATTATTTTTATTTATTTAGAGTTTTACACTGTATTTCGTACAGTAGATTATTTATATAAAAACTGTTCGATGCACGCGGTGAATGACGGAACCCGCACAAGTTAGATAATAAAGTCCATAGGCCATTACAACGTCTTGACGGTAAAATATTGTCCCATTGTACCAGGACAATCGTCATAGATGTAGTGACCGACCGAAAGTTTGATTTTGGTTTCGATTTCGGCCAAGAATTCTAGTTTCGGCCAGAAAATACCCGAAACTTTCGGCCGCACCGAAACTACAGTATTTGCCAATTATCGCGTTCAGCCACCATCCACCACCCGCCGAGCGCCGTCACTTGACTAGTTTGCAACTTTCATCTTTAGAATCTGTTTTTAATTTGCAATAAACTATAATATAAAAAGTAATAAACTATAATATAAAAAAGCAATAAACTATAATATAAAAAATATCAGGAGTTCTGTTAACTTTATTAACATATTCATTTTCATGATTTTATACTTATATTTGTAAGTTAAAAAAGAGCAAACTGTAAATGAAGCAAACTGCTCCATTTAAATCATGGGAGCTCGGGAATATGTTCATACGATTACATCTAAGTACATATATAATTATATATTACTTATTGGCAAAAATATTCACAACATGATATTGATACAAGAAGTAAAAACAAGCTGATCAATTATAATTTTCGTCTTTAAAAAGTTAGTAAATCTTTTATGGGACATGGTAGACGTATATATGTATAATGAAAATCTAGAAGTGGTTTTAGGTTTGCCACTTCAACAATTAAAAGTGAAAGTGAAAAATATGTCATTAGGCAAAGCTTATTCAAATTCATGATAGGAGTTCGTGGGATTAAATGCTGTTGGTACTCATTCAGGAAGCTCTACTTATGTTATAAATACATTTACTTTAGTTATATTTTGAAAAGAGTAACTTTTCTTGCTGGCTCTTCTCATCAATTGAAACTAAGACGTATCTATGTAACTTGACAATTAAATAGTGCTTATAATGGCCTAATTGAACAAAGAATACTTTGATTTGATTTTAATTTTCATGACGCTCAGAATTATTTATATTATCATTTTATTTTATTTATTAAACTCTACTTAATAATCAACAGAATATGTAAATATATGTGAACAAACATTAAAATACATTGGATTTCCGTATGTACCTAATAGAATATTTAAATATGTTTAAGTAAGTTTCGGTTTCGGTTTCAGCCGAAACTAAGAGCGAGGCTGAAAGTTCGGTTTCGGTTTCGGCTTCGGCTGAAAAAACTGTTTCAGTCGGTCACTACCTAGAACATCTCTATAAATTATATAGGTATTAGCCTCACGCCATATCCCGCACAAGGCAGGGTACGCAGCGGAGTACCTTAAATCTTAGCACAAGGTTGCTAAGAGAACACAGTGTTAAGATCCGCGAAGAAACGATAATAATAAATATTTCATTTTCTCAAGATGGGATCGAACCCACAACCTGTCGTGTTTGCAATCGCACACTTGTGCCCCTGTGCCACTACAGGCCTCATGAGTAAATCATTGAATACATTTAATTTATTGTCATTATTTTTTCTTGTTTTTTAGCTTCACGTTGAATTCTAACGAAGAACTAAACGTCATACATTACAAAAGCGACATGACAATATTAAATGTTTAATTTCCTCTAGTTGTGATCCAACTCAGAACCTATCGCGCTTAAAGTCGCATGCATGTGTTCTTTCGCCACGAATTAGTTTAAATTTTGTTATAGATAATAACATAACAAAAAATGTTTCCAGTGTAAATATCCCGTTGACATCAAAACATCAGTTCTAGTAGTGCGCGGCAAGCCCGAGCTGGTCGCCCTCGACTACTGCATCGAAGCCAACGATGAAGACCCCGTTAACGAAAAGAGGTATCGATTTGTCATACATTTTATTTGATTACATATATAAAAAGAGTATAGCATTTACACGAATAAAAAAAATACAATTAGAAAATGTAAAAGTAATAAAAAAAGGTCGCCTTTGCATAGTACGACTTATCACTGGCCTGTCGCGTCGCAGCGGCACAAGCGTGTGACTGTAACCGACAGGCGTGTGGGTATCCCCACTCGAGAAAATGTAATATTTAATATTTTCAATTTAAATATAATGATTTCATTTCTTCGCCTCGTACAAAGCAAAACGCGGGGATGAGGTCCGCCACTTAACACGCAATGCTTCAAATTCGGTAGAAAGTGGTGAACGGAAGTGTCTTAACACTAGGTTCCCAAGTTTCTTCTGCCTACCCTGCCACGAGCGGGATACAGCGTGAAGCTGAGTACATATAACAATTATAATATTTAAATGTATATTTCTGTTAAATATTTCAATGTTTATAATTCGAGTTTAATATGATTTGTTTTTATTAAATACGTTTACGAGTGACGACCATACACACACCCACATAATAAAAATATTTTTATTTAAAACATGTTTATTTTCATTGTCTAGGATAAGGAGTACCCTCAAGTACCTCTTATCCAAAAACACAGTATATACTATATACATTCAAGTGCTTGAGTTAATATTGTTTTTCTTATTTTTACATCAATATATTTTTTAATATTTACCAATAAGTAAATAAAACAAGTCTATCTCTTTATTTCTGCGGTATAATCTGATTAATTTTATCCAGCGAATTCCGTCTCTGCTACTACCCGCACCGGTTAGAAAGTTTCACTAACATGCTAGATGAAGCATTCGACGGCGCAGCTCAACACCGCATCTACGCAGACTTCCAGCCGCTGAACGCGGTGCAGAACCCCGCCTATTATATACACGTAGTGGAGAAGTCTAGCTGATTTGTATAGTTTTTTTTTATTTAAATAAAGATTTTGTTACTATAATTGGAGCTTTATTTCTTTTTACGTTAGATTTTAGAAGATGTTATGTATCTTGTGCCATTGCTATGCCACCTAGGCTTAAAAACACGTATTATGAAATATGCTTTGGTACCTATCAATAGTGATTGGATACTGTATCTACTTCCGTTTCCCACTATCAGCCAAGTTCCGAGTGGCAAAACTCAAAACTATTGAAGGATAATTTTTGACAATTTTTTGAAAGTGTAGATATTTCACTTTACTAATAGTGGCATCACACCAACAATCAATTATAGAGATGAATAGAGCCATGAAATTAATTTATAAATAATTATATTATATCTATATAATGTTTTTATAGCTCTTGTATATTTAAAGGTATAAAAAAACAGCAGTTAGAAATAAAAAATAATTTATTCTAACATAATTTGTTGAAAGATGAAAAGTGAGAATTAAATTATATTGGGGGAGCTTATAGATAACAATATAACTATACTAAACTAGTCCTAAGAGCCAACAATAATGTTGTTGATAGGAATGTGTATGAGCTTGACAAAGAAACCAATGAAACCCATGATGCAGAAACCTATGGCTGTTGCGATGGCAATCTTCTGGAATTCTGTAAATAAAATACAAAAATATAGTTTTCCTTAGCTTTACACTGCATATAGCAAGGGAGATGGGGAACTTAAGAGTTAAGTCTCCATAGAATTAAGAATTTCTACTCAATTTTAGGAATATTAGTTACTAACACTAAGAAAGGAATACAATTCATTCTCCTTAGTCAAGCATGTTGATAAGATGCTGTGCTGTTGTGTCGAAAAATTATAAGCAACAGTATATAAGTTAAAAAGAAGAACACTTAATTAATCTAAAAACAAGACTATCTAAATTAATATCTTTGAATGTCTAAAACGACTATTGACACATGACACAATATTTAATTCTATACATAAAAGTTGTTGATTCAATACAGGGAAACAAAATTGAATACCCTCCTCTGGCAAGACAAAAGTGCTGATCTGTATTCTACCACTGAATCACCAGTGGCTGAAATTCAGGTTTAGAAAAAGTGGAGATCTAATTGTCTTAGACTCTGTTCCAGCTGTCTACTTATTTTGCAGGAAAAGCTATGAAGCAGAATTATTCAAAATTTGGAGAAATATTTCAAGGATTCTAAATAAAGCAAATATTGAAAGAGGGTAAAAGTTGGTAGAGGCATATTAATTTCATACAAATCATGTTACACTAGATAGTAGCAGTGTAATATGCATCCAGTATATGCCAAGACAGCTGTTGTAACAATTATATTTTGACATATATAGTTTTCTATTTTTATGCAAATTAATAAATGAAAAGCATAGGTGTATATAGTTTTTATATTGAGTTATAAAATATAGGAACGTCTTATCTGAATAACTGTAAAATATGTCTAGGAACTAAAAGAATTACAATCAATAACCAATATAATACGATTGTTGAACTATATAAAAACAAACTTACCCTTCCTGTCTGGTTTCGTGCATCTTCTTACTAATCTAAGAGAGTCCTTGGCGAATTGCTTACCAGGTTCAACAAACTTTGCGATTTGGTCCATTTTCTGAAAATTCAATTATTTTTATTTGATAATTATTAAGCTGACGGTAGGTATAGAAGTTAAATAATTTAATAAATTACACATATACTCACGTACTTTTCAATATTTATTGTTCACTTGCACAGAAATATAGCGATGTATTGAATATTTGCCTCACAAATAACAACGCCGCAATTTTCACTAATAAGAGTCGAACAAAAGTGACAAGTAAAAGCAGCGGACGTCAGCCACGTTTCGACGTTGTACGTCACGTCATCACAAATCAGATCGGATACTTTTAAAAATTCATATCGTCTCGGCCGTATGTTAAAATTTTACAAAATATAAAATATTTTTTATTTACACAAATAATTTATGAAGTAACAAAACTTAACTTCATAATTACATTTCGCTTAATAACTAAATTATTTATAAAATTGTATGTTCTTAAAATATTAATTTGTATTGTAGTAAGATAATTTTACCAGGCCGACTCTGTCAATTTGCTTTGTCAAGTTGTCATAATGAATTTAATTGTCAGAAGGGAAATAAAGTTTCAAGTTTGTTTTTATACATTTCGCTTAAATAAATAAAAATAAAAGATCATGTGTTAGTCAAAAAAGGTGTAGCTTTATGTTTATAATTATATTAAAACATTTATTATAAGTCAAGTGATAAAAAGGAAGGAACAAGTGATAAAATATTGTGCAAAATGTATGCAGTGGAGAAGAAATACGAAATCGAAATGAAACTCAAGAGGGTGATTTTTTTATTATATCCTTTCTAATATTTTCTTGCTATTTATTCGCTAAATACATCTATTCATTCATTCGTATTTAATTTTATAAATTATATAATGAGTAAGTTTAATTGGGGGCGTTTTTTTTAACTCACAAGGAAATGACAAATATCCAAGAATTGAAAGCAGCAGCAAAGAAAAGTTCATCGCTTGCTAATGATGTGTGCAATGTTTTGGGTGCATGTGAACAAAGGCTCCAGCAGTTAGAAAATGCTGTCCTGCCTTTGTATGGTGATACTGCAAGACTTCAACAAATTCATCATAGTAATTATTTTATATATTCACAGTTATATTAAAATAAAGAATTTATTTATGTTCAATTTTTTTTTCTATTATATAATTTATTAAAGAAGACTGTTACATGACATTAGATACTAAACTTAAATTTTAAAAAGCGTATAAAAATTTCGAACGAAGCAGGATTTGAACCTGCGCCTCTGGAATACCGTTCCAGCGCTCTGACCACTAATCCATTCGTTCTCACCGGACCGGACCGGTATTCCAGAGGCGCATTCAAATCCTGCTTCGTTCGAAATTTTTATACGCTTTTTAAAATTTAAGTTTAGTATTTTCTGTCCTAAGTGTGGAATAACACTTTAAAACATAGTAAAAATATTAAAGTAAATAGTATTCTCTCTTGCCAAACGATAATTCTTATGAGTTGTCTTTGGGTAGCGGAAATTTGTAAAAATCTCCCTACAGAGATGCTAACAACAAAAATAAGTTGTAACAAGCGTATAAGAATTTCGACGGAGCTCGGTGAGAACGAATGGATTAGTGGTCAGAGCGCTGGAACGGTATTCCAGAGGCGCGGGTTCAAATCCTGCTTCGTTCAAAATTTTTATACGCTTTTTAAATTTAAGTTTAGTATTTTCTGTCCTAAGTGTGGAATAACACTTTAAAACATAGTAAAAATATGACATTAGATGTTCTTGTTACCTACTGTACTTTGATATTTCTGTTCTATCTTACAGGTTTGTAAAAATTTGCTGAGAAATAAAACATATAGTTCAGTTCTTTAATTATGGTGCATGTCTAGTCTATTTATTAGCATGCTATAAAAATTATATGAAAGCATAAGCAGGTCTTTGACTACCCTGATTATTTGATTGATGATTATTTTATTGATTGGTTATAATTATATTATTATTTTTAATTAGTTATAAATAAAACATATTAAACATATTAAAAATGCTATTGATTTTTGTTTTTTTGTTTCATTAATTCTAGATATGGAAGGTACAGTGACTGCTTTAGACCATGTAATTAATTACTACATGGTGTCCAGGGAGCTGGCTGATCTTATACAGGCTGGTCCCCACACGGGGACCACTGAATCTTTAAATATTTATCTTGAGGTTAGTTATGTTACTATTAAACATACACACTTTTTCACAATGATTGAATACAATAATTAGACATAATATAACTTGCGGTGTTGAGTTCCGCCATTTAACACGCAATGCCTCAATTGAGTGTCTTAAGACTAGGTTCCCAAGTTCCCTCTGCTTACCCTGCCATGTGTGGGATACAGTGTGAAGCTGACTTCTAATATAACTTAGTTTAAATTAATATTTTTAAAATATAATTAAAGTAAATAGCAAATTTTTTGTATTTTTTTCAAACTTCAGCTTTTGTAACTAATACATAAGTTTTATATTTCTAGGCTCTTGATAAATTGGCAGAAGCACAAAATTATTTCAATAAGAACAATCCTCAAAGTGTGGAATTGGAGAATATTGTAAGTAGTACTCTATTATATTAATATATATATATATATATATATATATATATATATATATATATATATATATATATATATATATATATATATATATATATATATATATATATATATTTTTAATCTTTAAAATACTTTTGGAAACACAACTGAAGAACAGAGGTACAATATACATTGTAAACTCTTTATATCAATATCCTTTATAACAATAAACTCAATATAAAGTAGAAGTAAGCACAACTTGGTGGGCTTGTGTTAAACCCCCATATTGATTGTTCACTCCATATCTCTCTATACTGACAAAAAATCCTCAGTCCCTTGAGTTTCATTATAAAGAGTTTCCACTGTACCTATATAAATTGAAATATTAAATATTTAATTACAATATACAAAATATTTAATTACTTTGAGTGGTGATTGAACCCACAACCTACTGTTTACATTCACATGCTTGTGGCCCTGCACTGGATCTGACCTGACCTGACAGTCAATTAAAATTTAAAAACAATATCTTTACTCAGTATATTGATAACTGAACTTTCAGCCAATTCAATGAAACAGCTATAATTATTTTTTCAAATAGAATTTCTTTATTTTTAAAGCAATTGAAATAAAAATACACTAAATGTTACGGAATTCTTGCCAAAATAAAATGTTGAAAATACATTGCTTTGTTGCAATTTTATTATATATATGTTATTAATTTTCTTTGAACTTTTATTTACTATATGTAGAATCAATTGTACAATGCTGGTGTGTTAAAACTGGAGAATGCATTTGAAGAGCTTCTGAGTCGCAACACTAGACCACTGTCGCCGACCGCTTTGATGGATATGATTGCTCTGGAAGAAGGTTCGTCAAATATTTAGAGATAAAAGTTTTTACTTAATGTTATTTGAACTTGTGCCTTTTTGGATTTTTTTCAAGATTTTAGGGAGTTATGTTGAAACTTTGATACAGTTGTATATTTATGTATGTAGTATGTAGGTATTTCCTATTAGAAGACAATAATTGCTAAGAAATATATATTTGTCAATAGAAAGTATATATATTGTTTAATTATTAACAAAAATGTGTACCAATTTTTTTATATAATTTTTCATTTAATGTCAGATTCGAGCGTCGAAAGCGTAAGCGTAAGTGTGAGCGTGAGCGACAGCTCCACAAGCGTGGCGCTCGAGGCCATGCGCTCAGCGGCCGCGTGGTTAAGCGACGCGGGGCGCCCGCCGGTCGCGGCGTTGCTCGCCGCGCGCGCCCCTGCCGCCTTAGCGTCGCTCGTCGCTTTCAAAGACTATTTGAGATCACGCTCGATGGGCGCTTCGCCTCTTATGGTAGTTATTGAAGTTTTATTTATTATATTTAGATTTTTTTAAATTATTCAGGCAACTTGAAATAATAAATTGAAATAAAGAATAATTGTTTTGATATTTTTGGTAAAAAACTTAAATGTTATAATTGAATTTCAGAGAAGTAAAAACATTCTGCATCGCACCGACAGCACTCAGCGGAGGACCAGTAAGATACAAAAAGTGTAAGTATTTATTTCATTAAATGACTGTCAATTGAATATTCTAATCGCATTTGATAGAAGCATAGAACTCATTTTTCAAGAAATGTCTTAAGGTTCAGAAGTTTCCTCTGCCTACCTTACTCCATACCATACTTCTGCCTACCATAAGTAAAGGGTACTTGGCCTTGTCAGACAAAAGTATTATTTTTAATTTAGTTAATTTTCATAGTGTAAATATGATGGTAGTGAGTTCGATTTCAACTCGGGGGAACAAAATATTTCTTATTTTCACATCCTCACTGTGGTAATAAGGCAAAACGCGGCGTTGAGTTCCGCCACTCAACACGCAATGCATCAAATTCAGGTTAATACTCGTAATAGTGAGATTTGCAAACTCAAATTAGATCTATTTATATATTTCATATTTAATTTATATTTATTTTGATATAAAATGTTATTATAATTTATCACACAGATTGGAGAAACGTGCGATCAATATAATGATGAAGGCGTCTCAAACTCTGGAGCAGTCCACCGGACTGGCCATCGGCCCGCGACGGTCTATCAACGATTCTTGTGAGTAAAAGCTCTTACTTTATTATTAAATTATTTGTTTGTGGGTAGGTCATAGATTTTGAAATATGTAAATTTCTATTTGAAATCTACACTTTGTTTGTGTTTTGTTGGTATCTTAAATAGTTTCTTAAAGTATTTTAATATTATATATATAATGTTTAATATATTGAAAGGTAACATTTAATTTTAACGAGCTTATTGTTAATTATGCAAAAAAAATAAATTATATGAAATAGTAAGCTATTTGGTGCAAGACGTCATGAGTTCTGCAGCTCCCCGTTGTATTGCACGGTAGGCAGAAGAAACTTGGGAATCTAATCTTGAAAACACTTGGTTCTGTTTCAAATTTTGCACCGTATTGGGCGCAGACGTGGCGGAGGAGTGCGGCAGCGCGGCGGACGAGCGCGAGGCGGAGGCGGCGGGGTCGCTGGCGGCGGCGCTGGCCCGCCTCGCGCGCCGCGAGCAGCGCCACGCGCTCGGCCTCGTGCCGCTGCCGCGCCTGCCCAGCCTGCTCGCCGCGCTGCTCAAGGACTGCATCGCGCTCCTCGGTACACTACACTACACTACACTACACTACACTCCCTTTACTTCATATACCATATATACAGTAGCTCGTGCTAACGCTTTTTTAATTTGGAATGCTATTTGAATTTGGAATACTAATCAGTTTTCAGTTTGGAGTGCTCATGCTTTTTGAATTTGGAATGCTCATGCTTTTTGAATTTTGAATACTAATACTTTCTGAATTTGGAAGGCTAATGCTTTTTGAATTTCGAAGGCTAATGCTTTTTGAATTTGGAAGGCTAATGCTTTTTGAATTTTGAAGGCTAATGCTTTTTAAATTTGCTAGACTTGAGAGTTTGAAATTGAAATTACCTTTTGGCATGATAACAAATCTTGGCACTGGTAGGTGAGATACTGTTTAGTAAACGTGTAATTATTTGATTGTAGCGGGATTTGAAGTTGTAACAAAACGTTTAAGAATTTCAATGTAGCTAGATGAGAACGAATGCCTTGGTTGGTCAGTTTTTGGATGGTTATTAAACGCGCGGGTTCGAATTTCGCTTCGTTATTTTTTTTTTCGATTGTTATATTTTTCTTTTCTAAGTGTGTAATGATACATTGATTGTAACACGCCAATTAAATTTGAATTTAGTATGCACGTAGAGTTTGAATTTCAAATGGAATTGGAGCGTGAGGTGAATATTACGAAGCTAGAAAAACTATTTGGCGTTAATTGATTCAAACAAAAGAACGATAGCAATAAATTACCTTAAAAGAATTAGAAACTATTTAAGTATAGGTAACACTCAGACATACATATTTGGATTTTTTTTTTATTTTTTTTTAGCTTCACGCCTGATCCCGCACGAGGCAGGGTAGGCAGAGGGAACCCGGGAACCTAGTGTAAAGACACTCCGTTCCACTTCCGTTCCCCACTTTCCGCCGAATTTGAGGCATTGCGTGTTGAGTGGCGGAACTCAACGCCGCACTTTGCCTTATTACCATATTTTAATTATTATATATAATATAAAAAGTAATAATTTAAAAAAATAGAATTCGTGCTTTATCCTTAGCGAGATAGCCAGAGAGAACGGAGCGCCAAACGCTACGGTTATGGTAGCCTCATCTATTGCTGTTTATCGTCCTCATGTTTCTTACGTGACCTCTAGTTTCGTAAATGTTGTGTTTTTGACATATTGATGACAGTGGACAAAGCGAAAGCGCCGTGTAGAGAACTGCGTCACATTTTAGGGTAGTATATTATTGTATTTTTATTTTAAATTAAACAAATTAGTTTCAAAAGCTTCACTGTAGTTCGTGTATGCGTATGTGGGTAGTGTAACCGTCACCACCGACTATTGTAAAGTGGTCGAAGCTTCGGGTTTCCAAACATGAATAGAAAACAATATATCCGATTAGTACAGTTAAATTTGTTTTATTTAAAATTTCATTGGTTAGCGAGCGAGGTGGAGCGCGTGTGCGCGCGCGCGCGGCGCACGGCGGCGCGCTGCGGCGCCGGCGCGGCGGCGGCGTGGGCGCTGGCGGCGCGCCTGCAGCGCCTGCAGCCCGACCTGCAGCGCGCGCTGCACCCCGCCTCGCCCGCGCCCTACGCCGCCATCGTCAACGCCTGCACCCACCACGTGAGCCAACACCCCGATACTCATATTATATGTAGCGGGTTTCGTTTTTACACACACGCGGTCAAATAGGGCAGTGTGAATTTAGTAACCTTAGTAACCTTTCCGAATCTTTGAATGGAAATCTGAGTTTCGCGAACGAAGTGCTTTTCTTTGTTACTAAAGCGAAAAAATTATAATATTAAATATTTAATTTCCTTCGTTGGAGATCGAATCCACAATCAGTCATCCACATTACAGTCACACGCTTGTGGCTGCGCTTCACAACGATATTAAGTTGTTTAGTTGTTTTTAGTTGTCAAACAACATTCGACGGTCTCTAGGTAAAGTATGTAAAATGAGAACATGTTATTCTTTTTAATTATGTTTCGTAATATTCATAAAGGTTATTTTAATGTGATATTTTCAAAAAAAAAAAATATATATTTTTTATGCTTTTATTAAAACGTGTTTCAAAGTTTTTTAAAGAATATATAATCGAACATATGATTATTTGAAAAAAAAAAAAACTGAAGTTATTGATTTCTCTCGTAAATAAAGGCATGTGTTTTTTGTGTTTGAAAGAATAGCTGGCCTGTATTTCTCATATCAATTCTTTCTTAACGCTGATAGTTGACTATGGAGTTAAATACAAAAAAATACCAAGTTGCGAAAAGCCTAGCTTAAATGAGTATGCTTATTAATTAGTCAGTTTAGTTAAGACAAGTAAGTACTATAAAACTACAGTGTTATCATTGGTAGTATAGCGATCATTAGTAAAATCATACATATTTGTCATGCGTGAGTTTCTGTCAATTAAATGTAATAATATATCAAGTATTTTTTTTAAAGTTACTTAATGAGTACAAATATATTATTACGAGCTCAATTACTACCCGATTTAAATATAGACATTATTAAACTGAACAGTGCGTGCGCTCGCTGGAGGAGTGGGCGGAGGGCGTGCGCGCGGACGCGGCGGCGGGCGCCGTGGACGGCACCGTGCACCAGCTGGCCGCCGCCGCGCTCGCCTACTGCCACGCGCTCGCCGACCGCGCCGCCGTCATCGGTACCTACTGACATCACTTCTACATATCTATTTTTTTTTATGGAAAAGACGGCAAACGAGTGTACGGGTCACCTGGTGGTAAGTGATCACCGTCGCCCACGACCCCGAGTAACTCCAGAGGGGCTACAGGAGCGTTGCCGTCCTTTAAATTGGAATGGCACCGGGGCCCGGCGTTACCTAATGCGAAACGCAGTGGTCAAAGCCACTACTTAACGCCGGTCTTAAATGACGGGGGTGGTAACAATCCGGTCGAATATGCCCATGCGTGTTGCCATTACTGGCAACGTGACTCTACCACACGCACTTTAGTCGCCTCTTACGACACCATCAGTACCAGGGTGATCCTATTCCAAGCCGGAATCACACGGCTCAGCACATCTATGCACGTCTTATATGTATATCGTATATATTGAAGTGTCCACCTTGCTGTGCAGGGCCGGCGCTGGCGACGGAGGCGTGGTACGCGCGCGCGGCGGCGCAGCTGCCCGCCGTGCACGACCGCAACGCGCTCATGCTGGCGCTGTACATGCGTGCGTATACATGTATTTCTTTGAATATATATATATCTTCACGCCGTATCCCGCACATGCCTGATTGAGCAGAGGGAACCTGGGGAACTAGTGTTGGGACACATAATCCCCAATTTCAGTTGAATTCTGAAGACACCGTGTAGAGTGTCGTGAAAGCGCGGGACAACTAAAAAGCAGCACGTTAAAAACAGTATTATTAGTCAAATAAATGTTAAATTATTGAAAAAAAAAATACTAGACTTAATGATAATTCAATGATAATACAATTAAATTTATAATTGTATGAAATATTCAAAATTATCGGTTGTAAAATGACTTTATAGTTAACCAGGTTTTTTTATTTATATTATAATATCGTATATTTCTCGCTAAAATTGGGGCTTGCACACGCGTGACACTGTTGAGAAATGAAAATGTTAAATATACAATTTCCTTGAGTGAGGATTGAACCCACAACCTCTCACTTTTTTAGAGTCGCATGGTAGTTCTATTGCGCCACGGCATTCTTCGACAGTCTATATATGTTATAATAATATTTATTTTGCTTATACAGGCAAAGTGCTAGCCCAGTTGAATTTAACGCTCCGCAACAAGAGCGAGCAGTACCCGGACGCGCTCAAAGCGATATTCTTACTCAACAACACGCTGTATTTGTTACAGGTGTGTGTACTTTTGTATGTTTAATGAATTATATTAACTATTTTTATATGTATATTTTGATTTTATTATTTTTATATGATTCAACCATTGCCATCATTAGTCAATCGACAATAAACAGCTGTAACTAATATGTATATTTTTTATATTTTGTAAAATCTGTTTCTGGTTCTTCTCAGTACAATTGTCTTCTAAGACGGTGATTATTTCATTTAAAAAAATGTTTTATACTTATTAGTATTAAAAAACTTTTTTAATATAACGATATTTCGTTAAATATATTTGTTTAAGCCGGCTTCGCTCGATTGAATTGAACTATGAATAACAAACCCCAATTACTTTACTGTTCTAATAAAATTTTAACTTTTAAGATATAATCTGTACATTGAAATTTCCGCAAATTAATAAAAATGAGATAGTAATATTGATGTACTAAATATTTAATAAGTCACTTTTTGTTTTTTTATTTTTTATTTACTAACCGATTGTATTAAAACAAACATTTAATGTTAAGGGATGATTGTGCTTAAATCTGGTTAGCCATTAAACACACCTATAAGATTTAAAATATATTTTTCATATACTATCTAAAGAGATCAGATTTATATTGTTAGTATAGATTATATAAATATTATTTGCAATGATGTGTCATGTGTCCAGGGTCTCCAGCGTAGCTCGCTGCTGGACGTGCTGTCGCTGGCGGAGCCCGACTGCGAGAAGAACTACCGCGATATGATACAGGACTATAAGAACGCTTATTTACAAAGGTATATATATTAGTTATATTTATTTAGATGATATTTTATTGATATCGTGGTTGAAGTTGTGGGGCCCAGCGCTGTCGTTTGTCTTAACAATGTTACAAAAAGTATGAAGGAAAAGGATTAATTTTAAAAAATAAACGTTTTTTTTTGAATGGATTGAACAGACAACCACCGCGTGTATTATGTACAACAGAGTGTCCAAACACTAGATTTCTAAGTTCTCTCTGCTCCGCCATGTGCACTAAACAGCCTGAAGCGAAAAAAACATCGTTGCTTGATGAGAACAAATAGTTGGTCAGAGCGCTAGAAAGTTTTCTAATAAGCGCGGGTTTAAATACCGCTACGTATTATTTTATACATTTTCTAAATAATTATTTTAATAAAATATACTGTACTAATGGATATAGTTATTATATTTCAGCTGGAACAAGCTTCTGTCGCACCTGACGCTGGAGGAGCCGCTGCCCGCCAAGCTGCGGGACAAGGACCGCCAGATGTTGAAGGACAAGTTCTCTGTTAGTATTGTTGCTAGATTGTGTGTTTAACTATTATATATGGAAAGTATCTTGGTCCAGTAACGAGGCAATATGCGGCGTTGAGTTACATTCAACAAAAAAAAACAACCAATGCTGGAATTGGGTATTGATGAGGCCCGAGTGTATCCACACTATATTCTCAGGTTTCGTGCCAGATACACAATTATTAACCTAACCTTTTCTTCATCGGCCATTGTAATATTTTGTTTTAGCTACACACTGTAGCCCGCACACGGCAGCGTAGGCAGATGAACTACGGAATTTAATTATCAAGACACTTCGTTCCGTTTCCCACGTTTCCGTCGAATTTGAAGCATTCCATGTTGTGAGTGGTGTTACTCAACGCGTCGCGCTCTGCCTTGCTAACAGAGTGAAGAAATGAAGACATTACATATTTAAAATAAAAATAGAAATGAAGACACAACTCGCAACATGTCGTTTACAGGCTAGGCCTCAAGTACAGTAATGTCCACTATCGCAGGCGTTCAACCGCGAGTGGGAGGAGTGCACGCGCCTGCAGCGCGGCTACAGCGTGCCGGACGCGGAGCTGCGCGAGGCGCTGAAGCGCGCCAACAAGCAGGCCATACTGCCCAAGTACGACGCTCTCTACGAGAGGGCCGCGGCCGCCAGCTTCACCAAGAACCCCGATAAATACCTCAAGTACACTCCGATACAGGTGTGCCGCTTTTCTATTATAGCGCCTAGTGTTTCAGATTGCGGCGTTCAGTTCCACCAATCAACACGCAATGCTTCAAATTCGGCGGCAAGTGGGGAACGGAAGTGGAATGGAGTGTCTTAACACTAGGTCTTTGCCTACACTGCCATGTGCGGGATAAAGCGTGAAGCTGAGATGAGTTCAGTTTTTCAAATCCACGCTGTAACCCATTTTGTCCAGTGGAGATTCTACCCCCATATATGATTATACCTTAATTGTAAACCACAACCTGTCGTTTACAGTCATTTATATATGTTGTATGGTCAGGATTTTTTTAACCTCCAACTGAATTTTGAGACTACTACTAAACTAAACTAAATATAATTAGTCCAATTATATTAGACTAGACTAAATATAATTACTAAACTAGACTAAATATAATTAGTCCATTAAACTAGACTAAATATAATTAGTCCATTAAACTAGACTAAATACAATTAGTATATTTTGATAAGAATATCTTTGTTCTTAGTTGTTTTATGAAAATCGGATTGACAGATTAAGAGTTATAAACACTTTGACAAGATGAAGTAGTGATTTTTTGACCGGATTTTTGTTTTAATTTTATATATTTGTAACTTTGCTTACGGGTTCTTAACATTAAAGTCAATAGTTCTGGAGGGTACCTTGTCATCGAACTACATCGACATTTTTATAAGCTTGCTTCAACTTATTTATGGGGAACGAAATTGGAACGGAGTGTCTTAACTCTACGTTGCCAAATTGCCAAGCTTGCCAAGTGTGGGATACTGTATGAAGCTGAGTTACAACTTATATAATTGTTAAACTTAATATTTATTTCCACATCCATTGATTTACAGATCGCAGCTCAACTGGACGGATATTTCGATGAGGCTGCATAAAACTATATAAACACATACAAAAATAGGTGCTTATTTTAGAAATATATATATAAATATATTTATTATATAATGTTACAACATTAAATAAAACACGTTATGTTTTAAATATTGTTTTATTTTTTAACAATTAATTATTCTTCTTCTTCTTGTTTTTCTTCTTTTTGGGCCACTGAAACAAGATTCAATATATAAATATCATTGTGTAAAATACATAAATAATCTTTTCAAAAGCATTATATAACAAGTATACGTCATTGTAAATCTACAATAGTAAGTCAGTCAATCAGTTTAATATGCATATCATTAACAAAAGAAATCCTCGAAAAATAAGTAAATTAAAAAAAGGGTAATTTCTAAATTCACGCTATTTCCAAATCAGAGTAAAAAAATATCTGATATTTAAAAAGCTTTTTGTCTTAATTTTAATCCTCTCCCGCAAATATATATTTTCATCGCACTTGAAGCGGACTCGAACCAGCGACCTTTTAACCTTCCATTCCCTTTATACAATTCATACATTTAAATTACAATAATTAAACAAAAAAAAAGTAGCTTGTTACTTCTTATAAAAAAAAGAAACTAAGTAGTTCAGTAGCTTTTGAGTCTCGTTCAGTAGTTTTCAAGTGAATCCATTCAATTGTTCTTGATTATCATTATTAAGAAAATTAAATAAAAAAATGTTGCCAATTATACGATAATTTCGTATAAAACTTTTATTTAATGTAATATGTATGGTATTAGGGCTTCATCTAACGTATACTATAGATATAGAATTCATTCGAGTTTGCTTGCATTTTGTCAGTAAATTCAGTCAGTCAAGCTGATAATGTGAAAGTGGTCAGTAAAAACATTTTTTTTTCAGCTTTAAGGTGTATCCCGCACATGGCAGGGAAACTTGGGAACCTAATGTTAAGACACTTTGTTCCACTTTCGTTCCCCACTTTTCGCTGAGTTTGAATTGAAGCATTACGCTTTGCCTTGTTACCAAAGCGAAGAAATGAAAATGTCAAATTTGAAAATATATTTCATTTCGTCGAGTGGGAATCGAACCCACAATCTCTCGCGTTTACAGCCACACGTTGTGCCACTGCGCTACCATATGCATATAATAAAGCTTTTAGTGTTTACCACACTAAAGTAAAATTTAATACTATCTGTGACCACTTCCCACAGATCAAAAACTAAGGCAAGAAAAACCATTTCCATAGATTACAAAGTAATATATAAAACTACGGTGGTTACAGGTTCGATACGCAGTTGAAGCCCTAATTTTAGAATACGTTACGTCATTTAAGTATAAAATGGTCGCGGGTACCCCAACCTGGCCGCTCGCGCCTCCTTGCTCCACCTCCAGCTAATAATAAACAGAACGCATTTCACTATTTTATATATAAGTTTGTACGTTTGTTTGTCTCAATTGTTTTCTTCTTATTATAGCAGATAAGTAATAAATAAGAAATATTGGCTTTTGCTATACATAGCTTTTTATTTGTAGTTTTTTTTTTGGAACAATAAATACTTAGGGACAAAAATGAAACATTATTTAAGAGAGCGTAAATTTTCAAACAGACAGACAAAAACTAAAAAGATATATTTTGTTATCGAAAGTATAATAAAAGGAAAAATTAATACTCTTTTTATTATAAATAAACATACAATTCCGTCTTCTTATGACAGCTTACTGTAAATAAATCAATAAATAAATAAATAAATATATATATATATATATATATATATATATATATATATATATATATATATATATATATATATATATATATATATATATATATATATATATATATATATATATATATATATATATATATATATATATATATATATATATATATATATATATATATATATATATATATATATATATATAAATAGTATATTTATTGATATAAACTGTGTTCATTACACGCATAAATTGTTGGAACTCCAAAAGAACATGAAAAAAACAATATTGAGGCCCCTCATGTTGTAGAAGCCTGTTGTCGCGCAGCGGCACAAGCGTGTGACTGTAACCGACAGGTTGTGGGTTCGATCCCCACTCGAGGATATGAAATATTTAATATTTTCAATTTAAATATTAAATCTTTTCATTTCTTTACTGTGGTACAAGGCAAAACGTGGCGTTGAGTTCCGCCACTTCACACGCAATGCCTCAAATTCGGCGGAAAGTGGGGAACAGAAGTGGAACGGAGTGTCTTAACACTAGGTTCCAAAGTTCCCTCTGCCTACCCCGCCATGTGCGGGATAAAGCGTGAAGCTGAGTAGAATACAATATTCTAAGCTAGAGGCCAGAATAGTATTTAAAATATTTGTAAATGAAAAAGTCACTGCATGATTGAAAGTGAAGCGAAATCGAATAGTAATCGAAAAGTGAGTTTAACTTCACGCAGTATCCCGCACAGGGCAGGGTAGGCAGAGCATGGCTTGCGTGTTGAGTAACAGAACTCAACGCCGCGCTTCGCCTTGTTACTAGCGCGAAGAAATGATAATATTAAATATTTTATGTCCTCGAGTGAGGATCGAACCCACGACCTGTCGTTTATAGTCATACGCTAGTGTCATTGCTCCATGACAGACCTAATAAGCTAAATATCAACCCCAATAACAAAAAAAAGTATGGTCCTTATATGGGTAGCGCATATTTGTAAAAATTTCACTACAAAAATGGTAATGACACAAATAAGTTGTATCAAGCACACAGTTGGTCAGAGTGCTTGGACGGTTACCAATAGGCGTGGGTTCAATTCCTGCTAGACAAAATAAAAAATAATACACGTTTACTAAAAATATTTTTCTTTCCCAACTGTAGAAAATGTCTTTAAGCATATAAAAGAAGGATTAAATTGTGAAAATGTAGGATTTAGCAGGTTTTCAATCTAAGTCAACTTTATGTTGATAGCGTCAGCATAAAAAATGTATTTTATGAATCTCGGCGAAAGAATAAACATTACATTACTAATAATAACCCTCACTTGAATGTTTTAAATATTAAATTTCGGAACAAAGCCAAAGAGCATTAAATATATATTTTAGATGCAATACAAACATAATATAACTTTTCTAAATTGCTAGCAATGGATCTGTGACGAACCAAGGATATAGAATTTGAAATGTTACTTCAACAGTTTTGTTATTAAGTAAATTAGATTAATTTGTAAGAAGCATAAAAAAGCAAAAGAAAGATGATAACAAAGCGACATAAGTAAGTAAGTAAGTACCTGCAGCGCGCGCGGCGGCGTGCGGCGCCGGCGCGGCGGGCGGGGCGGGCGGGCGGCGCGCTGCAGCTGGCGCGCCTGCGCCGACCACGCGCACGGGAGCTGCTTGCGGTATCTACATCAAGTCAATGTTAAACTTCTTATGTCAACTCCTTATGTGAAAACTGCTTATGCAGAATTACTCAAATTCAACGGAAAGTGGGTAACGGAACGGAATGTCTTCACACTAGGTTCCCAAGTTCCATCTGCCGCCCGTGCCATTTTCGGGATCGAGCATGAGTAAGTAAACTGGCTATTGTAAGTTAAGTAAGTGTGGAATAACACTTTAAAAAAGTCAAAATATCTATATAGACCGTCGTGACGCAGTGACGTTGCATCTGTCTGTAAACGCAATGGCTATAAGTTCGATATCTATTCGATTCCTTTTTTGGGGGAACAATTATATTTAAATTAATTAAATTGCATTTGACAAAGCACATTGTGCGTAAAGTGGCGGAACTCAACGCCGACCTTAACCGCGTTACCAAAGTGAACAAATAAAAATATTAAACATATAATTCTTTAAATCAGCATAGAACTAACAATATAGTGCCATTGCCCCACAACCGGCTTCACTATTCAAACAATTCTGATACAAAAAGAAATATTATAAAAAGTAACTAACTTGTGGTACGGCAACAGAACTGGTATCAGAGCCGGCGGTGTTTTCAAATTTTTGGCTTCGTCCGCTTCCGCTAATTGCGTTGAATCAAATTCTAACACGAACGATGGTTTCACCGAAGGCTTCGACACGTAGAGTATCGCGTTGTGACCGTGAGACGGCTGAAAGGGAAAAAAATATAATAAAGAATTCTTAATAAAATGAAATTTTAGTACATAGCGTTAAAACACTACATATTCCCTTACAGAAACACGGCCACGTAGTAACGATCAGAGCTATGAAAATGAAAACATGAAATATTTCAGTCCTGCAGTAGTAACTTCAATATGTATTTATATGTATCAATCACTCAGCTTCACGCTGTATCCCGCACATGGCAGGGTGGTCAGAGGGAACTTAGAAACCAGTGATAAGACACCGTCTCGTACCCACTTTCTGCCGAATTTAAGACAGCGACGGAACTCAACGCCGTGTTTTGTCTTGTTACCAGAGCAAAGAAAAGGAAAACATTAAATATTTGAAATTGAAAATATTAAATATTTCATATCCTCGAGTGGGGATCGAGCCCAGAACATATCGCGTTAAATTTACACGCTTGTGCCACTGCGCCACCACAGGCCACACTACGTTAGTATGTATATATATATATTAATAGTGCAGGTTCAAATCTTACATTTTAATTTTCTATTAATTTTAAATATAAAATTATAATCATATAACATCTTACTTCGTGTCTCAACACATAAATACCAGACACAAGTCCCTGTAACTGGTTTAGGGCAGTGTGTAATATATTACTGATATCTTGAACTAAATCGCCATGTTTTAATTTAAAAGTTTCATATTGCAATGGCTCGAAGAGCGCCACTTCGCCCGTAACGCCATCTATACGAGCTGGAAAATAAATACATTTTAAAATAAAAAAAAAACAACTTCAACCAACAAAATTCTTATATATTGCTTATTCAAATTACATAAGACATAAGTAAAAAGTACGATGAAAAACGACGATGAAAACCACACTCCAATCGGCTCATCCATTCAGGAGCTACCATTTCATAGACAAAATGTCAAACTTATAATACAACACGCCACTTTTTGTGTAGTTGGTTAATAATAAAAAGTTATAATATTTTAGCTTCACGCTGTATCCCGCATATAGTAAGGGCGAGTAATATGTATATATATATGTAATACTGGTAAACAATCTTATGGAGAATACATGATTTACTATTTCTTGGCGGATTACAATTGCTTTATCAAATCGATATACAAGGGTTCGTTCGGAATTACGTTTTAGTTCCAATAAATTACTTCAAATTTCGCGTTAACTGGGTAACAAAACGGGAAGTCACAATACAAGGTTCCCAAAATTCCCTCTGATTACCCTGCCAAGAGAGAAGTACAGCTCGAAAACAGATAAAAAGTACTATTAACTAAACAATAATTAACATTTAAAATCTCTCACCATTAACCAAAGTAGCATGTTTCCTAAGTAACAATGACAAAGCCAGACTTCGTATTTTCTCCTTGGACTGAGCACTAGCGCCCAACTCCATTTGGTACTCGGGTATAGGTTCTAACAGTACTTCGCCGTTTTTATCCTAGAAAAATATATATATAAAGATAGAACAGAAGTCTGTCGTGGCGCAGCGGCACAAGCGTGTGACTGTAAACGACAGGTCGTGGGTTCAATCCCCACTCGCGGAAATGTAAACCACTCAACACAGAATGCCTCAAATTCGGCGGAAAGTGGGGATGGAACTGAGTGTCTTAACAGAAGGTTCCCAAGGTCAAAAATTTCATCACATAATTTTAATCTACAATACTATTTAAATGAAATATGAATAGACAGTGGGAACCAAATGTCAAGAAACTCCGTTCCGTCAATTTTCGCGCCATTTCAAGTTTATTGACGGACTAAACGCTGCACTAGAACATCAAATTGAAAGTAACTAATTCTCTTGAGGCACCCACAATTCATTACATATTTTTAAAGACAAATATTTGCTTCAAGTAAATATCGAACCCACTAACACTCAAACTATAAACCATTCTCTCCTATATAATAATATCGATATAAAAATAACTAACAATTTATAACTTACCCGTACTTTATGTGAACAATGTATTATAATATTGTAATTCTCATCTGTCGTTTTGTTACGCACCAGCCATCTTTTAAACGACCTTGGTGGTGGTCTTTCAAACATGGTGTCTATAATATAAAACAAAATTAAAATTAGTGGCACAGTGGCACAAGCGTGCGACAGTAAACGCGATACGCTGTAGGTTCTATTCTCATCCGAGGAAATTAAATATTTAATATTATATCTAACTGGTAACGTGGAAAAGCTTGGAGTTCCATCACTCAACACACAATTGCTAAAGAACTTAACGGAAAATCAAGAACGTAAGGATCTCGATGGGGGCCAAGTGTTTTAACACTAGGCTCCCAGGTTCCCTTTGGATACCCTGCCATATACGGCACACAGCGTGAACCTAAAAATACATTTTATAATGTATTTTATGTACATGGAAATGGAAAATAAATAACGGAATAACATGTAACAATATTTTTTTTCTCTATCATTGTTTAACATTCATGTATGTATTTCCATAGAGCATAGAGCGGTGCAGGCAGAGGGAACTTAGGAACGTAGTGTTAATTTACATCATTTCAACTCTACTCAGCTTCACGCTGTATCCCGCAAACGCCTAGTTTTAGACACTCCGTTTCACTTCCGTTCCCCACTTTCTGCCGAATGGCTTTTGAGGCATTGCATGTTGAGTGGCGGAACTTAACGCGGCGTTTTGCCTTATTGGGAGATCGAACCCACAACCTATCGTTTACAGGCACACGTTTGTACCGCTACATCACGACAGGCCTCATCATTTCAAACTTCCCAAAAATTATTTTGCCAAATCCTTTGCCATGTAACCAGAGCAAAGATATGACAATATAAAATATTCACTCTTCCAAATGGGCACATCCCTACCCTTAATGGCGTAAACATAAATAAAAAAAAAATCCTGGGACAGAGGGAGCCTAGTGTTAATACATTCACTTGCACATGCATCGTCCAATTTTCGGAGCATTGCACGTTGCGGAACTAAACGCCGTTAATTGTTTACAAATTAATAAAAAAAAAACATATCATAATCCCCTTCCCAACAATCAACCCCTTCACTCTGCTATGGTTATATAATTAAATAATATATTATTAAACAAATATTACCTTTACAAGTACAACTGTAAAAATTAATTTGATCTTCCTCACTTAATTTCCTTGATTTGTCATTTGATTTACTTTTCTTTATATCTTCAATACATTCTTTTGCAGTTTCAGTGTCGTCGTCGATGTCGGTATTTTCTAGGAAATATTAGTACAGATATTTTTATTTCTTAACAATAAGCTATGGAAAATCTATATTTATAATAAATCTGTACCTGACCACTCATTATTACCGTTTATTTATGTAATAGGGTCCAAAATAGTGATTTTATTATTTTGTTTGTTTATCTGTGCGTTTGTACGCGCTAATCTTAGAAACGGCTAGTCAGGTTAACATGCACTTTTTACAATTATATTTTGGCAACTTCAGATTTAAGTAAATCAAATACTTCAATATTTATTTCAATACGTTAAAAATAAAAAAAAAGTTTATAATATTACGTCAATTTAAAAAATTAAGTTCGACAAAACAATATTTTTATTCATTAGACTGAAATTTTAGTTTTCAATGTATAGATATTGTCTTGAAATTAGTAAATAAAATAGGAAGTACAAGCGAGCAAACCCGAGAGCTGGTTACGATTTTAAAATAATATTAATAAACGATCATTCCCCCAAACTAAATAACAATACTATCATGACACAAAAAAATAATAATTAAAATAAGTGTCTCAAGTGATTCATCTCATGTGTCACCAACACAATAAAAGAATTAAAAAAATAACATCTAGGCTCCGATCCGAATTGTGCTCACAGAACTTCCGACGCTTAAACTGCTAACGTGCGGTCCGATTTAGTGAGCGCACCAACGTCTGTCAGCAGTATCAATAATTCGGACCACTTGTGAACGTGCTTAAGAATTTAACAAGTTAAACATAACCTAACAGGGCATTTATTGATATAAAGATGAGTGGAGTATGTGGTGTAGCCGATGAAGATAGTAAAATACTTGTATTCCAACAATTTCTGCAGTCGAAAAAGTGACAATAGTGACATTGACGTGGAAGATATATTAAACGTCAAAATAACTTCAATGCTCACGATGCTACCGCTCCGATCTGTCAGCACTGTAAGCACAAGGTAGTAACGTCATAGCAACCACAACGCTAACGGTGAGCGTCAAAAGCACAAACTAAACCGCAGGTTGGTACGCTATGAGCGCTGTGAGCACAATTCGGATCGCGGCCGTAATTTATAAATTCTACAGACCCATTATAAACAAGTTGTCATCTTCGTCAGATGACGTTTCTGTCACTTCTGCCATTTTCTTGTTTGACGTGTCATTTTTATTGTCGTTGTCATCTGGATCTTTGTAGCGTAATTTGTATTTTTCAGTTTTTCTGCAAAAATTAAATTAACTGTTATATAAGGGATTAATGGCGATGAATCTTTTTTTTTAAATAACAACAATTTCAAAAATCACTTCCTCATCTTGGTAAAGTTTTAAGAACAACGGTTTAATTTCTTGTTATTTTGTCAAGATATGTTTTTCTTTTTGATATTTAAATGAAATTTTACTCAGCTTCACTCTGTATCCCACACATGGCAGAGGAGTCAGATAGAACTTGGAAATTTAATGACAAGATACTCCGTTACGTGCCTAACTTTCAGCTGAATTTGAGACATTGCATGTTGAATCGCGGAGCTCAACGCCGCGGATTGCCTTTCCTTATCAGAGCGAACAATAATGAAATATTAAATATTTTATTTCCTTATATGACAAAAATAGTTTTTATTAAAATAAATAACTTACGGTATCAAAGTATGTTCCAATAAATGCTTGAATGCCTTGTACGTTCTTGTAACAGGAGGTTCCCTGTTCGTACTGAATTCGTCACCCAAAACCACTACATTGGTTGTTTCACCATCTATATTAATCAACAATTTTTTTATTCATCTATACTTTCTTTGTACAAAATGCAGTGTGAGATCCGCCACTCAATAAGTAGCAGTACAACAATATCTCATATATTTATAGAATTATATTTTTACAATACCTTATATATATATATATATATATATGTATATATATATATATATATATATATATGTATATATATATATATATATATATATATATATATATATATATATATATATATATATATATGTGTATATATATATATATATATATATATATATATATATATATATATATATATATATATATATATATATATATATATATATTTATATATATATATATATATATATATATATATATATATATATATATATATATATATATATATATATATATATATATATATATATATATATATATATATATATCGTACACCTGGTGCAATAATGTCATAAACAACAAATAACGTTTTTTACAGGAGAGCAATTTGAAAGTTGTCGACTTAATAAAATAAAATGTATTTATTATCATATTATGAAAAAGCCATCAAAATACAGCTTGTATTATGTATTATAGAGCTCAAATTATTTCATAATAAAAGAGATTAGGCAAGCTCTATATATTTATTGTTTTTTATCACAATACCTACATTTATGACGTTATAGCACTAAAAGTGAAATCAAAAGAAGAACTTTGATGTGCTACAACGTCATAAAGGCTGAACTAAACAATAAATCAACACACTTAACTAGTATTATTATGGCATTTATAATTTGTTTATCACATTAAATCAAGGACATGAAATGTAACATAACTATGTAGGCTTTTTTCTTCGAGATGTAATTTATAAAAATCTTCCAGCTTAGCTTAGCTTTTCTTCGTTAGATGCATTTTTTGGAACAAAGAAACCTATATTGTATTCTGTATTAAAAATCCTTTTTTAATATTTTTGACCAGCGCTTTTTGATCAGCAAAGTCATTAATCACATAATTTTCAAAATCAATACTATCGACTAGTTCAAGTTCGATTGACATGGTTGCGAGATTATTTAAGCTAGTATGTGATATTGTTAATCTTAAGTAGTTTTTAATCAATTTAAGTTTTGAAAAACTTCTTTCGCATGTTGCTACACTCATTCTGAGGGTTAAAAAAATCCTTAGCAGGATTACCATATTAGGCACAGAATCGGACACCTGATGTTTATGTATAGAATTCTAGAGTTCCAGTAGTCCTTGTCTCTCTTCAAAGTCTCTTGATCTGGTGAAGCTTCTACGAAATTCTGTAATCTCTTTCTCTCGATTAAGAATTCTGTTTTATCTATGTCATCAGGACCACCATAAAGTTCAATCTGAATTTGTTTATTTAATAACTGAGATGGGGAAAGAAATTCGAATTTTCCAGCTACTTCGTGCAGCTGTTCGAATCTTGTTAATATTTCTTGTTTGTTCTATACATTTGCAGATTTGCCTTAATTTATTCTTGTAAGATAAACCAGCATCACTAGCTTCTTCTCCAGGCATTTTCTTCTTCCGGCAAATTCGTTTAAGTGGTTCCGTTGAGATACCCAATTTAAAACACATCGATTCAGAAAAAGTCAAACACGAATTAGTTACATTTTCTCTTACAGCAATGAGGAATATGCCCGTATGATAATCTTCCATCACAGCTGCGTTGTCATATCCTTGACCTCTACAATCCAATATGTCCAGTCCATTTGCTCAAGTTTTTCTACGATCATTTTTGTTATATCAGCAGCGTGTTTGTCCTTAGTTTCGATAAATTCAATAAAAGATTCCTCGACAGTCGAGGAAGATTGTTCTCCATGACTATGTATCTTAGTACTTGTGAAGTTTGATCTACGCAAGAAGTATCGGAAGTGCCGTGAAGAAGCCGTGTGATTCCGGCTTAGAATAGGATCACCCTAGTACTGATGGCGTCGTAAGAGGCCACTAAAGTACGTGTGGGAGAGTCACGTTGCCAGTAATGGCAACACGCATGTGCAGACTGGACGGGATTTTTACCACCCCCGGCATTTCAAACCGGCGATAAGTAGTGGCTTTGGTCACTGCGTTTCGCATTGGGTAATGCCGGGCCCCGGTGCCCATCCACTTTAAAAGACGGCAACGCTCCTGTAGCGCCCCTAGTTTCACGGGGCCGTGGGCGACGGTGATCACTTACCATCAGGTGACCCGTACGCTCGTTTGCCGTCTTTCCCATAAAAAAAAGTGCTGTCAAATATTATAGAGAAATATTTCGCCTCTTTCACACGCTGTATAATGCGGCTTCTGACATATCCTCCCTTCCCTTCATCTGTCTTGGCGCCTTACTCTACCGCAAAGAATCATAGAAAATTAATATTAGACTCAATTTTATTTGCCTCTAGATTGAATGTTTAATTTTTATTCTCTAGACTAAAAAAACGTTACTTCATTTCTGGTCCAATAAAGACATAATTGTAATAAATGACAGAAAACTTATAATTAAATTTAGAACCACAATGTCAGAACTGTGTAAATGTGTCGTTAGTGTACCAAAATTTTATGGAATATTGGTCATAACTACCTTTATGACATTGTTGTTCCTATATACAAACACATATCGCGGGGGGCCGAGCGCAATTGACCAATTAGGCCGTTCTCGCACTAAACGCTTGCACAAACCCGCGAAAACCGTAACGACATTTACGCTTTCTGTGGGTCATTTTAGAACTTATATTTATGATATTGTTGTACCGGATGTAGATGCATGTTTAACGCCTTTTTTGATCAAAAACTTATTTTAACTTTTTTTGCAAATGTGACGTTGTAGCACCCGATGTGCGATATATATATATATATATATATATATATATATATATATATATATATATATATATATATATATATATATATATATATATATATATATATATATATATATATATATATATATATATATATATATATATATATATATATATATATATATATATATACATAATTTTATTTTCTCGCTCAGGTGAGACCGCGGCGTTGAGTTCCGTCACTCAACACGAAACACCTCTTATTGGCAATGGAGACTCTACCACAGAAAAATATAGCGTGAAGAATGAAAATCTGGGATTTCTTTAAACATATTTATAATATAATCGAAAAAAAATATTATAACACTTGTTTTTAAATTCCCTTAAATTAAGTTTCCTATGAGCAACACATACAAAATATAAATTAATTTTCTTTCATTAAGGTACAGTGCAATGGACGTAGGTTCGATTCCCACTCGAGTAAAAATAAATAATTCAATTCTAGTAGAAAAAATACACCATTGAGATTTCAAAATTGTTAAAATTAGGTGGTGCGTGAAAAACAGTATCACAACACTGTAATCCCTCAACCTATCCCGCGTTATGCGGGATACAGCGTGAAACTATACACTCACCAGGTCCAATCACAGGTAATACAGATACAGTGAAATCCCACTGTCTATCCAACTCCATGAGACATTTCAGTGAATTCTCACTCGCTATATATTGACAGTTGTTGTCGAGAGCATATTGAGCCAATTCCCTTTGCACTTCGGTCAGTGGTAGTACTGATACTGATTTTTCATCTAAAATGGAGAACAAATTTCAATAAATAAAACATATTTGAGAAAACTTAGCGAGATTGGAATCCACTACCCTAGGAAACTGTCCAAGCGCTCTGACTACTAGGGCATATGTTGATGTTGAGCTATGATGGAAAAAATAAATGAACGCAATAGATGCTATATACTTAAATTAGAATTATATGGGTACTTTAGTTTGTATCAATTGATCAGTGTCACCTGCTAGGTAGGCAGAAACTTGGCAATCTAGTGTTGAGACACTCCGTTCCGTTCCTAAATGTTCCGCCAAATTTAAGACATTTTTTGAATGACGTATCTCCACGCCGCGCTTTGCCTTTTTACCAAATCAATGAAATTAAAATATTAAATGTTAATTTCTTCAAATTGATATCGAATCTACAACCTATGGCATTTATAGTCGCACGCCTCTGTGTCACGACAAGCCTCAATTGTATATAATGTTGCCACAATATAAAATAAAATTTAAACAAAAACAAACTTACTGGGCAATATAAATCTACACGGGTGCTTGTTACAGGGCTCCGGAACTGAACACTGTTTCATTATGGTCAGCTTTTTTGTAATGTTGCCACACTCGATTTGTGGCAGTAACTTTATATCAATCTATTAACATATAATATTAACAAAATTTAAAATTTATTAAAAAGCAAATTAACAAAATTTAAATTAAATAAAATATCCTTGGTAAAGTGAAAGAAATCTAGTGTTCAGGTGCGGGTTCGATCACCACTCGAAAATGGTAATATATCCAGTACTCAGCCCTGGTATCAAGGCAATCACGCGGCATTAAGTACTGCCACTAAACACAAAACAACTCAAATTTGGCACAAAGTGGGGAATGCAGTGGAGTGTTTTAACACTAGGTTCCCAAGCTGCCCCTTTCTAAAACACCATGCATGCGGGATATATCATGAAAATGAGTATTAAGAAGAATTATTATTACAAAATACTTACATTTTTCATTTCCCCACTCAACACCATATCAAACACACTATTCCTAGTTTCCAAGGGTATCTGGGCGGCCATGTTGTACATTATGGGATAATGTTTCATCTCATTCTCCCTCATTTTGAATCTTGCATTATAAACATACTCTACAGGAGGTTTGGGTCTCAGCGCTCTTATACAGTGTATGGTAGTCCATTGAGTTTTAGCCCATTCTATGAATTCCTTTTGTTCCTTTTCATATATAGGTTTCAGTTCCTGGAAGAATGTTATTATTGTTTAATGAGGCTGTGTTGGTGCAGTTGCTCAGTCTTTGTATAAGTTCGGCGGCTTTCAGTTTGATTCTTACTTATGGAAAAAAAATTGGTTGAGTTTTGTCACTTGCATGTGGGAATATAGTGACACAGCACTAGTTGTTATCTTCCTTTTGGTATAAAGTAGGCAGTATAAAAGGATAACTGGACTGTTTTAACAACAAAAAAATATATAAATATATAAAATGTTTGTGCATATTTACATAAGTCTAGTTACTTTATAATTTAACTTACATGCTATGAGCCCATAAACAAAAATAATAATAGTTAAAAGAAATCACTTACAGTAAATGCTTTATATTCATTTTTCGTGGGCCTCGCCAAGAATTCTTGTGGTAGAACATGAGGATTTTCCATACATAACACTCTTAGGCATTGATAATGTTGATGAGAAGTCAATGCTGACAACTTGGGATATTGCAAATACTTTGGCATGCAAGGCACAAACACACGGGAGGTTCTGTTAAACTGAAATTATATAATATTTATTTTTTTATTTAAAGTAGCAATAAGTTGGTGCCAATACACTATATCTTCAATTTTTCATCAGAATTCAATACATTATATTAATTGGTACCATACTTTGTCTCGCTAGAGTGACAATATAGAAATATCTTAATTATTTCACCAACTGGGGATAAAATTCAATTGTAAATAAAACCAAAATAGATTTCAAAACATCAACATCATGGCACAGTAGACAGACTGGACACTCAATAGATCTGGATTAGTTTAAGGATTACTAAGCATGCCATTTAACACTTAGCCATTGCCATCTTGTCTTGAGAATACACTTTTCTATGTAAAAAGAAGATATTTTAGTGCAATAGGGGATTGCCTATTGTTATATTATGTGAATTATTCTTTTAAAGTTTTATAAAGTATCATTAAGTGTTGTCACTAAAGATAGGCAGAATGAGAATGTGTAGTGTCCTATATAATATATATAAAGTAAACTGTAGCTATAAAGGTGAAGACCATTTTTTTTATAATTAGCATTACTTTAGATGTATAAAATTTTAAATATGTTTTATTACTTACATCTTCTTTTTTAGCAAATACTTCATCCCAGTTGATATTTGATGGTTCATCTTCTGAATCACTAGATATCATTGGATCATGGAATTTGTTGCGAAGGATTTTTTCTGTAATACTATTCTTGAAATCATTTTCTTTTAGAAAATAAACATCAGGTTGTGAATAACACCTATAGTGTGAGGAACAAAATGAAAGACATTTTAAAATTAAATTGAATATAGACTGATGGAAATTACAACAATAATATCGAATTGAAAAAAGTTAAATGCGTTTAAAAATTGACAAAGATTTTTAGTAATACAAAATAAATGTTATTAGAAAAAGATATATAAATAGATGTTAATATTTTGTAATAAATAAGATATTTTTAAATACAAAATAAATAAACTAGAAGTATAAACCATACCAATCAAATTGTCTGATGTGCTCCATTGTTTTACATATGTCTGAAACTGTTTTCCTTATTTCTTACAATATACACAATAGAAACTAAAAATTATCACAGTTAAATTATATTTATATTTAAAGTAACTACTTATTTTTCACATGTTGATAAAAAATAAAATCCCATTCCGAACTTTTGAAGTTAAATCACGTATGACATTTGACATATTGATTGACAGTTACGTTTCTTTACCAAGAAATGTTCGATGGTGGTACTGAAAGTAAAATAGATTGCTCTTTCCCTTTATAATACCGTATATGAAATAAATTAATAAATTTAAATAAATTAAGATAAACTTTTTAATTAAAATATTTAGTTTGGTTAAACAATTAAAAAAAGACAGTTTGTTCTAAGTTTATGGTGGTACAATCGTGCCACTTCACAGCGGTTTACTAATCATTTCACCAATGTCTCGTTGTGTACAGATAATAAGGAAGAGATTATACAAAAAAAAAATATTACACTATGTAACTAACACTGTGTAGCAGAGATCAACGCAACGCTTAGCCTCGTTACCAGATCATAGAAAAAATATTAAACATTACAATTCCTCGACTGGGAATTGAACATTGGATCGAATTGATTTTTTTTTTGTTTTAACTAAGGTGCGTAAATCACAGTCACAATCTATTTTTAGTTTGCATATTTTTTTAATGTACAGGTCTTATATATTATATAGGCTGTATATCAATATTCAAAAGCTTAATATTAAAAAAAAACAGCTTTTATCTAGACTCCAACCTTCATAGCTTATTCGATGCATCAGAAAATAATATTAAAATACCATTACAAAAATCAATCTACCTTTATCAGATTGGAGCGCGGATCAGCACCGCACCTGTCCTGTTGGATTTGACAGGTTTTTATTGGATCCCCGTTCCCATTGAGCAAGTTTGGGCACGCGTTACGTTACGTAGTTAACTGAGCTGTGTAATGTGTGTCGCGATGTGAAGTCAATTATGATTTGGCAATTTGAAATGCTGAAAGATTTTCACTTTTGGTGTTGTCATCATTTTTGATTTGTTGTATAAGTTAAGTTTTTGGACTGAGATATGTAATATAAATGAATAGTAATTACCTAATTATTAATATTTAATGTTATTTTTCTTTTATATTTCCTGGCACTGCAAATTGGAACGTTACGTGTGATTGTAACAGCTAAAGATTGTGGGTTCGATCCCCGTTTGAGCAAATAAAATATTTAAAATTTTCAAATTAAATCCAATAAAAATGTTCAATTAATTCCTCCACTCAACACGCAATACCTAAAATTGCGGAAAGTGGGAAACGAAACGATGTGTCTTAAAAAAGGTTCCCCCAAGGTCCCTCTGCCTATCTGCGCATAAACAATACTACATACATATTTTATTTTTATAGATCTTGCATCTTGAATTTTAGTTTTTTCATAACAGTTAATTTTTCGCCTATTTGAAAGCAATGGCGTGGTGATTTATTAAATATGGAAATTCAACGGTATATTTAATATACCAGACTTTAGAAAGGAGGTAGCAAATACCTAAAGTCAAGTTGATTTAATGGTACAAATGGATTGCAACAAAAATAATGACATAAACGACAGACAATCATGTTATGTATATTAAATGCGTTTATTGTGCGCTGTGCGCTACAACATGTTCATACAGCGGCCGATGTGACAAAACAACTCGGCTTTATCTTAAACAAGTACTCACTCACTCACTCAGCTTCACGCTGTATCCCGCACGAGGCAGGGTAGGCAGAGGGAACCCGGGAACCTAGTGTAAAGACACTCCGTTCCACTTCCGTTCCCCACTTTCCGCCGAATTTGAGGCATTGCGTGTTGAGTGGCGGAACTCAACGCCGCTCTTTGCCTTATTACCAGAGCCAAGAAATGAAACATTAAATATTTAAATTGAAAGTATTAAATATTTCATTTTCTCGATTGGGGATCGAACCCAGAACCTGTCGGTTACAGTCACACTCTTGTGCCGCTGCGCCACGACAGGCCTCTTTTTAAACAAGTAAAAAATCAGTTTTCATTTTTACCATGAAATATTCTCGAGTGGCAAGCAGATTATAACTGGGGTTGGTAAGGCCTACCTAATTTTTCCCTTCGTAAATCCATGATCACACACAAATAGAGTCAAAATATAATATTACAGTATTTAATATACGGAAGTAAATCAAACATTCAAGTAAACCTAATATAAGATTAATTATTGCCCAAGTCTTCTCGACAATCGTAACAAAGAGCCGCAGTTTAACGAAAGGGCGGCCATTGTCCAACTCCTGCGGTAGACATGGGCCAATAATTAATTAATAATTAAGTACCACTCTATTGCCCTTTAATTTCTCGGACCTATTGTGTGTTACGGTCAAATGGTTAGTCGGATGGAGAGAATTTGTAATTTATTTTTATTGTGTTAGTGAATTTTCCACATTTTCAAGGAAACATTAAATACTTGGTAATAACTTAATGTTCTCAACTCAAACATCAGCATTATTTCATATAACCTACATTTTGATCATAATAAAACGCACATAGTTACATGTTTTAGCTACAAGCTTTCATGTACACACGTTTTTTTTTATGGGAAAGACGGCAAACGAGCGTACGGGTCACCTGATGGTAAGTGATCACCGTAGCCCCCGGCCACGTGAAACTACAGAGGAGCTACATAAGAGTTGCCGTCTTTTAAAGTGGATGGGCATCGGGGCCCGGCATTACCTAATGCGAAACGCAGTGGTCAAAGCCGCTACTTAACGCCGGTTTTAAATGACGGGGGTGGTAACAATCCGGTCGAGTCTGCCCATACGTGTTGTCATTGCTGACAACGTGACTCTCCCACACGTACTTTAGTCGCCTCTTACGACACCATCAGTACCAGGGTGAACCTATTCTAAACAGGAATCACACGGCACGTATCCGTATATGGCTAGGTAGGTAAAGGAAACCTACTGTTAAGACACTCCGTTCCCTACTTTTCACTAAATTTTTAAGACATTCTGGAAGTAGGAACTCAACGGTTGTCTTGCTATGAGATGGGAAAAATGAAAATAATTAATTCACGGAGAAGAAATCGAACCTACAACCGTCTTGTTAACGCTCAAACGCTGTACCACTGTTACGACTCCACGGCCTCATAGGTACCTACGTGATAAATCAAAAGCTTATTTTGAACTTTGAAAAGAATAACCGATAAATGTAATCACAACAATAAAATTATTCAAATATTATGTTAAACAAAGATAAATAAAATCCAACGCATTCTAAAACAGAATATTGCAAATGTATTTTTAGTCTAAAAACCCTGAATTTATGCCACGAATTTAAAAAGAATAGACGTATAATTGAATTCACGTATATCGTATACTGATACAAGCGTTATTGGGTTGTGGGAGGCGTTGGAAAAAGAAAATTGAAGCTTACGCGTCCGTTCCACGTTATAGCATCGTATGGACATTTCGACAGGTCCTGATTGCGTTCCGTGTTCGGCGCCAAGGATGCTGTGTTTTAAGAGAAAATCACTCATGTGCCCAGTATCTAGATATATTGTACGTGGTTAAATTATCCCATTATTGGCTTTTCTTTTTGAAATGTCGGTTTTTTTCTGGCAAGCGGTTTTGTAAATAGCTTTTTTAATGTAAATTTGTGTACGGTTAACATAGTTATTTGTCAATGATAAAAGGATTTATATCTTTACTAATATAAAAAGGAAAGATTTAGATATATACGTGTAATGAATAAAAACAAGAATTATTAACTGATTTAAAAATAAAATTGAGGCCTGTCATGGCGCAGCGGCAAAGGGTGTGGCTGTAACCGACAGGTTCTGGGTTCAATCCCCAGTCGAGGAAATGAAATATTTAATATTTTAAATTTAAATATTTAATTTTTCATTTCTTCGCTCTGGTAATAAGGCAAAGCGCGGCGCGGAATTCCGCAACTCAACACGCTACACCTCAATTTCGGCCGAAAGTGGGGAACGAAAGTGGAGTGGAGTGTCTTAACACTAGGTTCCCGGGTTCCCTCTGCCTACCCTGCGTCGTATGGCATACAGCGTGAAGCTAAAAAAAAAATTGCTATATTAAAATATTATATTAAATAACTAGAAAAATATTTATACGAGTGCCCTAATACTATGTTCTCTACCCGACTTTGTGCGAAAAAGTATAAACCTGATAAAAAGAGACAGAAAATTTCTTAAGAACCACCATCTAAGAAGATTATACAAGCATAAATTGTAAAAATGTATTTCGACCCGGCATTACGTTGTTATGACAATGATTTACGGAAACAAGATGACAAAACCCTTGGGGTGCGTTTAATAGTAACTTACTTCGGTGATGGATTACTTGCAATTGAAGACGGAAATGTTAACATTGAGCAGTAATAAATATGGGCTAGAAATAAATACAATTTCATATTTGTGAATGTATTCTTTATATTGCCTGAACAGGATATTAAAATTTCCACGCTGTAATAACAATGCGCACGGCGTTAAGTCTTACCACTAAAAGCTTACAGAATTCAACAGAAACTGGGGACAGAATATCTTAATGGACATAGAGTGTCTCTTTCCTCTGCCCACCGTGATAGGCACGGGATACAGCGCAAAGTTTAAAAAAGTATGAACAATCATTGATTATTTGGCACAACACCACTTAGTCTGTGCATCAAAGTTAGGTTTATAAAATTACTTTTATTTTGATTATTTAATATACACAAGTATATTACACAACTGAATTACAGAAATATTTTCAATAAAACAACCTTCTATTCCACGGCTAGAATAAAACATATGTCTTGTCATACTAGACGTGATAAGCTCTTTTTCACCATTTCCCTCCAGACAGAAGTTGTTTGAAATAAACGTACGCTCTAGTACCCACAACACTTAGTCCCGAAGGAATGTTCTGGAAAACGCGCGATTATGATAAATGATACTATTTAAAAGTAATGTGAATGTCTGAAAGTGTAAAAGGATCGCTTATATTTCGTTTTACTCTTACGTCTTGTTAAATATTAAAAGGTTTCATTATTTTTTTAGCATTTCGCATGTAAAATGGAAGGTGGAGGAAATCTATTGTTTAGATACTTCGTACCCCAAATATAACCGATATTCAAAGATAATTACTTTCAATTAAACCTAATATGCTAAGAAAATATTATCAAACCTTAAATAAAGATTTTAAACAATATTGTACGGCTATTTTTTAACGCTCGATTTCAAAGAGCATAAATTTATTCTGAAAGGTATTTTTTGTTAGGCGTATGTAAATTTAAAAAAAAAATCACATTTCAGCTTTTTCAAAACTTTTAAGCCACTGTTCTCTAAAGCTCCGCAAATGTAAAATACATTTTTACTTTTATAATAATAATGCTAAAAGTATTGTATCTATGCGTGTATGTACATCGTAGCGAAATCGCAAACGTTTCTCTATAAACCCCTGGGTTGTGGGAAAAAAATCGCTCAATAGAATGGGTAAATTGTACTTCCTCGCTCTAACAACAAGAGAAGAGTTCCTCGCTCTGACAACAAGAGAGCGTTGAGTTTCGCCCGTTACCACTAAATGTCTAGAAAATTGGGCAAAAAATGAATAATTGAGTACCTTAAAACTCGGTTACTCTCCTCGGTATTCTCTCTACCTATATGTGAATTAAGTATTAACTTAAAAAAACGTATTATGTATGTATATATAACGTAAAACCATAGTGCAGTTGGAGCATGTCCACATATAAAAATTGGGTTTTCAAATTCGCTCAACTCAAGTCTAAATGCAGAGTCCTTTACAGACAGGAAAGTTGGCGCGTAAAGCGGAAACCGGATCAGCATCATGATCTCTCAAGCCTACGATATGTAAATCAGTATAAATATATAACTATATTAGTATAAATAATATTTATAATAAAAACATGCAAATATTTATAATGTACACATTGTTATTTAATTATTAGATTCAATTTTTCCTTGCATATAACAGGCAAGACCTCACGTTTCGTTTACTTATTTCTTTCGTTTACACTTACCCATTTCCTCTCAATTTTATGTATTGTATGGCGGTACTCAACGCCGCGTTTTGTTTAATAGAGCTTGCAATAACACACTGACACTGTGTGTACAGACACTGTGCCACAACCTCTATTATTATATTAAATTCGGTCTTAATCAAACTTCGTAGTGATAAAATAGTTCTATTACATTTTTTTAGTTCTTTTGTATCAATTTGAGAGGAGTCTAGATTGTAGGCGGCAGCTGTAGGCCATTTGTCCGTGACGCCGCAGACATCGATACGCGTCGCGCTAACAAGTAACACGAGATAAGATGGAGTGTTCCTGTCTGTTATAAAATTTACCAATAAAATGGAAACTTTGTTGATTCAAATTAAGATATATTTGAATAGTTATTTATTAATTTAATTAATATTTGTTATTTATTTACAGTGAAATTGGTCGTCGGCATAAATTTTTGTCTTCGTGGCCATGAGACGTGGAAATACCGTTTTTCCCCGGAAATATCTTCAGCTTCACGCTGTATCTCGCACATGGCAGGGTAGACAGAGGGAGCTTGGAAATCTAGTGTTAAGACACTCCATTCCACTTCCGTTACCCACTTTCCGTGGAATTTGACGCTTAAAAGAAAATAAATTCTCGAGTAAGTCTTTATCAGCTATATCAGTTGTCAGTCATTAATAACGTATTTTTTATATAATTCATTGTTACCATTTTAAGTGAAAAAATTTAATAGTTAATTTTCTTGTAATATTTTTTATTCAGATATAATAATATAATTTTTAACAACCTTATCAAGATATTAGCATAACGTATCATCAATAGTTTAATTGGCTTGTGGGGTGTGACGTGAATTAAGTTCTTGTGGTTTAAATTATTAACGAGGTCTGTCGTAGCGCAGGGACATAAGCGATCGACTGTAAACTTAACAGGTTATAGGCACGATCTTCACTCGAGTAAATGAAATGTTAATTATATTCATTTTTTCACGCGGCGTTGAGTTACGTCGCTCATCAGGTAATGTCTCAAATTCTACGGTAAGTTGGAAACAGAACAGAGTGTCTTAACATTAGGTTCCTAAGTTCTCTCTGCATACTCTACTAACTATAGCTTATCCTCACATGGCAGGCATGTACAGCGTGAAACTGAAAAAATAAAATGGGATCGAGCTCACAAAATTGACGCTACGACGGTCTTAAGCTTGCTATAGCATTGTAAACTACAACATTTGTAGATGCAATATATGTTCATTTTTATTTAATGTAACGATCGGGTTATGTGGCTCGGTAGTCATCAACTCACACGGTTTTACACTTTACTGGCTTTGTTTATAGCGTACCTAGTGTTATCGTGTTACTTTATTTTAAGTTGGATTTTCATGTTCTGAATTTTTTTCACAATCTAAGTTTCTCCCCGTGTTGGTAATTGGTTCAAATTTAGATTTAACAAAGTTTTTCTTTATTTGTAGTCTCATAATGATATTTTATAATTATATTACTAGCTTCTACTTGCGGGGCTTTTCGTGGTATAGGGGCGCGACAGTAAACCACAAGTTGTGGGTTCAATCCCCACTCGAAGAAATGAGATATTTATGATTTTTAAATGAAATATTTAATGTTTTCATTTCTTCGCTCTGTTAAGAAGGCAAAGCGCGGCGTTAAGCCTTGCCACTGAACGCGCAATGCCTATAATACGGCGGTAAGTGAGGAATGGAACGGAGAAACACCAGATTCCCAAACACCCTCTGCCTACCCTGCCATGTGCGGGATACAGCGTGAAGCTTTTAGGATTTTATGCACGTCTTCTTGAGCAGGTTAAAATAAAAAATTGCTCTCGGAAGCTTTCTAGTTCTTTCATTTTTGTATCATTTATTAATGCTATTTCAGTCCTAATGACCGTTGCGTGATGTAATATACTCTAAAGATTTCCTAGATAAACGGATTATTCATAAAAAAAATTTTTGATTGATGATTTCATTTGTTTCTTTTTTACGTTAGTTGTTCCTGAGGTAAGCGCATTCAACCAGACACACTATTTAACTTTATATTATGTATATCTAGAGTATATATAGTATAATAAAACTAAACTACTTTTCAAAACAATTAATTCACTAGAAGGTATAACCAGCCAATCGAATTAGGTAACTATCTGTTTATCCGCGACATCCCCTATTATTCTCTATACTAAGTTAAACACAATTAGCAAGTTAGCGCGTCGGTAAGAGTCGCTTCGCTGGCTCATATCGATTGATGATGATATATATCTATTGAGTTTATATACGAATATGTTTTGCTTCATTTGAACATAGAGGCCTTGGTGGCGCAGGGTCGTGGAACTGTAAACGTGGCTAGCTTTGTTTCGATTCCCGCTCGAGGGAATAAAATATTAAATTGGATGGCATTTCGTGGTATAGAATCACTAGCGTGTGACAACGTATTTACCACGTCAAGTTGTGGGTACGATCCTCGCTCGAGGAAAAAAATATTTGATATTTTCAAATGAAATATTTAATATTCTTCACTTGGCTAACAAGGCAAAACGCGGCGTTGAGTTCTGCAATTCAACACGCAAAACCTCAAATTCAGAAAATAGGAAAGGGAACGGAATATCTCTCCAATAGGTGCCCAAGTTCCCTCTGACTACCTTGCCATGTGCGGGATATAACGTGAAGTTGAGTACAAATATTTTGTTTTTTATTTATTTAAATGCCATATGTGGAATACAGCGTGAAGCTGAGTTGAGTTAAGCTGAGATATTTATTTAATATTCTTGTTTCCTCTTTCTGGTAAGATGGAAGCAGAGCGCGGGGTTGAGTTGCGCCACTCAAGACACAATGCCTTAAGAATTCAGTGCGGGAAGGGATAGGGAACGGAAGTGTCTTATTAAGAACAGAGTGCTTTCCCTCCGTTCCCTCTTCCCACCGTGCTTTATGCGAGATACAATAAAAAGTAAGAAGATGATTTTTTATAACTAACCTAACATACCAATAATTTTATTACTGAAGATATAATATTTCGATAAGGCATACATTTTAATGTGCCTACATTATAAAGTAACGTAGAATTATAAAGATTTTTATATTAAATTCAACGTATTGCTACGTCATGTTATAAGAGCAAGGAAATGTAATTTAACGCTCCAATGGGATTTGAACCCACAATATTACATTTACAGTATAAGACTAAAGAGAAGTGTTCACTGCACTACGAAGACATCTTTTGAGGTGTAATTAAATTATTAAGATATATTTTTTTGCACGAAATTTCGAAAATCCAGTAACATTAGTCTGATGTTATCAGTACTTTTTTTTTCAGAAAGAAATACCATAGACTATTTATTATACATAAATATCACATGACGCTTATATTGAAGTAACTAACTAAATAATAGTTACTTTTAAAAAAAATATGTTTTACCTAAAAAAAAAATATGTTTTACAAAAATATTTCTAGCATTTTTTACAACGAGATGTAGTGACGAGTGAGTGAGTGTTATAGATTTAATTTTCTTGAGTGGGCATCGAACCCACAACTAGTTACGTTTGCAATACCATATTAGTATTCCTTCGCCACGTCAGGCCTCAATTAATAGAACTTACGTACTTATGCAATTGTGGGTTTTGCAAGCTTAAATTAAATCAATTTTGAAGTAAAAATAACACGAGAAAGATAATAAAACAAAAAAACTTAAAGAAAACGGAAGAAGATATCAGAGAAAGTACAAGTATTGGAAAAATTTGGGGCCGATGCTGATGTCTTTTGGAATAATCGAATTTGTGGTAAAAGTTCGACGAGTGTGCCGAAAATATGTAAATACAGATCTGATAACACGAACAATCTTCCTTTTCGTGGAAATCAAGGGAAGTGGAAGGGTCCGAAGAGTTCTAAACTTAGTTTATTGAGGATCGGAGTCCATATTTAATAAGTTACTGTTTGAATGATAATTGTATTAATTTGATTAGTTAGCAGTGGAACTAAACACATGCACAGCCTTCTCTTATTAGCAGTGCTAGGAAATAGAAATAATTAATATCGATACCGATTTAGAATCTATAATAGTCGTGGCTTACAGTCATATATTGATCAGTTATGTCTTTGTGTACATCGGCATCGATTATTTTTATATTTAGCATAAGCCCACGGTATTTGCTATCTGTCTCATCTATATAAACGATAGTGTAAAATATAATAACTTCTGCAATATATAATTAATATTTATAGATGTTACAAAAAAAAATGTTGTAACTGTGAAGTCGTTTTGTAAGTAGCTACATCAAGTATAGGAAAATGTAGTTAATATAATAAGATTTTAGATTTTCATGATTATCACACTTTTTAAATAAAACATGATTATCACAAATTTTAAATAAAGGGGAGAACGGAAGTGGTATGGAGTGTCCTAACGCTAGGTTCCCAAGTGCCCTCCGCCTACCCTGCCATGTGCGGGAGTTTCCGAAAATGTATAAAAATCAAACTTAAATTTAAAAAGCGTATAAAATTTTTAAACGAAGCAGGATTTGAACCCGCGCCTCTGGAAAAACGTTCCAGCGCTCGGACCAACTAAGCCATTCGTCAGAGCGCTGGAACGGTTTTCCAGAGGCGCGGGTTCAAATCCTGCTTCGTTCAAAATTTTTATACGCTTTTTAAATTTAAGTTTAGTATTTTCTGTCCTAAGTGTGGAATAACACTTTAAAACATAGTAAAAATATGTATAAAAATCAATATACGCGATTAATCCGAAATTGATTTCATTTAAAAATATTTTCAATATCAACTATCGGCCCGAACTTATTTAAGGTGAACTATAAAAACGAGAAGTCCCATGTTTCAGTACCCGTAGTAATTATGGTAAATCCTTAGTACTTCAAAACACTTTCAAAGGATTAATGGGTTAATTAATATGGTCAATTGCAGCGTTTTACGCCGTTTATTGTCAATAGTGCTTTGTCCGTCCACGATTCATTATATCTATTTACTTCCAGCACTTAAACATATAACATTACACATTGTTTTAAGAATACGTTAAGTAAAATACATATACAGAAGTCACATAGAATTTAAAGCGCATTGAAATCCACCAGATTTTCACAATCTTGAATACACATGCTGGAACAATATATACAACGAACAAACCGCCGTACATTTAGTATAATTAATGAAATGTAATGCATTTGCGCTTTCAAACATTTTTTTTTCATATGAAAATAAAAGAAGAGTGTACCCATTGAGAATCTGGCTTAAATAAACTTAGTACAAAGTAACAGAAATAAGAAGTAGTCATGAATAAAATTTGTTTTTTAATGATATTACCAGGCAGACTGGACTTTTTGAATACGCTCGTAGTATGAAATGTCCCCGTTTCAAGAATGAGATCTTCTGTTGATAGAATTATCCTAATTGCGAATAGGTTTGGGAATTTTTATTTTTGAACTATGTTTTTGATAATTAAAGAAATAAAAATATTTTATTTGTAATGCATGCATTGCAGAGCGATCGTGGCTCAGCGGAACAGTGTCTCTACGACGTGACGGTTGCGGATTTAAATAACGAATTATTTTCATTTCATTTCCATGTAAAGTGTAAGTAAAGCGTGGAACAAAGTCCCATTATTTAACACGCAACGTGTCCTTGCCTACCAGCTTTCCTCTACTTACCCTGCTATGCGACTTTAGAATTACCTTTTAATCGTATTACCAATTTTTTCTCTGGAATCTCAGCAAGGGCAAGTTGGCTTAGAAGAAACTTGGGGTCATTGGTAAAGTGAAACAGTACTTTATACAAGAACACCGTCTGTTCTTGGTTCGCTCTCACATAAATGTTTTCCTTTCTGGGCTGGTAAGTACTAGAATATTGTGTTGTTTCGTGAAATCCAAGCGCCGCACAACTCTAGAATGGCCTACCTGCGGCAGTGTTTTAGTGGTTCTTTAAAAAAGCACGTTTACGGTGAGATTCATTAGCTCGTTGGCCTTGTTTTTTCCACAAAAAATACATATTAAAAAGACAATCACATAAAACGTTTTGTCATCGCAAAATAAAATAAATTTCACATATTGTATAACACAGACGAGAAAACGTTTCGATGTAAAGTATTCATAGTAGCCGCGGGACATATCGACTATATTTACACAAGAATGGAAATCAAACAAGTGCTGTTTACGGTCTATCGATCGGCTCTTTATTATTTAGCTGTCTGTTTGTTTTGCCGTGAGTCGAACGATTTTTAAATCCATTGATTGGGGACAGGTTAAAAATTTGTTATATGCATATTTTTTATATAATAGATTATGTAGGACAATTTTTGAATGAAATATTTTTTTAAATACGATATAGGCGATTAATCCGGTTAAAATTGTTTCATTGAAAATGTGTAACAAACGTGAAAATTCCAGATGTTATTATATGTGGGACTTTTTAGAATATGTTCTTTTATTGATTTCCGTGTATTTCTGATCAATTCTGGAGATAGTAAGTGTAAATCGTAAGGTGGTCGTGGTGCAGTGGGAGAGTCACGATTGTCATTAATTGCAACACGTAGGGGCAGACTCGTCCTGATTATTACCACTCCTATCATTTTAAACTGTCGTTAAGTAGTGACTGTGGCCAATGCGGTTCGCATTAGATAATGCCGGGCCCCGGTACTCATCTCTAACTCCTTCCTGGAATATGAAAAATATAAGAGAAAAATGACCCCAGGAAGGTACTAGCCTCTTTGATGCTAGAGTATCCCTCTCGAGTCTTCCAACTAAGGCTGCGCGTCGAATTCTGAAAAAGGCAAAGTAACAAAATATATTACACAACGCAAATGAGATGCCAAATTTGATGCCTTGTTTTTTCTGACAGAAACCCAGATTGCCTGACCGACTAACACTACCTACTTTCAATACCCCGGCTACAAAACAGAACATATTTTTATTCCTTATGCGTAAGTTTCCGTTGTCTTGTCAACTTTAAAGATCAGGTCCTGACCTGATCTTTAAAGTTGACACCTGTCCACCATCTGGCTCCGTGTAGAGTAACACGATCTAGACTGTATCTCTGCATGCCTGTACAGGTCCCACAGTGGTAATGCTGAAACAGACCGGCTCATGGATTATATGTAATCTTCTATCAACGATGCGCTCTCACAGGTAGTGGCGTACTTGGCGATTTTAATATACATATTGGTTGGCCTAGTTGGCTCGGGTTACGCACCACCGACCACCACATGGGGAGGGCTGTATTCGACCTTTATATGGCGGATGGATTGTCCCAAAAGTTGAGTCACCTACATAAATCCCGGACGTGGGCAACCACCTTCTTATTAGAGCTTTGACTTCAAATCCGGAACAGTACCAAGTTGTGCACATTAAATGTGGCAGTTGCAGAACATCAGTATCTTGACGTGTCTGGTACAAGCCAGCAGATTGGGATGAGATGCGTACATTTTACTCATCTTATCCCTGGGGGCTGGTTTGCTTCTCTTCTGATGATCCTAGTGCTTGTGCCACTGCTGTCTCCAACGAGATTCTGTAGGGTATGAAACTTTATATTCCTAGCTCTGTAGCACCAATCGGTGGCAAGTCAGAGTCTTGGTTTGATATCTCCAGCAAACTTGCTGCTTTTAGTAAGCGCGAGGCATATCTGGGTCGAGGCTCTGGTCAATAAGGAACTAAAGGTGAAAACCTTAAAAAAAAAGTACAACCATGCCTCTAGGTGCTTTAAGTGGAAAATTGTGGTCAAAGAACAGCGCCGACAATCTGCAGTTTTTTTTTATTAGTAAAACAACATCCTCAGGCCTCATACGATTGCTCTTATTTGCCAGTGCCTTTTTTACTTACTTTATTTACATTTAATGTTATTATTTTAAATTCTAATATGACGTTTCTTTTTTTTTATATGTGTTGGTTAGGTCTACCCCTTTAGTATTCTACTTATATTTAATTTTATCCTTATTTATTTTTACTTATTAACCTTTTTATTTGCTTAATTTAAAAAGAAACATAAAAGTACGACCGGATCATTTTAATTTATCTATTATAGCCTCCATAAAAGCCGCGTCTCGCTCCGCAAAGCGTTTTTGAGGCTGTGCTCCAAGATCGTTCTCGCTGAGCTGAGCGCTCGTCATCGCTCGGCTGATGAACTTGCCGATGTCGTCACCACCGTCGTCGGAGTGATAAACACAGGTGTTGGTGAGTCTGGTTACTGTGGCGAACGCCTGAGGAATACATACTATCATGAATGCGGATCCTCGCGCTTTTGACTCTGACGATGATGGCGTCCTCGTTCGTTTGCCCTTGCGCCTCGTGGATGGTCATGACGCGTGATTGCGCTCAGGAATCATATCCTTGTGCTATCAATATCATCCGTGGTGTTAGCTCGTTACGTTAAATTTATCCGAAAAGTTAGGCGAGCTCTATATCCCTTGGACATCCAGAAGTCGAGTGGGCCAGATGGCATATCTCTTCTAGTGTTCCGTTCATGTGCTCCTGAGTTATTAACAATGCTTACGCGCCTATGTCGGCACTCTTACACAGTCGGCGTAGTCCCAGACTCGTGGAAGGGTGCTCTTATCCACCCATTCCCGAAAAAAAGCGATAGTTATGATCCCATTAACTACAGGCCAATTGCTATCAACTTCCTACTCTCAAAAGTTATAAGAAGTATAATAACGCACTCTGTTTCACGCTGTACTCCACACATGGCAAGGTAGGTAGAGGGAACCTAATATTAAGACACCCCGTCCCACTTTCGTTCCCAACTTTCTTTCAAATTTGAGCCATTGCGTTGCCATGTTACCATAAAAATAGCCAGCTATTGGTTATCTGCAGAATCACTGATTAATAAAAGACCGTCAATATTGCTATCGCCAGGGTCATTCGACCGGAGATCTTTTGGTTTACTTAACACACCGCTGGGCTGTGGTTTTCGACAATAAGGGAGACGGCCTAGCTGAAACCTAGACATGGCGAAGGCCTTCGATCAAGTGTGGCACGAGGAGCAAATCTTCTATCTTACAGGCTTACTGAGAATTTGTGCAAGTGGATCGATAGCTTTCTCACTAGGCGAAGCATCTAGGTCGTTGCCGACGATTTCGGCTTCAGGTACATGCCCGTAGTCGCTGGTGTTCTCCAAGGCTTAGTGCTGTCCCATGCGCTATTTTTTTGTATAACCATGATATGTTAGAGGATTTTACATCACTCATACATACATTGCTATACAGATGATAGCACTGTGCACGCTGTACAGTACACTACGGCCGTGCAAGTCTTTCTCGGGAAACGTACAGAAGTCAACTTTTGTTTTCTATTGAGGTAACCCTCGGAAAATCCTCATAAAGGGTGAAAAGAATTTAGTTCAGTTCAACCCTCAGAAGACACAAGTCTGCGAGTTAACCACTAACAGAATCTCATTTGTCGTGTTACTAGTTTTCGAGAACTCCCCTTAAAGCCGCGCTCAGACTCAGTATATTAAGCTTCAACTTTTCGAGCATTTGCGTGGAAAGCGAGGCAAAGTTGGCCTCGAAGAAACTAGAGGTTGTCAGTAGAGTGAGGCAGTACTTCATGTCAAAACATCTTTTGACTTTATATAAGGCCCAGATTCGCGGAACCCAATGATCTGACATGGGCTTGTTGCTTTGGCTTTGCGTAGAGACGTATCCTCACTATGTGTTCTCTACCGCATTTATCATGGGGAGTGTTCAGGAGAACTGTTTGACTTGGTACTCGCCGCCAAATTTTCTAACACAGTACGTTACAATCTAAAGTACTATCCTCATCATTTGGATATGTGGCATACCATTACTGTGCGGTTTCGTAGGAATTTCATTCCACGCGCCACACATCGGTGGAACAGCCTACCCGCTGCAGTATTTCCAGGTTGATACGACATAGATACCTTCAAAAAGTGCGTCTACCTTAACCGGCAACGTATCTGTAGCTCTCCTGGTGTTACACGGGACATGGGCGGCAGTGATCACTCACTATTAGGTGAACCCTACGCTTGTTTGCTTTGTGTTTTCCATAAAAAATAGATTTATAAAAATAATTTATTTATAAATATTTTTTATGAATCTTTTACCATACAAACCGAAACCTTTGTTGAAAATAAAGAATGATGGCAGATCGAGAATGCTCGGATTTAAATGGATATTTAATTATTTTTCATTTTAAGCGTCATGGAACATCAAGACGTGGTGTTTAGATAAATCACCCTACACACAGTGTCTTTGTCTGAGACTGTCTCTAATCCTTGCAGTAATTAGACAACGAAGGGTCTTAAAAATACTTCCTCCGTACCACAAAGGATTTATAAGGAAAAGGATGGATGAGGCTTGGAGTGTAAACCTGCGTACGTACACTCATAATTTTTTAAATATGTTTTTTGGGTCGTTAGAATTTTCATAATAGGCAGTTAGCAAATTTACACTCTAATCCAACGATATAAATGTTTTCAAGTAATAAGCATCTCACTGAGGAAACGCTTACCTTCAGTTTAGGCAGAGAAGGACAACCTCAAATTGTATACGAATCGTTATGTAAGGGAAATGTAAATGTTTGTGTTTAATTACAGTTAATTTGTGTTGACTCAAAATTGTACATTGGAGCACGTTTTCGTATGAAATTTCGCCTGAAAGTAGATACTTAAGTGAGAAACAAAGATTGAAATGAGAAATGTTATTTTAACATTTAAGTAAAATGAGATGAGACCTGACGTGACGCAGCGGCACATGTGTGTTACTGTAAATCACGGTTGTGGGTTCGATCCCCACTCGTGGAAATTATATACTTAATAGTTTCAAATTAAGTATTTAATGTATTTATTTCTTTGCTCTGGTAACAAGGCAAAGCGCAACGGAACGTGGCGAACAGAAATGAAACGGTTCCCAAACTAGGTTCCTACACTAGGTTCCTAAATTCTCTCTACCTATCCTGCCATGTGCGGGATACAGCGTGAAACTGAGTGAGAGATTAAGCAAAATAAGAATATGACAAGGGTTTTATTTTTATAATGAAACTTAAAAAGCGAAAAAAAGGCTGACCTGACTGCGTTTGACTGTTAATGCGACTGTTTAAAGTTTGATTTCCTCTCCGAACTTAGTTACCAGAAAAGGTTCCAGGGAACCAGAAGAGGGTCGCCATTCAACAGGCAATGTGTCGAAAAATAGGTAATGCGTGAGGAACAGAGTGTCTTAACACTACGTTCTTTCTGTTAACCTGACTTTTCGGGATACGTGAAGCCAATAACAATAGAAATAAAAACCATTTCATATGCCAGTCCGTTTTCCATATGTTGTGTGTTTTGGAAGCTTTGTGATTTGACCCTACGTGTTTATTTGCTTATTCCGACAATAGAAACATAATTTTTTTAATAATTTTTTAATATTGTAGATTTATCCTTACAAATATTCTTCTGCCATTGCTATTTCTAAATATCATCTCTTTTAAAATGCGCCATCTGGTTTTTATAGACAGAGCTAAGCGTTAACTTTTATTATTATAGATGACCGTCGTGACGCAACGGCACAAGGTCAGACTGTAAATGCGACGGTGTGGGTTCGATTCTCAGGCAAAGTATATATTTCTCACTCTCGCCATGCTTCCAAGTTCGGGCTGTAGTATTTTGTATCTGAATACCTCTATGCTTTACCCTGCTATACGTCAAATACATCGAAAAACAAAAAAATATATATGATAATTCCTGGCATATTTTATTATAATACTAATAGAATATAAAAATATTCTAGAAATTTTCAATTTTCGTCACAAATTTTACAACTACGTCTAAAATACAAAGTAATTTTCTACACACGTTTTCATATATACAGACATATCTACATTATATATATTTATATACATATATATGAACACTGTTTACAAGCAGTTTCCTGTAGCGGTAGCAGAATTCCGCACTTACACAATTATTTTAAACAAGACCTTATTCCAAACACGGGCATATTTGTGTAATACATACGAGTATAATACGATCGACGAAGAGTGGTTGTTTTATTGTTGTTAGGCTTTCCGATTTATTGCACATTGTACACTCTTAAAAAAATAATCAAATCAAGAAACCTCAAATTTACAAATTCACAAATTTTCGTAGTAAAATGTAGATAGCTTAAGAGCGACCACAACTCGTTAATCGTACTATACTCGTATATAGTGTTCTAAGACCGCTACAAGCGATGGAGCTTCGGCTTCTAACTAGAATTACGTTCTCTAAAGAAAATACGACGACGAGCAGCTTCTTGTTTTAAATGTGAAATATTATGTGAACATATGAATATTGTTATGAGAAAATTTCAAATTGTAAATGTTATGATGTGTAATATTATATATTTTATATTTATATTTGAAATAAATTTTATATAGAACAACGGTAGGTAATGGCTACTAAACAGTAAGCAACTAAAGGATTTATATATAAAAAATAAAAATTACACTCACTCACAGCTTCAAGCTGTATCCCGTGGCAGGGTAGGCAGAGGGAACTTGGGAACCTAGTGTTATGACACTCCGTTCCACTTCAGTTTCCCTCTTTCCGCCGAATTTTAGGCACTGAGTGTTGAGTGATGGGACTAAACGGCGAGTTTTGCATTGTTAGCGAAACGGGAAAATGAAAAACTTAAATATTTAATTTGAAAATGTTAAATACTTTATTAATAATTCATATATGCATGTACATTACCTTAAAAGTAAAATTGTATATTTATTTAACGTCACAACTTTAAAGTTACAATTTTATTGCAAATTTCAGTAAAATTTAGTAAAACATTAAATAAGATTGATATTTTCATTAGAAATAATTACATAACACATTGATATATTGCTGTACGATTATGTTGCAATTGGAAAGAATGCCAATTTACATGATAGTTCAATTTTTATTTAGGTATCATTAAAATAAATAATTAAATAATTTCAGGTTTCCGTATGAATAAGCTGCGGCGTTAAGTTACGCATAACGTAATATAAATAACCACATTTAACTTTGTCCTCATTAGCAACTACAAGTTTAACAAATCATTTGTAGAATTTTGAAGTGAACTAAGAGATATACAGTTCCGAGAGGTCTTGGTACGATCTCATTTCATCATTGAAAAGTTAATTTGTGCGGAATTTTATTAAGAAGTGTGAAGTACGTACGTATTAAAATCTGACATTTTACATTATATAATTGAATAAATTGTGGGTACGATTCCCAAACGGCGAAATGAAATATTTAATATTTTCTTTCAATCGCTCTGGTAACAAGGCAAAGCGCGGTGTTGGTTTCCGTCGCACAAAACACAATGTTTTCGATAAACCGGAAAGTGGCTGACGTGGAAGTCTCTTAATGTCAACGAAATGTTACAACACTAAATTCTCAGGTTCCCTTTGCCTTTACTGTTATCTGTGGAATACCACGTGAAAAAAAAAAAAAAAGAATACTTATTCTAACAATATATAATCAGTTATAAATACGTAAATCTACTTCCCCTTCACGTACTTGCACTATTAAAAACAAAATGTGTTAACTATTATAAAAAAAGAACTTGCAACCACCGACCAACCAAAACATATTTGTATATATCATACAAGTGTAAACCAACCACGACCCACTGTACTCTTAATCCCAGTTTTAATTAGCCCGACTGCAGGTGTTCATAGTAATGCGCGCGTTTCATTAGAGCTCTGTGTACCATTTATATTTTTTATTCAGTAATAAACATGACTTGCTCGACCGCTTTAACTTTCCGTAGTGTAATAGTTAAGTTCTTTTTCATATAAATATAAGTGCATTCGTTCGTTTTTTGCATTGAGTCGCCTATGGAGAAGTGTATGACTGTAGTAACGATGGTTGTGGGTTTGATTTCCACTCTTCGGTCTCTTCGGTCTAGTAACAAGATATATTGCGGCGTTGGATTACGTTACTCAAATTAATGTCTTAAAAAATTCTGTGATGCGAAAACGAAGTAACTTAACACTGGTATCCCTCTTTACGCTGCCAAATACTGTTAGAATTTATAAAATAATGCAAAAATATATCAAACGAAAAGCATATCTATAAATATGTATTTTCATAGCAAAAGTCCCTAGGTGTAGACCGCGGCTAATCGGGCGCCGCGCTAACGGCCAGCCACCGCCCGCGCCCCTAACGCGCGTAACGAACTTTCATTACTCAAATCCCTATAGAAATAGTTTCCCGTTCTATGTTTAACTTAACGCCGTACCCCGCTAGCACAGTAGGCATAGTACTTTGTTTAATAAGTGTATTGAAGTTCAGTTCCTCGTTTTCTACTCAGCTATCGAGGTATTACGTGTTGATTGGCTGAGCTCAACGTTGCGATATGTCTTCTTATGATATCGCAGAAATTAGACAAAAATCATTTCCCCGGTTTTGAATTAAACTCAAAATCGTGGCGTTGATAGTTAGAAGTTATACTCATGCTACTTATTGTTTTGGTAGTTTATATATTCAAACAAATTAGTGATATTATTCAAAATTTCTCTTTATTTTTTTTTGAACACGGAGATATAAATAGGCAGTAAATAATGTGCTAACCAGATCGGTAAATTAAATTAATTTTAAATAAAAAAAAAAACAAAAAATCCAGTGAGGAACAGAAGTGTCTTAACACTAGGTTCCCAGGTTCCCTCTGCCTAACCAGCCGTATGCGGGATACACAGTGTGAAGCTGAAAAAAAATACAATGATGATATTTAATGTTTATAATATGGGATAATTTTTGACGTTCTTATCTTCTCTTAGTTTTTTATTCATTAAACAAAATGATCCTGAATAACTAGAAAACTAATTAATTAAAATATACTTCATACAGCTTACTCGTATACTAATATCGTCAGTTTTCTTTGTTAATTATAAAATAATACATTAGTACATGTATAGTTTTTTAAGTGTTATCAATTTTGAAAGCGTGCGTTAATGTGACAAATAGTGAGTTCCTCCTCGAGGAAATCTAATATTTTATAATTTAATATTTATAATTTTATCGCTCTGGTAACAAAGCAAAGCGTGGCGTTGAGTTCCGTCACTTAATACGCAAATTCTCGAAATTAGCGGACAGTGGCAAACTGAACGAAGTATCTTAACACTTTTTTTTTCAGCTTAAAACCATTTATTAGTCAAACGTGTCAGTTGTCTAGAACAATTTAATCCAGATTAATATTATGCTTCGCATTAATTATACATTGTTTATTTCTATATATTTCCAACTCTATAGGTAAGAGAGGGAGGGGGAGACCTCGGTTGACCTTCGAAAACACAGTATCGACGATACTGGAGGAAGGTCACGTAAAAAGCATGAAGACCCCCCGGTGGGCATGTATGAAGAGGTTGATGACAGTGGATGAGGCGAAAGAGGTATGCCGAGACCGTAGCGTTTGGCGCTCCGTTCTCTCTGCCTACCCCGCTAGAGATATAGTGTGAAGTTAAGTAAGTAAGCAATAGGAAAAAATGTGTGTATAAAAAATGAAGCGATGTGACGGTAGATTATCAAGATTGTTTTGCGAACTGCGAAACAAGACAAAGTTTGTATAAATAAAGACTATACAAGAAAACTTTTGCGTTCTGTTCTGTTCTTAGGAGAATCTGAATAACTGACTAGAGTTATTCACTTAATCACTTTCCCTATTTCATGTTGTGTGGAGAACAATGAAGAAGATAATTAGATGACATTATTTAATAGAAGAAGTAATGTTAAAAAGAGATCCAATTATAACACTGCCATCACTTAGAAAATAATAACCAATATTTACAATTTAAAACTGACAATGGGCTAGTTAAAAGTAAAGTTAGTTAAATATGAATCAACTCCAGCAAATCAGACACGTGACACGTACCAAAAGTGCGTAACATAAAAAGAAAACACAATCATATTCATATGACAGAATATATTAGTTAGAAAGTCAATCAAAACATAGCAAACTAAATGCATTTATACTTTATACACGTTTATATTTCAATGATTGAGGCTTTTCGTGTATCGGCTATCCGACTGTCCCATAAATCCCCGTCAATTCTGCTTTTTATCAGCGCACCTGCCTAAAACCCGACGCCCAGACCTTTCAGTTGCCAAAATCCCTGCTATTTATCTACTATATAGCTTTTATGGAATATCCTTTAAATATTCTCGCCAATTATTTTCGGGTTCTCTCTCTTGCTTCGGATTTTGGTCGATGGTCAAGTGAAAAATAAGTTTTGTGTAGTACTTGATACACTTTAAGTTTTTGAAGTAATTCTGGCAGCGGGTTACATTTAAATTTCTTGCGCGGTTTTTTTAGGTTTGAGGCAGTAACTTTAGTGGAACGGTGATAATTTTCTTGTCGGTCAAAAAATGGAGCATGTAACTTTAAATAAATAAATTTAATTTGAATCTGAAATAGTTTAATATCAATTTTGGTAGCAAGGCAAAGCGTGACGTTGAGCTCCACCACTCAACACGCAGAAATTAAATTCTGGGGAAAGTGAGGAACGGAATGGAGTATCTTATCATTAAGTTCACAACCTCGCGTATTCTACCCTGCCTTGTGCGTGAGCGTACCAGAGACAAGTCAAAAAAATGTACAATGTGACAATTTAATTAAAAAAATATTAAACATTTTATTTCCTTGCGTGTGGATCGAACCCGCAACCTATAGCGTTTACAATCACAGATAGGCTTGTGCCCCAGTGCCATGACAGGCCTCGACCATAGCCTATAGGTAAAATTATATTGCTTACGAGCTAGGTAGAAATTAATTAAATTTAGGGTTTTTCTTGCATCTTGTTAATTTGTTCCCATCGTTCCCTTAATGGCTAATAAAGTAACAAACTCACACTAAACTGGCGTAATTAACACATACGAAAAGATGTATAAATTGATTCCACTACGTTCTATGTATACTATGTATAGATCGTAGTGAAAGCACTATCCGTTAGACCTTATGTTACTTATACAACTGTTAAATTATCAATAAAAAAATAAAAATTGATCCAAGATATTACTGCCTCATCTTGGTAAAGTACTTGTAGGTTTTAAACTGCTGATCATCAAACGTAGCTAAAAACCAAAGCTATGAACAGGGCTTACAATAATTTAAAAAAAAAATGCACGTAATTAAGTTTATTGAAATTAGCGCCATAGTGCCACAGACAAGACACAAAAAGGAAAACGACAACTTATAACACCTCTTTGTTTACGTCGGGAGTTAAAAATAACGTGTTATCTCATAGTAAACAAATACATCTTATTCCAACACTATCTACCATCCAGGCACTCAGCGTTCATCTTTGTTTGATTACTCGACTAGTCCCATACAGATTGAATGGAAAAATTAGTTTACAGCGCACAGTCAGACCGTCGGGGCGCAAAAACGTGCGAAACGTGTTCCACTTTGTGCAACAAACTGCAACTGCAACTGCACTGCAACTGCAACTTGCCAGTCCACGCCTGAACGATAAACTCGCTCTGATTGCCGGGAAAAAAGACTTGGCTAAACTCGAAACCTCCTAGAGCGGAGGAGATGCATTAAAATTCACTTTGTGAGTTACTAATGAAACGTTTCTTGGCAGATTAATAGGATCGTTGTTTTTGCGAAGATTGTTGTAAAGTTAAAACAATGCTTGGCGTTATGCCCATTTAGTAGAAATTAGTCTATTGTGAATACATCTGAATAGGAAATTGTATTATAGATAATTTAAAATCTAAAATGTATTTTCCTATATTTTTTGTATAATCTTGTAACATGTTTAAAAAATCCCTTGATTTCTTTTTTTTTTTTAGTTTGATTATGAAAAAGTTGTTGCTAACTTTTATAATAAAATATATTTTTCTATATGTTCATTATAATCTTGTGAACATTTACGATTTTCAAAGCAACACTAATCGTAAAAAGCTCAAAGCTTTCCAAGTGATTTCATTATTTTTTTATTATAAAAAGTTGTTGCCTTTCAGTATGTCAATCTTGTATTTTCGGACGGTTACTCTAGGGAGATTTTCATTTTGGATCGGCTAGAGCTTTAAAGCGAACACGAAAAGCGAGTACGAATTTAGACGTAACAGTCTATGTGTTCCCGTAATTTACATATAGAGGACGTAAAAAGAACAAAACATATTTTTGTTCACAACACTGCATAAAGTAATGTAATTGACTATTACTATCTGGTACAAGGGTAGGCCTATAATAAATATTTTAGAAGCATACATGTACCAGCTTTTACAGCGCCATGCGGTTATTTTATAGTACGTTGTTCTTTTATTTATTGTTTTGGATTAGTCAGCTCTTTATATTTTATATGGGTTTTCTTTGGTGCTCGACTTTAATATAGCTCAGCGGTTATTTTTAAAATTTATTTATCTATGGTACGTATTCAATTTTCGACATTAATAACTTAATATTTGTAATTTTTGTGATTTTGGTGGTAAGTGGGGAATGGAACAGAGTATCTTAGCATTAGGTTCCCAAGTTCCCTCTGGCCGCCATATAGCGTGAAGATGATTTGTGACAACAATTTTGCTTTGAACCTTACAACATTAGGAAATAAGTGATAAATTAATTTGATACTTTATTAATAAATAATCTTGAAAGTAATTTTGAAAAAAATAATTCAGTACGTTTACTTATATGTTTTTATAATATTTGTAAAAAATATTATAAAAATATATAAATAAACGTACTGAATTAATTATAAATATAAAAAAATAAAAATATAATCGTTTTGTCGTACATTGAATGTAATTTTTTTATGCTTGTTAATTTTAATGATATCAAAAAATAATAAAAAATGAATCTGTTATCTACCAACGTTTTACGCAACCACTGTGCCGAAAGCATCCAATATATCTTTAAAAGTGTATCGTTAAGCCAGAATCTTGAACAATGAAAAACGTTGATGAGGTTTTAAACTAACTTAGTAGTTTTGTATTCGAAACTTGTGAAATTAATTCGCACTTTGCTTCTTCACGAATCGTTGGGATCGGGAAAAGAGTAATTTTCTTTTCATAAACTTTTTCAAATATTCTCCATAGTGTATTGTATATAGTTACAGTTGTAATTAACGTTTTGTACTTTTATACTTTAATAGCGATCCGCCCAAGGCTTCGCCGGCTTGAACTTGCAATTATTTATTCAAATATCTGGATAGCGTTTGTGTTCTTATTAGAGGATGTACGCTATTAGTATGTTTACTTACAGGGCACGTAAAATACGATTTTTTATACTGTATTATTGTAATTTCCATACAGTCTATATTGAAATTAATAAGATGTTCTATGTGGGTATTGTACGTTTATTATAAATATAATGATAATTACATATTATACGTATTATTAAAAAAAAAATATTGATTTCTCAAACTAAATGACAGCTTCTTCATTTTGTAATCTCAATTTGGTTGTGGAATTCTTAAAATCAAAATCAACTGTAAATAGTTATATAATTGATGAAGGACTTACACTGTTAATATCTACATTGCACTCGTGCAAAGAGGCATCTTGCTAGAGCTTGAGAAAATTGATAATTATAAAATAACTTTTTTTAACTTCACGATTCATCAGCCAGAGGAAACGTCGTAACAAACGTTACTATTTACATCGCCCAATGTCATTAATTTCCTCATGCTTTTCCCGTGACCATTATGATAATTTATGCTATACTTTCATCGTTCATTCTGTCGACGTGCTTGAACCACCTGAGCACATTCTTCTTCATTATGACATATGCGGTAGTACCTGCCATTTTTTGCACTTGTTAAAATATGATTTGTTCAACTAAAGTTATTCCGGCAACTACCGCCAACAGCGAATTACTCTCTTGCAAAACGAAAATTATAAGAAATTGTCTTTGGGTTGTGGATATTGGTTTAAATCTCCCTATAATAGCTTGCTTTGATGTAAACGTAAGGTTTAGTGGTTGGAGCACTTGGAAGGATTCCAATAAGCGCGTGTTCAAGTCTCGTTTCTAAATAAGTAAATAAGTAAAGTTAATGATGGAAAGGAACTTTAGAGTTAGGAAAGGTCTTTTTTCAAAGTGCTGGGTCAGAATTTCCCCTGTATGTTACTTGTCTATTGCAAGTCCTCAAAAGAGAGACACACACCAGCGCAAGGAAGTCTTTGGTTATGCATATTATGACATTTGTGTCGATGTACTGTCGGACACTACAAAATTTGAACATAGCGGGAATTGAACCCGTGCCTCTTCCGTCCAAGGGTTCTAACCACTGTGCCTTACGTACGAATTTACGCTACGTTCAAATGCTCAATAAGTATTATATTTTTTTTACTTTTAATCTTGGTGGTCTAGCCTCCCGTGACTACCAATAGGGGTATTTTTATGTACTTTTACGCTATAGTAAGGACATTCAGAGGGAACTTAGGAACCTAGTGTTAAGTCGCTCTGTTTCACCGTCTACTATTTTCTATAGCTATCTACTTTTCTATATAAGAAAAGTGAGATTTTACAATTAATATCAGATTTAGTAAAAAAAATATTATTTGATAATTCTTTTTTTTTTTTTCTCAACTTCACGTTGTATCTCGCATATGAAAGGGTAGGTAGACGGAACTAGTGGCGAAACTTACCGTCGCGCTTTATGTTGTTCAAATGAGCAAATAAATGTAAACAAAGTATACCTTATAAATGTTAAATATTTCATTTCCTTGAAGGAATCGAACCCACGACCGCACACGCATGAGCTTATATATCACGGTAGGGTTCGATAAAAAGAATAATTAATATCACATTTATTAATAGCTAAACGTACAAAAATTTAGCTGTTTGTGGCGCAGCGGTGCGTTAGAAACGAAATATTATAAAATATAGAACAATATTAGCGTAAAGATATATTTAAATTTTATATAAATTGTATTTTGCTTTTATATATATCACCTTAGCAAGAGCTCTGCTTATTACGAAGTCAGGTAGCCGGGCGAGAATTGTCCAAAGGTTAAATTGAATATTTAAGAAGATAAGGGTTTATTAAGTGTTTAAGATTAAACAAGAGCTGTGTAAGTGTGTGTATGTGCGTGTATGTATAAATATACATTTCACTCTCTCATTCAGTTTCACGCTGTATCCCGCACATAGCAGTGTAGGCAGAGGGGACATGGGTACTTTGTGTTAACTGTAAGTGTTTACTTCATTCCGTTACCCATTTCTGCAGGATTTGAGGCATTGCGTGTTAAGTGGCGAAACTCAACGCCGCGCTTTGACTTGTTACCAGAGCGAACAAATTAACTATTAAATATTTCATTTCCTAGAGATCAAACCTATAACCTGTCGCACATAAAGTCACATGCATGTGCCCCTGAGCCATGACAGGCCTCAACATTATAGACATAACATAGATTTTTCATATTATTTTACGCAGAATTAACATATATATATACTGTATTACTAACGTAATGATAATGATACAAAACCATACAACCGTAAATACAAGTAAATTAAAGTGTAGAGTCTCGGTAAAAGGGAAAAAAGCGGAAGGGTTGAATATAAAATTGAGTATTTCCGAGGCTGCGCCGCGCGTACCGCATCATGCCGATATCTTTGCCACTAACATTATTTAAATAAATGATGAGGCTTGATAACCTGGACACAGAGTAAAAAGAGACAGACAGTTAAGCAAATATTAAAGGGATAGAAAAAATTAAAATGCTGTAAATGTGAGTGTGGATTCGATGCCCACTCGGGAGAATGAATTATTTTATTTATAAGATAATGTCCGGAGATAAGTTTCTTCACTAAGCACACTGTGCCTTGAAAAAATTAAAAATGGTGTGTAATCAACAGAGTTATCGTCAAAAAAGTTGCCTCTGCGTGTATATACTCGTAGAATATATAAAGAAAAAGATGTGTGTGAAGGATTAGGTGTGGTGGTTGTAATTTTTGTAAGAAAATACGTATGTATTTAAAACTGGTTTTCTTAAAGAAATGTTAATAAACCGAGGTCATAGAATATTGAAATCAATGTTTTCTTTAAAAAGTTTCAATATGGAATTAATACAAAAATCCTTACTAGTAGTGGGGACTGGAAGTGGAACGAAATGTCTTAAGACTAGGTTCCCAAGTTCCCTCTGCCTACCCTGCCACGTGCAGGATACAGCGTGAAGCTGAATGAGTGAGTGACAAAACACTTCAATTATTTATACTACATTTTTTCACCTTACAAACGAAACTTAGTTCGAAAACAAAATAAAACTTTCTGTACGAATCCATCCAAATAAAGTTACAGTAACTTGACAGAACTAGCCTAACCTGTATTTTAGTGCGATAAATAGAATTTCACCCGCAGGCATCGTAAATAAGGAGTGAGTGGAGGTGAGAAAAAATAGAGACAAGCTCACACCCCCGGGTGCTATTAATGAATTGGGCCTAGTCGGGTCGGTGATAAATACTCAAAGAGCAAAAACATCCTTTATGTCCGCTTTTTTGATCACGTGGTTTATTGTTAGTATTCTAGTTGGGAATGGCTCGAATTAAAATGTTGCAAGACACGATTGTAAATAGGTGAAGATTTATTTTGAACGTAAAACTCATTTGTATTAAGATATCTATATTGTATGTTAGTGTGTAGATGATTTTTAAGGGTAATGCCAAAAGGTGAAATAAAAAATCCTTAAAGATCGCTTTGAGGTTTTAATTTTCGTTCTTGCTGTGAATGATATAAAATTATTAGAGTAGAAACGAAATTCTTGTGTGCGCTAAGAATTATTTCACTGATCTTATTTTATACATGTTATTTTATTCTTTTTTTTAACACGCAATGCCTAAAATTCGGCAGAAAGTGGGGAACAGAACGGCGTGTCTTAACAATAGGTTCCCAAGTTCCCTCTGTCTACCCTGCCATGTGCAGGATACAGCGTAAAACTGAGTGAGAGTGAGTATATTATTTTACTTCATTAAATACTTTAACATCTAAAACAGTTATAGGTAATCAATGCATGAAGTGATCGAAGAAAAAAAATCGTACCTTGATAACGGACCGACTTTAAAACTTCATATAAATACAAAATATTCTAAGTACACGCAGTTTTGATACAACAGTGGGTATTCTAGTGTATATATTTGGAATATACAAAATATTATCGGCGAATGTCATTCAAAGCGTTCGACGCGAAAATGCGATAAGCCTATCAGACGCCGCGTTACGTTTTGTCTACAAAAAAATGTATTTGGATGTATTTGCAAGTTTATTGGTGAATTTTCTATTATTTATACAATGTTTTTTATAGACAAACGAAAATAGATGTTTATTTCTAAGAAGGTAGTTTGAATTCTGTACGAATTACATTAAAAAAAAACAGATTCATAGTAATAATGTCTTTTATTTTCGCGATTGTTACAAATTTTAAATGAAACACTTTTAACCGGATAAATCGCGTATATTGATTGGTAAGAATTTTTGGGAGCCCGACGTTTCGAACACTTTACAGTAGTCCGTGGTCTCGGGTAGACTGAGGTGGCATTTGTCTGTCATTTGATATAATTATTATATCAAACTACCGCCAAAGATTCCGTAATTGCCTCGCGTACTGCCCTATCTGCTTTCAGAAAGCTTCATAGTAGTTTTTTCAAATTGATACGGGTAAGTTAGTAGTACGATTGAATTTAGTTAAGACACTATTCTCCGTAAAATTTTGGAAAATTACGTGTTGCCATTCAACACGTAATAATGTATTGTGTTGTTAAGAGAATTAACACAAAGTACCCTCTGCTTTCTCCCCTATTAGTGCGACAAAACATGAATTAAAAAAAAAACACGAAAATATCAGACATATTTCTTTATTTTGACACATCTCTTAAAAAATCAATTACAAAAAAAAAACCAAAATATAAGTAAAAAATTGTACATATAAATGTATATATATCTAAAACTGGCAAAGCGCATTGACTGTTGGCACCAGTGCAAACGACCGGTGTGATTGAGCGTTGGGCTTCAGTCCTCACTGACTTTTGGCAGTTGTTTCCTCCACGCAGTTGAAACGTTCAATTTGTATCGGCGAAGCATGTCGCAGAATACCGGGTAGATTATGAATATAAATATATCTTTAATTTTTGTGTTTTATATTATGTAAAGAGGCTAATATGATGCCACTGCGTAACTGCAATAGTAGTCTGTGTAGTGTTTTTTAATCATTTCCTTTATTTAAGTGTCTTAACACTAATTTCCTCTGCCTTGTATTCGTATGCCATAAGTCTTTTCTATGGTGAAATAAATTATAGAACCTGGGCTTAATTATATATAGAAAAAGAGGATTAAACTAATTCATTTTTTAGGTAGGAATGGAACCTATCGTCATTGTAGGTATAATGTTTTACTATGATTATATGTCATAATTTATTGTTAGGCTGACGTGACTTGAAGAAAATATTTAATAGTAAATATTATTGAATTAAATATTTTACGGTTCATCAAATATTTAACTTGAAATTTGATTTCAAGCAATTTAATATTGAGTTCCGCTACTCAACAGGAAATGTCTCAATTTCTATGAAGACTGGAGAGTGAGACGGAGTGTCTTAACACTAGGTTCCCAAGTTCCCTCTGTCTACTATACCATGTGTTTATTACAGCGTGAAGCTGAAACATGCATTTTCTTGTTTCAGCCAAATTTGAACAAAAAAATTTTATCGTTCAAATTTGAACCCCAATCACAACCAATCAAATATAACTCAATTGCTCTACGATAACCATCAAAAATATAAACATGAATACATATCAAAGGAAAATCTAGCGAACACAAGTCATGCCTTCTCTAGATAGAGTCAATCTAATTGAACATTTCTATTGGGCGGATGTGTACAAGTGCCAAGGACTGCGCTACATCACCGCGCCGCTTGTAACGCTGCCAAAATTGCAGCCGATGTGAATATTTGACAATTTTATTATTAGTAGTATTTGAATGTAGACGTGGATTGTAAAGGTTATGTGTCTTGTATAATTAGTTTCTACATGTAATTTACTTTGAAGTTTGATTGTGTTTTGTTAATTCAGTGGAGTTACATTGATAATTTTGTTGATACTAAAAATATATATTATATACATGCTTCTTCTTGTAATCCGCGTATAGCAGGGTACATCAAGGAAACCGAGTGTTATGATACGGTCATGTTAAGATACTTTTCCACTTTCTGCCGAATTCTTGAGGCATATTAAACTTCTAGAACTACGGAACTCTACACCGCGCTTTGCTTCAATATCAGATTTGTGAAAAAATGAAAATTAAATATGTATAACATTCCCTCGAGTAGGAAAAGGATCCAAAACCTCCTTATAAAGTATCTCGGCGCGAAAAATATATACAGTGTTCGTCGTATTATATTGCAGTTCAATCCGGTCTCGAGCGTAAACGGATCAGGATATCGTTTTAAAATTTTCTGATGAATACAGGTAAAGCTTAATAAAAAGAATAAAAAATTATATTAAGTAAACATTTCATTGTCCAACCATTATAATTTATCTACTGTATTTTTTTTTTATAATATCATTAAGTTTCAATTGTTTACATTTAAGAATATAATATACTTTCTAGTTCTAAGAATAATGTCAAAAATGTTGTCGCGTACTTCTTTATTTTCTCTTATTTTTATGTCACATTATATACCGCATACAACACAAAACCAAATGTTAAAACGGAGATATCAAACTCAACAGAGAGACGGAACTCAACGTCGTACTTTGTCTTATTTAGAGAGCTACGAAAAAAATATTCTCCGTTCGGGAATCCAAACCACAAACGTTGTGTTTAAAGCCAGACACTGTATCGCTGGGCCAGGACAGCCTCCTTGGGTATATATATTTATATATATATATATATATATATATATATATATATATATATATATATATATATATATATATATATATATATATATATATATATATATATATATAAATATATATATATATATATATATATATATATATATATATATATATATATATATATATATATATATATATATAATAATAATTAATTCTTCTTCTTCTACTTAGCTTCACGCTACATCCCTAGCGGGGTACATAGAGAGAACAGAGTACCAAACACTACGGCCTCGGCATACCTCTTTCGCCTCGTCCACTGTCATCAGCCTCTTCATACATGCCCTCCGGGGGGTCCTCTTGCTTTTCACGTGACCTTCCTCCAGTATCGTAGATACTGTGCTTTCGAAGGTCAACCGAGGCCTCTCTATCCCTATGATTATTATCTTATTATTATCTTAGTTATTAATATTTTTTACAAAAAAATATGTAAATTTACTACTATAGAATATATATTGAGGCTTGTCGTGGCACAGCGGCACAAGCGTGTGACTGTAACCGACAGGTTCTGGGTTCGATCCCCGGTCGAGGACATGAAATATTTAATATTTCCAATTTAAATATTTAATGATTCATTTCTTCGCTCTGGTAATAAGGCAAAGCGCGGCGATGAGTTCCACCACTCAACACGCAATGCCTCATTGCGTGTTGAGAATTCGGCGGAAAGTGCGGAACGGAGTGTCATAACACAAGGTTCCAGGATTCCCTCTGCCTACCCTGCCTCGTGCGGGATACAGCGTGAAGCTAGAATATGTAATCGACACATGCTCGGGGGCTGAATACACGACCTCCAAACTTTCAAACAAGCTGTTGACAAATAGATACGTTATTAATGTGTCTGGCAATACATTGATTTAACCTAGCGCAATAATGTTTGCAGAGCGCTCGGCAGTTCCCACTAAATGAAACACGGAGTTATTATCTATAGCAATCGCGATCGCTTTATTTGAGAGCAGTTGGTTTCATTGAAACATTCTGTGAATTTTCAGTGGAGAATGCAAATGATAGACATAATTACTGTAAGTTTTACTATTTGATGTTTTATCATCATGAATCATTTTATTTATTTAACATCACGCATGGCTGAGTAGGTTAAGTGGAACTTAGGAACCTAGTGTTAAGACACTCTGTTCCGTCCCTCATTTTCACTGAATTTAAGGCATTGCGTGTTGAGTGGCGAAACTCAACGCCGCGCTTTGCTTAGTTACCAGATTAAAACCACCATTTCCAGGTAACTTAATAATCTCTCTTGAAAGGCTATTTGGATAATTTAATGTATTTAATAACCTTTTGTTTCTGTGACTGTTTCTTTGGTGACTGTCCTTCTTCCTTTTCCATCCAATTATCTACTTTAATTTATTATTTCTGATTAAATTTGAAAAATTTTCTGTCCAAATGAGTAGTATTAGATTGTTCTATATATTTTTTTTTATATTTATCTGTGTATTTTTTGCCTAAATTCGACATAATATTATATAATATTTTCCTTCTAATGTCAAATATTATGTCCTAAGTAGGAAAAATCTACATAAACCGGGCTTCGTTCAATCGAACCTATCTGCGCAGCCATGCCATGCGCGCAGTCGAACAGATAATTTTAACAAAATTATTATAATTTAATATCATTTACCGGGCTGCTACATATGTAAAGTAGACTGGAATGAATAGAAAAATCCTCTTTGAAATTACTATATGTACAACGCACGCACGACTGCCTCGCATTGTGTGATAAGCTTTAGTATTCAGAGTTGGGAATGCTGTACTCGTGCGTGAGTGTATTTACATTTAATTTCTTATGAAATCACGTTACAGTTATTATGTTATATCAAAAAAAGCTGAAGCTGACGTGGCGTCATGTATTACTGTAAACGTATACGTTGTGGGATTCCATTGTTTCCATGTGGGAATCCATTTGGGATTTCCTTCCCCCAAATGGGAAATGAACCCACAACTCATGTATATATTTTAATTTCTTCGCCCTGGTTATATAATAAATTACATGAAATTAATGTCTGTCTGCTCTGCTCTATGCAAGATACAATTTGAAACTGAAAAATTATAAAATATTTCAAAATATATTTTTTACTGCTCTGGTAACAAGGCAAGGCGTGACTTGAGTTTTGCCAATCTACACGCAATGGCTCGAGAACTTGACAGCAAGTAGGAAACGGAATGTTGAAACACTACATTTAACACTTTCTAGACCTAAGATACTAGGTTCCCAAGTTCCCTCCGCCTACCCTTTTATATGAGCGATACGGCGAAAATTTTAAAAAAAAATCTAATACGAAGATATACGAATTTTTGAAAGGCGCTAGTTTCATCAAATAACCTAACAATATCATATAAGGATTCACACGATAAAACCTATCACCTATACTGCGTGAACAATAAAACGTGACGTATCGACACCCAAATATTCATTGCCTTATATAAAAACATATGTATGTATATATGTGTATACATTATGACATAATAAATTTTTATATACAGAGGAAGTAAGCCAAACAGTATTCCAGCCACGTTTGATTCTCTTGAATCGCTCCCGCTATATTGAATCTTTTCGTCAGATCCATCGTATTTATTACGTGTTTGAAATTGCGGTATCGGGACAATATAATATGGGTAACATTATCAATGCAATATTTATTTTTGATAAAAGTCTTATTATATTTTTGTTTTTTTTTTCTTCAGATTCACGCTGTATCCCGCATACTGTAGGGAAGGCTTAGGGATCTTGGGAGCCTAGTGTTAAGACACTCCGTTCCGTTTCCGACTTTTCATCGAATTTGAGGCATTGCGTGTTGAGTGGTAGAACAGTTTTTATATCTAAGCAACATTTTCTTTATTAAGTTGCGTGGATGAACGAATTTTTATCAGACTATTTTGGGGAGTATTTTGGCACTGGGTTTCATCACTCAATTAAATCTTCATAATTCGAGAACTGAGTACCTTAACACTAGGTTCCCTTTACCTTCCTAAGGCGTACGGCGCGAAAATACAAAAAAAATCCCTTTAACGTAGCTAATACAATATAAACAATAATATGTTTGGAATAAGAACCCAAAATGATTTCAATTTTATATTTTTATATCTAAGATTTTCGTATATTTTTTTTCGTTTGTCAATCAAAATTTAAAATAAAAAAACCGGACTCAATATATCACTACCATCTTGATACAGTACTTATAGTTGTTAAATTGTTAAATCGATTATCATTAAAAAATATGCTAATAATATACATTAAACCGTCCAATTCACTTAATAAATTATGATTTATAAGTGAATAAATGAGAAAAAGCCCAAACTATTACAGGCTTTTACGAAATGTTAGGCATTTCATTCTAAATATCGTCCAAACAAATCAGATTTTAGCCCGAGTCTAGATAAGTCCATCTCGCTATCTCGATGTATCCTAATTCAATACGGGTCAGTTTCAATCGGCCGTAGCGACGTGACGGGAATGGCACCGAATAATGGAGTGCTTAAAACCATAGTATGGCGGACTGAGCTACGTGTTCCCAGCGTGACACTTTGGCCAGGCTTACCGCTAATGTAGGGCAAACATAGATTTTTTGCTATTTTGATGTTTAAAATTGTATTTTATTAAACTATATTATGTTCTTTTAGAACTTCTAGGATATTTGATTGCATTTAGTCTTTGTTTTAAATATTGATTATGGGTATTATAATATTTTGCGTGCTGTTAATGAAAGCTCTTATTTATATTTAAAAAATCGTTTATAAGTAAATGTAAAATAACATTGGTAACGTTCAACGAAGTGGGACTCAAACCTGTGCTTGTTTAAACTTAGTGCTAGTTATTAATTTAGCTGTGATATAAAATCATCGTGGTGCGGATGTTCATTCGGAGGAAGAAAATCTGTAGGTATAAGATTAACGGTCACAATCTATACTTATAAGGGTAACAGTTTTACTGTAACCGATCATTGCACATGGAACTCTGCATATATATATATATATATATATATATATATATATATATATATATATATATATATATATACATATATATATATATATATATATATATATATATATATATATATATATATATATATATATATATATATATATATATATATGTCTCTTTGTCTGTGCACACACATTAATCTCAGAAACGGGTAACCGGATTTAAGCGCAGTTTTCACAATTTTATTAAAACGAAAACGAAACGGAACGAAAGTACCATTTTGAGAACGAATTGAAAAGTACCATATGGAGAGTCTTAAAAGTAGGTGCCCTGGTACTTTTTGTCTTTGTCTACTTTGCTATGTGAAATAAAGGTAAAAATGAAAAAAATATACAAACCTAACTAATAATATCAGATTGTGATTTAGAAATATAAACAATCTAAATTTATACCTTTATAGCAACCAAAAATAGTTTGAGAGCTCTTTATTTCTATACTTCGTCTGTATAATTTACCCTGGCAACTTTCGAAACTTCTTGATTTTTAATGGAAACTGATCGAATAAGGATTTTCTAAAGCGAATTTAAATTATTTTCCTATATGGGAACCTAGGGTTGACTCCGTTTCTAATACGACACTTCCTTTTCTTATTTTCCACCGTATTCTTGAGATATTGAACATTGAGTCGCGGAACTTAACGCCGCGTTTTGCTTCTTTACTATAGCGAGGAAATAAAAATATTTAATATTCATTTTCTCGAGCGGGAATCGAACCCCCACCAGGCCTCGTATCTATTATATTACCAATGAATGAATGATGGTATAATTTGATACAATTATTAATAAGTCGTGATAATTAATGCAAATATCTCGACGGTATGGGAACTGCACTCCAATTTCAAATCACTACCAAATATAAATTGACCCAATTTACATTAATTTCAACTAATGACTAAAGTGGATGTATTCGATACCAACATTTATATTAGCATACGTGAAAATGTCCGTTTTAGATACGTTTATATAAAGACTATGGCGCGCGTTGTTGTGTTCGTTTACACAATTATTACTTTGTAAACATAGGCTTTTCTATCATCAGTTATAGAGTATAGAGTATAAGCCTCTTCATTTTCATGCTGTATCCTGCACATGGCAGGCTAAGCAGATTAATCTTGGGAATTTAGTGTTAAGACACTCCGTTTTGTTCCCACTTTGCGCCGATTTTAAAGTATTGCGTGTTAAGTGACGGAACTTAACGCCGCGCTTTGCCTTGTTACCAGAGTAGAACAAAATGACAATATTTAATGTTTCATTCGCTCGAGTGGGATCGAACTGCACCACGACGGGACTTAAATAGACAGGCTTAATCCGCATCCGCAAAATTTTGTTTTTCTTTTTAATATTTTCGTAATGTATATTTTTTATTCAAAAGAGCAAAAAAAAAATGTAAAATTGACTTTTATACTGACTTTTTTTCCAAATAAAGAAAAAGTTATAATAATTAATTCTTGCAAAAACCTTCTGATAATATATACTTCTTTGAAAATATTTTTTAATTTGTTTAAATTGCTATTGGCTGTATTATGAATATAAACTTTTCCACATGCAGACTATATAGTAATTCACTCTTTTCGGCCCTACAGACGCAACAGTGTTAACATGCAATATATAAATATTATAAAAAAAATTAAGCCATATAATATAATGAAAAAAAAAACATTAGTTTTAACTTATCATATATCTATAATTAATAAACAATCAAATATATTTTTACGACGTAACATAACGCCAAAAACTTTTAAATAACAATATCCAGTGAAATTCGAAACAGTGCACCTAAAATCATTATTGTTTCGTCAGTACCAGAGCACGGAGTTAAGCTCAGCCACACGCCATGTCCACCTCTACACCACTCCTAGTAAAAGTATATATAAACTGAAAGTTAATAGTCACAAATAACTAAGCGCTTTTAACCACTAATATTAAATCGAGCCAACTCGCCTAGTCCACCTGTAAATTTACTGAAAGCAATGATTGCCTCAGCTATAACGCTGACTTTGAACGCGGTTTATAAATATTTAGTTTTGTTATCGCATTTCGTATCATATCGCAATTTGTTTTGTACGTAAATAGAATATAAAAAGAGGTAAAGATCATTTTCAATAAATATAATAATTCTTTTTTTTTTGTTTAGACTAGGTCGCTTTAACCCCGGCTTGCTCAATCGATATGAAACATAAGATATGTTACGTATACATATGCGTGTAAAAAAATATAATATGCTTGTTTTTTATGCTTTTCCCGCAATTAGCAGGATAGGCGGAGGAAATTTTGTAACTTCGTTCGTTTGGAACACTTCGTTCTAAGTAATAAGGCAAAAGCGCGGCGTTTAGTTCCGCCACTCAACACGCAATGCCTCAAATTCGGCGGAAAGTGGGGAACGGAAGTGGAACGGAGTGTTTTAACACTAAGTTCCCGGGTTCCCTCTGCCTACCCTGCCTCGTGCGGGATACAGCGTGAAGATAAAAAAAATCACTTCGTTCTCATAATGAAAATTTCGTTCCCAAGGTTTTGTCAAATTCTGGAGGCATGCGTGTTGAGTAGTAAAACTCAACGCCGTAGAGTATGTAATAACCGTATATATAATAACTTTATACAAAACATACTTACTTAGCTTATACAAAAATAACTTACTTAACTTAGGCGGCTTAGCGTAGGCGGAGAGAATTTGGGAACCTTGTGTTGAGACACTGTTCCGTTCCCCACTTTTCAGTGAGACATTGCGTGTTATATGTTGAAACTCAACGCCGCAATATATACAAAATATATTATTAATATTATATAAAATATGTTCTTGTAGGAACAAAAAAATCACCTGTGATGCCAATAAACAGAATATATAAAAAATAAAAATAAAAATGAAGTGTCGATGCCGCCCTAATATTGTATTTATATGATTATGATTGTATTGACATCGTATATAACGAAGTCATGGTAAGTTACATTTTTAAAGTATACGATATAGCGATGTTTTAGCGTTAACATGTTTAAAAAAATATTACGTCCAGATTAAATTTAATAATGAACGTCCAAATATATCGTATATTTAAAAAAAACGTTTATAAGAAGTATATCGTATATTTAAAAGAAGTAAACAACCATGGCGCCAATATACTATTTTTTGTATAATAGAAAGATAGCCATTAATTAAACATTTTTTAATATATAAATAAAATACCCAATTCAACTCTGTAACTCTGCTCTGCATTTTGTTAGTTAACAAACTGCTAACAATACTAATAACAGGATCCTAACGAGTAGTAAGTAGTTTCATTTAAATATACGGCCAAGTGCGAGTGAGACTTGTGCATGAAGTGTTTCGTACCATTTTCTATAAAAACTGCAAGAAATCATGTACATATTTTGGGGATCACCTTACAATTTCATTTTATTTGGTTTTTTTATTGTTGTTATAGCAGCATTAGAATTTTGTATAAATTTTAGCTGTAAGACAGCTAAACAGATGTATGAACAGTGGAGTAATAAGGCGCTATTTACTCTTTAGATACGGCAATCTAGAAACAAATAAATTAGCATTCAAGTAGTCCGCGCCTACATCTTGATTCAACATTTAAGCAATAATCCGTTGCGGCGCTTTTGAGGCTTTTCGCTATTAAGCTGTCAAGTTTCAACTGAAACGATTATTTAGTGCAATGACATTTAGCGAGTATATTCCACTTGTTTACTATCTCTCGTGGCTTAAGTCTAATAATTATATTTAATTGTGGCCTATGTCAACGTAGCAGTAAAAGCCTTGGAGTGTGCCCAGTGACGGGCTGTGGGTTCGATTCCCACTCGAGGAAATGTGCCACTTAACACAGTATCTCGATTCAGCGGAAATTGAGAAACGAAAATAATTTATAGGAACAGAATATCTTGACACTGAGTTTTCAGATTTTCTCACTTTACCAGATAGAGGGAGTAATACAGTGTGAAACTGATGGATAATTACATAATGAGTGCGCACGCCCACAAGTCTAAGTTTATCAGCTTATATGAGTTGAGGTCCACCACTCAAGTTCCCAAGTTCCCTCTGCCTACCCAGCCATGTGCGAGATACATAAGCTAGCCTTCACTCGCGTTGCGCATATCAAACGAAGTGGGTAATTGCGAAGGCAATTAGACGTACAATGAGTCACAAATTAAACGATCATTAGCCTGACGCCAGAACCAATCTGTAGATGACCGTAATTAGAATTGATATCTGATAATTATTTTTTCTTGAAATTAATGAAATGTCAAAATTATTATAGCAATTGTTTGGGAATTAAATTTAGGAATAACAATTTTTAATTCTAATTAAGTAAAGACCTGATAAAACAGTATTTACGTTTTAATATTTAATTACTTTGTAGAACATCTATGTTAAATCTATGTACATGCAATTGATACACTGTCAAGCAAAATACAGCAACATCTAATTTTGTTCAACTTAAACTTTATATCTTTCTATATAAACTTTATATCTTCTCTCTTCTCAGCTTCACTCAGATCAGCAGAGTAAACTTAGGAACTTAGTGTTAAGACAGTTAGTGTTCCACTTTCGTTCTCCACTTTATGCCGATTTGAAGCATTGCGTTTTGAGTGGCGGAACATAGCACCGTGTTTAACCTTGTTTCCAGAGCCAAGAAATAAAAAAAAAAATAAAATTTAATTAATACTTTACATACTTTTTGATATGGTAAATGGGTATATTATTTTCTAATACTATACAAACGCAATATTTTACCTACATTAAAATACGAATATCTAACATGAAATCCACATATACAAATAGAGAATGCTCTTTGTTCTACATTTTACAAATTCCTTAAGCTGAAGTTGTAAATTTTGACGTTAGTTTGATCATTAGAAACTTGTATAAAATAAAAAAAAAATCCATACTTCATCCACAACTGTTTTGTTCTAAAGGCTTTTCCAAATATAACTTTACATATTATAATATTTCCAAAACATAAGCAACTGCCAATCACAATTTCTATCCGCATACATCCCTATCCATTAATTTGATCCGAGTTAATAAGGCGGGATACAAATCCACAGATCGGATTGTCAATTTGGCACTCATTGGCTTATAAGCCTTAATTGCTATGGCAATTAGCTACATTAGAATCTATCCCGAGCGTATGATAAAATGTATACTTACCTAGTTACATTAGAACATGTCAAATTATATTTTGTACAAGCGACCCGCCTGCGGTTTCGCCTGCTGGAATTATACTATTTTGTTTACTAATTTCTAATAAAATTATGTTTCAAAACAATATCTGTACATGGAAATCTAAAACTACTTCAAATGATATGATACTTGAAATGATGATATAGTAAAATCAAAATTGTAGGACTGTCGTGGCGCAGAAGCACAAGCGTGTGACTGTAATCGACAGGTTGTAGGTTCAATCTCCACTCAAGGAAATTATATATTTGATATTTTCAATTGAAATATTTAATGAGTGGCGGAAACGGTAGTGGAACGGAGTGTCTTAACACTAGGTTCTCAAGTTCCCTTTGCCTTTCCTGCCCTGTTTCGAGGTACAGAGTAAAGCTGAGTAGAAAAAAAGATGTATCTTAGTTTTTTAACTCTCAGCTTCACGCTGTATCCCGCACTAGGCAGGGTAGGCAGAGGGAATGGAAGTGAAACCTAGTGTTATGACACTCCGTTCCACTTCCGTTGCCCACTTTCCGCCGAATTTGAGGCATTGCGTGTTGAGTGGCGGAACTCAACGCCGCGCTTTGGCTTTATAATTTACTTTATTATTGTAGTAATGTTACTCTATTTTTACTAATATACCTACTTCAAAATGAGGCTGTGTGACGAGGTTCAACATTAGGTTCCCACTGCTTACCTTGCCATAATCAAAAGCGAAGAAGAGGAGAAAGAGTGTAGCAAAAAAGAGATTAAAAGGTTTAAATCGTAACCGTCTATACATAAAAGCGACGCACGAAGTATTTGCTTTAGGTGTAAAGTGCTATTCAGAAACTTTTCTCATAAACTGACCGAACTTGAATGACAAGTCTAATTACATGATACCCACCTCTCGCTCCGAGGAGCTGCTATTGAGGAACTTCGAAGAAAGTAGTTTAAATACCAAATGAATTCTATTTGTCAGCTAACTTTTATATTGGATTGACTTTTGATGTCTTGTTTTAGTTAGTAAAAGTAGTAGTGCGAATTTGAAGTAACTGAAAATGGCGAAATTTGTAAAAAAATGTTCTGAAGTCAACGTAATTATTAAATTTAACTTAATTTCATTTTCTCGCTCAGGAAAATTAAGTGCTGCGTTGAGTTCCGCCACTAAAAACAGTATTTCTCACATCTTTGTTTTATTTTTTTTATTAAAATGTGTTATACATCTCATTCACACTCGTGATCAAGTCTGACATTGGACCTATAACTTATCCTAAATTAGTAAACAGAAATTTATTAGTATTTCTGAAACGGTATTTAACGCTATGTTTTATTTATATAAAAAAGAATTTTCCTGGCAAGTGTATATGTTGCAGTATATATGCACGAGGCAGGGTAGGCAGAGGGAACCCGGGAACCTAGTGTTAAGACACTCCGTTCCACTTCCGTTCCCCACTTTCCGCCAAATTTTGAGGCATTGCGTGTTGAGTGGCGAAACTCAACGCCGCGCTTTTGCCTTATTACCAGAGCGAAGAAATGAAACATTAAATATTTAAATTGAAAATATTAAATATTTCATTTCCTCGACTGGGGATCGAACCCAGAACTTGTCGGTTACAGTCACAAGCTTGTGCCGCTGCGCCACGACAGGCCTCACTTGTACATATAAATCTGAGTAACTTTTACGTAAATATTTAATGGCATATTTGGCTTTTATTATCTGTATAATAAACAACTCATTTTGTTTGTAGTAGGTAAATCAAATATTGGAATAATTAATTTATAAATATATTTATGATGAAAATAGATTTGTTTTTGCAACGTAGTTTAAACTCATAGAAGAGTGGACTTCTGCTGTTGTAACACAATTTTGTTAACATTTCTACAAATATTATAGAATCATGACCTGCCTGCGGTTTCGCCCGATTGTATTACATTATTTTATTTACGAATCTCAACTACTTTCTTGTTCTAATGACATGATCACTTTTAAGACAAAATGTAATATATATTGACTATACTATATACAAAAATACTTTACAATATATAGTATATTGAATAAATATACTATATATAGAAATTTAAGTAAAATGTTATGCATTTTTGTCAAAGCTACAATAATAATTTAAATTGACGTTACATTTGTATAAACAAAACTAACATTAAACGTTGAGGCCACGGACCACGTTGACTTGCCAAAATATAAGCGAAACCTGCATTCAAATCTGGTTAGCTATTTTTGAGATTAGTGCGTACTCATACACAGTCAAACAGAAAAGTTAAAAAAAAACGCCATTTTGCATTAATAAACGTCACTATAAGATTTTTTAAATGTATCTTCATGTACAGACAGTGATTACAAGTACAACCTAACCTTAAAGAGGCGGAGGAGGAGAGATCTTGTTTGACCTTCGAAAACAACAGGTTCTACGATACTGGAGGATGGGTCTCGTTAAAAGCATAAAGACCCTCCGGAGGACTTGTATGAATAAATTAATGACACTGGACGAGTCGAAAGAGGTATGCCGAGACCGTAGGATTTGACGCTCCATTCTCCCTGCCTACCCCGCTAGGGATACAGCGTGAAGCTAAGTGAAGTAAATATTTATATAGATACATACAATGTTGGAGACAAACAGATTGGAAGCGCTGTAACAGACGCAATGGGGCCGCTGTCGCATAAAAGTAAACAGCTGACGGTTCACTCAGAACCTATCGGCCTCTCGACCTTACAATACACGTGACATTATAAATATATCTAAGAATTTAAATTTTGGATGCGGTATTTTAGTAAGAATTTCCATTAAATTACTAATAATATATGAAATTTGGTGTCATTATGACACAGCAGCATATAATATAGAATATTTTTTACATTAATTAAAACACAGCGTGAAAATTCTTTCTATAAGTTTTTAATATAAATAAATGTTTACTAATTTAGTATATGTATATCCGCACAATGTCAGATTATGAACGCGATTGTGAATCGTTTAACTCAACGCCGCCACGTATATCTCATTGAGCAATGTCTGGATATAAGGTGGAAAATTGAGAGGAGTGTTTAAACTCTTGTTTTTTTTCTCAAGCTACCTATTATAAGCAAAATATGTATAAGTTACCACCTCCATAATTTGTAACACCTCCATTGCGTAGCTAAAGTCTAGCGAGCCAATCAGGCCAAATGTTTTTTGCGGCAGTATCGAGCCCCGAGCGGGTCCTTATTTCCTGTAAACTTACCAAAGGTACTACTATCGTATTTCGATATAATAATATATGTTTAATTTTTATATTATATTTATAAATAGAATCTGAAAATTGTTATATTTGTTCATAGAATAACATATAACCAGTTTTCTATATGGAAAGTATAAAAGGTAGTGTATTTATTTGAAAGATATGGCATTCTATATGACTTCAATCATTTCTTATATATTAATCATAGCGAACCACTACTAATTTCTTGATGAGAAAATGAATTTTAATATACTACGGTGTCCAATATAGAAAGAAAAAAAAAGTTCTACGCTGTGAAATATATCTAAATTGCATTAAAGTTGTATCAATCTTTAATATATTTGAACAATATACAAAAGATAAACTAAGCAAAACTGTAGTACGGATTTAATGTACGAAAACGACTTTACTTGGATCGCGCGTCATCCCTGAAAATGTGCCGCCTAACAGCCCGGCCTCTTATTTTTGCCGCTGAAATAAAACGTTTTGTATCGGGAATTGAATCGCTTGCTCCTTGACCACTCACTGTTCACATTCACCCGATCCGATCCCTTAGATGCCTCCTGTGGGTCAGATTATACAAATTTGATTTTGTATTCGGTTGCTACTTAAGGAATTTCTGTTACTTTATATATAGATATATTTTTTACGTTATATCCTTAGGAACTTCGTTTTATTTAAAAATGTAACTGCCAGTACATTGCGTGCTGAGGTGGTGGAAGTCAATGCCACGTTTTGTCTTCTTTTCAGGGTGAGGAAATAAAATTAATTCGTTTCTGTCATAGTGATACATCGAATGAGATGTAATGTACTGTTGCGTGTACAGTAAAATGCGGCGCCGTTGCGCCAGGAATGTTTAGTTTAATAATTAAGTAAATTATAAATAAAAATCTTTTCTTTTTCTGTTCCTATTTGTCCCCAAATTTAAGGCAATGCATATTGAGTGGTGGAATTCAATATGACGCTTTGTTTTGTTGCTCAGATTAAATAAATTAAAATATTAAATAGAGGCCTGTCGTGGCGCAGAGGCACAAGAGTGTGACTCCGTGACCAACAGTTTCTGGGTGCGATCCCAGTCGAGAAAATTAAATATTTAATATTTTCAATTTAAATATTTAATGTTTTATTTCTTCGCTCTGGTAATCAGGCAAAGCGCGGCGTTGAGTTCCTCCACTCAACACGCAATGCCTCAAATTCGGCGGAAGGTGGGGAAGGGAAGTGGAACGGAGTGTCTTTACACTAGATTCCCGGGTTCCCTCTGCCTACCCAACCTCGTGCGGGATACAGCGGGAAGCTGAAATAAAAAATATTTCATTTCCTCGAGTAGGAATCGAACCCACAACTTGTCACGTTTGCAGGCCCTCGAGTGTGCCCCAGCGCCCTGACATGCCTCATGCAAATTAAAAATTCTATTTGGATGGAAATTAAAATCATTATCTTTAGCTGAAAAATCATAGAAGTTATCTGCTTGCATACTATATCTAACCAATTACAACAATCGTGTTACGATAAAGTGCAACGTTAAGTCCCGCAATTCAACTCAGTGAATTCATTCAAGTGAAGAGTGATATGTCAATGTCAAGATACAACTCAACAAGCTTCTCTTAAGATATATCTCTGTTCCAAAATTGACCTGTTACTTAAGGATCAAAACACGCAACGCCAAGTTCATTACGCCAATAAAGCAGCGCTCGTAAACCATACGAGGAAGTAGGTACGTCTATCCGGAATAGAGGCGTTAAAATATACAAAAGAAAACGATATACTCAACATTTGAGTTCCACTTTATGTCAAAAGCCGTAAAACGTTACGGCAGGTACAAACGCCACTTAAAGGGCCAGAAAGTCCATAAAAGTCGCTAAATATATAATATGCTTATTAAATCATCTTATATAGATATTAAATCATGGTGGCATAGCGGCATTGTGAACGCCGTGGTTGTGGGTTAGAACATTGGTGGTGTTGATAGAACGTGTTGTTGAATTTCCATACTCAATACGCAATATCTTAAAGATAGGGCGGAAAGTGAGGAACAAAGTATATTAATACTGGGGTTTTTATGCCTACTTAAACATTGTCTGTTAATATAAGTTATATATATATATATATATATATATATATATATATATATATATATATATATATATATATATATATATATATATATATATATATATATATATGTATATATATATATGTATATATATACATATATATATATATATATACATATATATATATATATATATATATATATATATATATATATATATATATATATATATATATATATATATATATATATATATATATATATATATATATATATATATAATAACATTTTATTAAAGTAATAGAACTAAAACGTTGATTTTCTGAAGTCTTTCTCTTGGTTAGTCTATGCCAAATCTCAGTCTCGATAATCTCAGCAACGCTCCTGATCTAATTGCAGTCTTTACTAGCATTGTATCGTATCTTCGCAAGTATGCGCTTATGTAAGTACTGTTTGTTTTATCTCAATCGCTAAATAATATGGTTTAATTATTTCTAATGAAGATAGATATTGTTTTTAAGATAACATCGTTATTAGAAAATAAGACTAAATACTAATTAGTAAATGAATTATTATGTAATTCCTTGTATTACACTTCAAGTCTGTCGTAGCGTAGGCACAAGCATGTGACTGTTGTGGTCCCCACTCCACTCGAGAAACACAAATATTTAATATTTCTCTCTCTCTTCTCTGGTAACAAGGCAAAGCGCGGCGTTGAGCTCCGCCACTCAACACGCAATGCCTCAAATTCGGCGTAAAGGCGAGAACGGAGCGGTGATACAGCGTGAAAAAAAATATAATTCAAGCGAGCGAAGCCGTGAGCAGGGCGCTAGTGTGTACTATAAACTAAAATAAAGAACTTCCACCGTCGACACGCACCCAACTACCAACTGTATAGCATCTGGTCGCCAGTATAGCAAACCTCACGCACTTATTACAAAACTACGCAAAGGGACGAGACTTGTACGTGATGAAGCAAATATTTCATTAGACGCTACGTGTTTTGATAGTTCGTAGAATATATATGTATGGTGTAGATGTAGTTGTTTCTGACTTTTTATCTCCTGAAAACAAACATCTTATAGTATCTCATCATTTAATATCTCGGCATTATAAGTTTCAAATAAATGAATACATTTTTAACCGACTTATTCTAAAAGTGATTTAATAGAGAGTGTTAAAGAACATTCTCGATTAAGACTCCTTTAAAACCACCTCCTGGACATATTCTAGAATATATGTAAAACCTTTTGAAGATTATCAACTCTTTCCTATTGAGGAAACTTTTTTGTGGCTTTCAAGTTAGTTATATTAAATGTTTATGTGAATTAAGCTTTCAGCCTTAGTGAAAATGTAAAACGCAATGAAAAAGTATTTGATAGTAATATAAGGCATTGACTTTTAGCACTCAGTATGTCTTAAATATATTTATGTGGCAAACGGGGTTTCTTACTTCATAGGGTGCGTTTTTGTTTGGATTAAGCCTTAATAATAGTTATTATAATTTTTTAAAAGCAAGCTCTTAAATATCTCAAGTATTTTTATAGAAAAAACAAACAAATGTACCAACACGCAATATCTCAGACACGTTACGGAAAGTGCAAAACGGAGTGTCCTAAGATTATCTATATAACCTAAAAGTAACTGAGCTTTCTATATAATTTATTTTACAGTATTTTTTTTTAATATTATAGCAAAAATTTAAAAAAATATTCAAATTTAAGCATATTAAAATCCACTAATATGCATGTGAGGAGAGGTTGCGAAGAGTGGTCTCTTAGATTCCACTTTAGCTCAAGGTATTTGGTGATCTAGGTCGATCTATTTATAACACGTAGTAGCTTAGATAAATATATTAATAATAATTTCCTATTAACTTTCACATTATCTTAGAATAAAGCGGCGTCGAGCGCCGCTTTTTGTCTAAGCAACACAATGCCTCAGACTTATTCTGTTATTATTAATTACGGCTATAAGAAAAGTTTTTATTCAGATCTCTTCTAATTGAGATCTCTTGTAATTGGAGTAAATTAACGTTTTTTTTTAAATCCGGTTAGTCTAAGGGGACTTTCGATATTGTAAGCTCGAATTTAGTATACGTATGTCCAATTTAATAATTAATATACGTCTCCTCATAATTTGAGCAGACGTATTTAAATTAGGCGTATCCCGCACATGGCAGGGTAGGCAGAGGGAACTTGGGAAACCGTACGACACTCCGTTCCACTTCCGTTCCTTATTTTCTGCCGAATTTGAGGCATTGCGTGTTAAACGGAACTCAACGCCGTGTTTTGCCTTGTACTAGAGTGAAGAAATTAAAATATCAAATATTTAAATTGAAAATATGAAATATTTTATTTCCTCGAGTGGGGTTCGAACCCACAACCTGTAGTTAACAGTCACCCGCTTGTGCCGCTGCGCCACGACAGGCCTCAACTCAACGCACACCTAAAACATCATATAGGTACAAAATAAAGGATATATATTTTCTTACAAAATGCAGTCTTTATATTACTTTCATAATTTTATATTGACACTTATAAAAAGATTAAATAACTAAAACGAACCAAACAAAGTGATTACACATATATAAAACATAAACAAGCGATGAAACTGAAAAACGACTTCAAGTTAAATGTATAATACAATGTAGTTCCACTTCTATTGCAAGGAGATTGCCCCGAGTTGTGTCGTTGTCACCTTTTTGTTCAATTTACTCTTCAAATTCTCATACCTTTTATTGCTAGTACCGAAGCTATGTTCATATTCTAAAATAGAAAACATAAAGTAATAGAAGTTTAGTTATAAATTTAATTTTTATTTGACTTCACGCTGTATCTCATATAAAATAGGGTAGACAGAGGTGTTAAGACATTCCGTTAATCATTTTCCGCTCTATTTTAGAGATACTGTGTGTTGAGTGGCGGCATTAAACGCTGCGCTTAGTCTTGTTACCAAAAACCTATAGAAATAGAGAATCCGGAAGCATTTAATAAATTTATTACATTGTTTATCCTGCATACCTAGTGTCTACTAAATTTGAGATATTGCGTGTTGTGTGGCGGAACTCAACGCCGCGTCATGCCTTGTTACCAGAGTGAAAGAAAGAGAACATTTTAATGTTCTCTTTCTTCTAAATATTTATATTTAAATTAAAAATATCAAATAATTCATTTCCTCGAGCGAGGATCCAACGCACAACCTGTCGCCTGAACAGTCACACGCTTATGCCCCTGTGCTGCAAAAGGCCTTATGTGTTTAAACATATGACATGATTTCTTTCTTTTCACGAATGTTTTACGTAGTGGAGTAATATCTGACTCTAATTGTCCTTGTTGTTGATCGACCATAACTGTTTCATAGCAGTGTGATAATGCGATAAGCCCCTTAACCACACTATTGCTCAATATTGGCGTTGTTTACGCCGATATTATTTAATATCAAAATTATCATTCTCGTAACATATATAGCAACAACGTAAGTATATATTTCTATTGTTATTTCCATCTCTCTACTTGAATCGCTTTCGTGAATATAATGTATACATGTACCTACATCAGGAAAATAAAGTGACTGAGTATTCTCAAGAGACGTTGAGTAGCGACGACGAAAATCCCAAAACAATCTGTTAAGCACTCAGAAAAAGGAGTTTAGAAACTCAAATTGTGAAGTTGACTAAAAGACTGAATTGAAGAAAATGCTGCAAGTATAAAATAGTAGAGAAATAACTTTAAATGAGTCCAATCGTGCACGAGTAATTTGAAATAATTTGTTTTAAAATTTTTAGCATATAAATATTTTTTATTGCTTAACGGGGGGCGGTTTTTTAAGGTTGTCGTTATACCCCCCATGTCTTGCAAGAGAGGTAGAAGAAACCTGGAATCGAAGTGTTAAGGCACGTTTTCACAGACGTATTTTCATCATTAAAACATTTTTGTTCCCATTTTTCCGTGTTTGTTAGTGGAACTCACACGTTATGCCACTACATAGAGCAAGGAAATGAAAAATATTAAGTACTTTAAATAAATGAAATATTAAAAAAACAAACAATTATAAATATATTCAATATTTTGGTTAGGTTAGTTACAAATAATACGTGCCCTAACAAGCATATTCTATATGGAAATAAGCTCAGGGCATAATGTAGCTGCTAAGTGATATTTCGCCTGTGGCTACGAATCGAAATCGATGGCTGTCGAGAGGGGCTTATATAAAAATTTATGTCTATGTAGAGCTGGTTGTAATATTATCATTGTAATATAAATTCATTTATATTTTTTTTATGGGAAAGACGGCAAACGAGCGTACGGGTCTCCTGATGGAGCTACAGGAGCTACAGGAGCGTTGCCGTCTTTTAAGGTGGATGGGCACCGGGGCCCGGCATTACTTAAAGCGAAACGCAGTGGCCAAAGCTACTACTTATCGCCGGTTTTAGATGCCGGTAACAATCCGATCGAATCTGCCCATGCGTGTTGCCATTGCTGGCAACGTGACTCTACTACACGCACTTTAGTCGCCTCTTACGACACCATCAGTACCAGGGTGATCCTATTCTAAGCCGGAATCCCAAGGGTGAATATTTTTATAATACATAATATTTTTCGTAACCTAGCACTTAAATAGAGACCAAACGGGGCGTTGAATTTTGCTATTTAATATGCAATGTCTCGTCAAAAATTGGGCGGAAATTGGATAACGGAATTTCTTTACACTAGATTCGTTAACTGCTAGTATATGTGACAAAGAGAAAAAAACGTAAGTAAGGGAAAATATAATTGTATACATTTTTGTATGTAGAAAATAATAAAATAACATGGAAAATCTTATCAATAACGAATTGGATAACGAGTGGAAATGTCTCATTTCTACGAATAACGTTCAGTATTTCATTCCCGATGCCTTTATGTGATTGTAATGGCGTTTGTATGAAACATGATATTGAGAATAATGTTTTCAATGGAAAATATCATAATATATTGCAATAAGCTGAAAAATTTTACAAACTATAAAGTATAAATACATATTCATAAGTAAACTATTGAGGCCAATCGTAGTACCGCGGTTGTGGGTTCGATTAGACTCAAAGTAAGGAAAAAGCGAGGCAAAGCACGGTGTTGAGTTCTGCCACTCAATCCACAAGGTCTAGAGAATTCGGCGTGAAGAGGAAAACGAAAGTGTTTTAATGGGCAATAAAATCTATGTAAGCATCAAAGTAAATAGACAATCGCGTAAGCGCAGTGTTTATGAATATTTATATATTTTTGTTACTTTAAAGACATTTTTTACAATATTAGAATCAAGAGTAACGATGGACATGTAAGGAATAATACGTGAAGATAATAAGCATGTTATTCGTATCTTATAATTTGTAAGGGAATGGCTGAGACAATGTAGTGATACAACATTACGGAACGGTTTTTTTTTTCAGCATTATTCTGTAGCAGCGTAGGCAGATGGAAATTTATTGTTAAGGCATTTGAGGCCTGTCGTGGCGCAGCGGCACAAGCGTGTGACTGTAACCAACAGGTTCTGGGTTCGATCCCCAGTCGAGGAAATGAAATATTTAATATTTTCAATTTAAATATTTAATGTTTCATTTCTTCGCTCTGGTAATAAGGCAAAGCGCGGCGTTGAGTTCCGCCACTCAACACGCAATGCCTCAAATTCGGCGGAAAGTGGGGAACGGAAGTGCAACGGAGTGTCTTAACATTAGGTTCCCGGGTTCTTTCTGTTTACCCTGCGTCGTGCGGGATACAGCGTGAAGCTAAGAAAAGAAGAAGAAAAGAATTTAACGGCACGACACTCGGCACGACGGATTTTTTTTGTACCACTCGCGCTCGCATTGAGTAGTATAAAGAAATCCCGCTGTTCTCCTGACTTTCGTGACTATTTCACTAGAGTGAAGAAGTTAAGAAAGTTGATTAATAATTAATTTAATATTTTCATTCTCTTGTGAGGGAATTGAACCCACGAAGTCCTCTACCTCGCTATAAAATTAACATTTTTTTTATTATTATATTAGTCAATCTGCTATCAATGCTATAAGCGGATATGTCGGAAGTTAAATTGACAGTGCGAGCGTGATTCCAGTAAACCATCAACTCCATAATTTAATGTAGTCAGTCCTAGAAGGTCTATAGGATGTGTAAATGACTGAAAATGTTGATTTCCTGTAAAGACTAAATGTATAAAGAAATCCAATTAGGGGTTGCAGTTGTATATTTATATAATATGTAAGCGGAATTTTTTATTTCATTAGGGTTTCTAAGTAAATTTGCTTTAACGATTATCCAGCTCTGGAGAGTCTTGCGTAAATATTGGTGTTGACTTGAAACTTATGCTAATAATAGTGCCGAAACAGCGGTCGCTGTAAGAAAATAAATACTGTTTTACACTTGATAATATGCTTTTGCAAAATTTGTAGATAAAATACTTACTGTTTATTGATAAATTTTTAATCGTTCTGGTCAAAGCGTGGGGTTAATTTCCGCATCTCAAATACGCAATATCTTAAGAATTTAATTTGAACAAATTGGATAACGGAACATCAGCTTCCAAGGTTCCCTCAGCCTATCCAATTGGATAACGGAACATCAGCTTCCAAGGTTCCCTCAGCCTATCCAATTGGATAACGGAACATCAGCTTCCAAGGTTCCCTCAGCCTATTCTATTGTGTGCAAGATATAGCGTAAAGTTAAATATTTATAACATAAGTATAAACTGTAGGCATTATTTTTTGTTTTATAATATTGAAATTAAAACGATGTTTAGACATCAATAGGATTGTTCAACTTCATAGTATATGGGATTTACAGGGAGTATTCTATGTACAGGAGGATAGACTGAGATTTATGTAAACACAGTCCGTTCTAAGGAGCTTAACGCCGCTATGTGTCTGGCCAGTGCGAGGGTACGGTACAAAATATATTAAATTTAAAAGCTCCAATTAAAGCTTCAATTAACGCCTTTACAATCAGAGTGAAATAGAAACGAAATAATTATTATAATATTCTCTGATTACACCATATGTAAGCTAAAGTTTTAATTCTCTAAATTCTCTATAAAATTTAAAATAAAAAGAAAAAATAATAAAATAAATGTAAAAGTAAAAAAGATAAACATTTTCTGTGACACAAGTGGAACACTTTAAATATATATTGATGCTTTCAGACGGCATGATTAATAAAACATGGGGCCGCTAAGGTGGTCTTGGAATTCCGACGGTCCGGTTCAGATGCAGCGGCGTCTTATTGAATTGGTTTTCGTAACGTTTCTGTAACGGGTATGACTTGAATCGTATATGTGAGCACATTTTTATATAATTTTTGATATTAAATCGTTATTTTGTGTAAAACTAGTGTTGTATTTGCGGTTTTGCTTATACAAAATTGAATAATATGCATGTGCTATACATATATTTTTTCTTTTTTTCTATACTAAAGTGGGTAAAGTGGACTATTAACTTACTACAAAACTTTACAATATGAAAAAACATTTTCTAAGATGCATTAGCATGCGATGAAACAAAATCTATTGCTTTATAATATCATGAGTTTAGCCTATAATAGGGTGTTCATACTATCGAGGGAGAAGATGTTGGTTAAAGGAAAAGAAAATTTATCAAATACTTTTTTTTCAGCTTCGTGTAGTATCCCGCCCATGGCATGGTAGGCAGAGGGAACTCGGGAACCTAGTGTAATTGTTCTATAAAACGTTCCATTGTCCACTTTCCGCCGAATTTGAATTTCGCTTTACCTAGTTACTATAGTTAAGAAATTGACACATTAAATATTTAATTTGAAGCTTGAGTGGGGATCGAACCCAGAAGCTATCGCGTTCAAAAACACACACTTGTGCCCATGCGCCACGAAAGGCCTTATCATTTCAACTAAATGATAGACCAAATTTTTTTCCTATAAAATTGATATGCAACTTTAAAATAAAAATAATATGTATATTTTCTTATTCAAAAATAAATAAAAATGTTTCATTTTATGTTGTAACAAAAGCTATTAGCGAGAAAGCAAAATATTAGTACAAATTATACTAGAAGTGTAGATAGAAACCATTTTATTTCCAAATCTACATAAATAAATACACGTTGTGTCGAAGAAGACTGCTATTTGAATGCAATCGGCGCGTGGAATACGTTCTAAGGTATAACTGAATATGATAATGTGGTATACTATAAGCGTATTCGGTTGGTTCTATAGTTTTAGTATATTTTTATTGAAGAGAATTTTGTAAGTTTAAATTTATTTTTAAGATATTTTAGAAAATTAGATTTAAGTGTACTTTAATGTAGGTAAAAAATTGTACCATACGACAGTATAGTGGGAAAATGTGATTTTTCTTTTATAAATTAGCTGTTCTCGCGCGGCTTCGCCTGTTTCAACTATATGAATATTTATTTATTTTTGCTGAGTACCGGAAAATTTACAAAAAACTGTTTTTTCCACGTAAATCCGCATCCCACGGGAAATCTGGCCCAAAATGTATTGCTCTTTGGCCTTGCTTAAAAATGGCTCAGCTGTTTAGGAGATTAACCCGGGCAAACAGAAAGATAGATAAAAAAAATTAAATATTTCCTTGTAATCATGTTTAAGTATCGAGTAAGAAACTAAATGATCATAAAAACAGTTATTTTGAAATCAAACATAGACGAATTAATCACTACTATATAAAGACTTCGCCACTCTGGCGCAATGGCAGATCGCCTGACTGTTACTGCGGCTTTAAGTACGATTTCCGTTCGGGGAAATGAAAACGATCTATAATAAAGGGTTGAATTTAGGCGAACAAAAGAAAAACACTTTGCTATCACTGCCCTGTTATATACGGGATTCCGCATGAAGCTAAAAAAACCTACAGATAGAGTTATGAATCTATATAATATATATATATATATATATATATATATATATATATATATATATATATATATATATATATATATATATATATATATATATATATATATATATATATATATATATATATATATATACATATATATATATATATATATATATATATATATATATATACATATATATATATATATATATATATATATATATATATATATATATATATATATATATATATATATATATATATATATATATATATATATATATATATATATATATATATATATACTCTACAGAGAAAATGTGTAACAAACCCACAACGAGTGCAGCGGTGGAATAAAAATTGCTATATTATTACTGTATCTACAGCCTGATAGTAACTACGCATTTGAGAGGTACACTCGGATAGCAGTGGGAATGTATTTTAAATTTTATATCAACTTCGTACTAAATATAACACTTTTAGGAAGATTATACATAAATATATTTGTTAAAAAGTATAATTACATTTATGTAAATATACATGAGGCCTGTCGTGGCGAAAGAATACAACCGTGTATGTAGCCAGTAGTGGCTTCAATTTACAATAGTATGAATTAAATAATTAATATTTTAATTTCTTTGTTCTTTTAACGCGTAAAAGCAAGGCGTTGGGTTCCACCACTCAACACAGAATCAAATTTGGCGGAAACTGGGAAACGAAAGTGTATTAAAGGAGACAGAGTGCCTTAACACTAGTTTCCCAAGCTACCTCTGTCTGTTACATTCGGGGTACCATATGAAACTAAAAGTGCAAAAGAAATGCTTGTATTAAAATAATATTGTTATCCTTTTTTTTTTTTATTTACAATACAAAAGCAGTGAACGCTTTTTGTACTTAATAGCTTTACGTTATGTCTTGAATATATAACAAGGTAAGCAGACGAAAATATAATCTGAAAATATATAAAGAAACATCGGGTTTCCAAAAAATGCATACCAATCAATATACGCGATTAATCCGTTTAAAGTGTTTCATTTAATGTTTGTGTGATTGTTAGCGTAACTCCACGCCGCCCTTATTCTAAAGCAATAATTCACTCCTTTGATTGGGAGATTGAATCAATGATGACCTTATTCTTTTAAAATCTACGTGTTTACATTAAATTTATTATTTTAAATATATTATTTAGACAGTTCTCACATTTAAAACCGCACTACTTCAGTATTATAATTCCTTGAGCGCAAATTCTATCCTTTCATGCGTTAAGTGGCAACCGTCTATAAGGAACACAAAAGGCGCACTAAGTAATTACACATTAGTAAGTAATTAAAGAGTACTTGCCAAGCGAAAACAGACTTAATCGTCTCACCTAATGAGAAACGGTCAACATAAAGTGAATGTTGCAATTAAATGAGAATTTTAATTTGCACGTTTTATTTAGATTTATTTGAAAATATCTCTAAGTGTTGTATAGTTACTTAAATGTTTTATTTGATATATTAAAAACTATAGAAATTATGTGAAATATTTCAAAATTGGCGCAACTGAAAAATAATGAGCGTATTGTTTAAAATTAACTACCCACTTTGCAACTAGTGCTATGGATGTTCACACAAAAAGTACTGAACGGAAAAAGATAAAACTTTACATTAATATAGCTTATATATCAGATTAACATATAGGCTACAATTTGTGGAAACATTTTTTATAGTTTGGCTATAAAGAACAAAAATTTTTTTTAATATTTTCAATTTAAATATTTACTGTTTCATTTCTTTGCTCTGGTAATAAGGCAAAGTGCGGCGTTGAATTCCGCCACTCAACACACAATGCCTCAAATTCGGCGGAAAGTGGGGAACGGAAGTGGAACGGAGTGTCTTAACATTAGGTTCCCGGGTTCCCTCTGCCTACCCTGCCTCGTGCAGGATACAGTGTGAAGCTCTAAAAAAAAAGATATTATACGCTTTAAGTAACTTTAAGCTTTTTTACACTGACGAAATTAAAAACTAAAAATCAAGAAGATTATACTACAGATCTTGATTGTGTCCAATATATCACGCGAGCGAAATCACAGGTAAAAGCTTGTTATATTATATGAGTAATGTATATATAAGCATTTCCGCTTCCGCTTTGAATATGCAAGGAGTCTTTTATAGAAAAGACTGCATACCAGAACAACTTGTTCAAACTTTACCGTAGCGAACTATGCTGGTAACTGGATCAAAAATAATTAAAGGTATAAGTTTCCTGCACCCATTGTTTAGAATATGCTTGGTGTTTCAAGTTTATGCTTTTTTTACTAATGTTTTTCTTACTTGAAAATATTTTTTAAGGTTTTCTGTTTTTATAATATTATGAATAATATATGCTAATATAATTATCTCACATTAAATACAAATGTAACGTAGTAAAACAACGGTTTGTTGGGAATGCGATCTATTCATGTTTTGGTCTCGAAAATATGTCGGAAAGCGGGGATCGGATGTTCTTAGTGATTTCCATCTGCATACACCATACAGAGAAAAGAATTTCATAAAAAACCTTTCTTATTTTAAAGTATACTGAAGTATACCGCAGGGCGTATTTGTATGACTATAGACAGATGTTGAAGGTAAAACGGTGTTGGTTGAAGCCTGTATTATCACAGTCCTCGAGGTGTAAGCTTAGCTTTAAATTTGTGTGAGTGACGAAAAAAGTAGAGCCAGAATTAAAAATTGACATTTACTATATTAATATTCAACAAAAAATATACATCGGACTTGCATATTCATAATTTTCATTCTCGTCCTCGTAACCACGAACATTTTTTGTATTTTTACTGCTTGGAATATATTTATTTATTTTATTTTATTTGGGATATTGCAGGTTCAATCCCTAATCTAGAATATATTTACTTAGTTACTTATCTTGACGCTATATCCCTTGCGGGGTAGGCAGAGAGAACGGAGCGCCAAACGCTACGGTCTTGACACACCTCTTTCTACTGTCATTAGCCTCTTCATACATGCCCTCCGGGGGGTCCTCATGCTTTCTCCCTCTCCCTCTCTCACCACTCACTGTTCCTACATAAATCTTTCGTATCATTCTCTCTTCACTCATTCGCTTTATTATCGAAAATATTTCATGTTAAATATTTAATATTTTCGAATTAGACGTCAATAATTTCTTAATTAATAAGTCAATAAATCTTCGCTTTGGTTACGAGGCAAGACGTACGACACACAACACCTTAACTCGCAATGCCTTAAATTCCGAGGATAGTGGAGAACGGAACGGACTGTCATAACTTTAGGTTCCCAAGTTCCCTCTACCAACAGTTCCATGTGTAGCTGAAAAAAATGATTAATTTAGTCTGATATTACTGAAAATTAAATGAATAGGTTGTTGTTATTTTGGAAATTTCAGATTGCCTTGCGGAAACCATCGCCAATTTTCGTCTTGCTATAGAATCGATATATGAGTGGGCATAGAAACTACGTTACTCTTAGTCAGATATAGGACAGTAATGTATTAAATTTCTATTTTAATATTACTAAGCTGAAAAATTTGTTTGGTAAATCGCACAAATCTGATAAACTAAAATGAATTAACATTTATTTTTGTGCCGGATATACCATTGATTGAGAAAGGCTAGAGACTATATTATATGAAGTTAGACCTTTGGGGGCGAAGTGAAACGCAAAAACTAATCAAGGTAGGTTTATAATACCTTTGTTCCATTAAAAACTTTTAAAATCCTCATTAAATTAGCACGTTAAATGTTGTGCTAATTAAAATTTTAACTTTTTCAAAGAAGCTCTCGCGTTTGGAGTACTGGATGAAAATAGACGAAAAACAAAATTACACGCGCAAATATTTACTTCGAGGAAAGCAAAATTTACATATAGCGTAAAGAGTTATTCATTTTCCATCTCAATGTATCCAATATGGTTTCAATATAAAGTAAAATTATTAATATTTTTATGCTAACAAAAACGCTGGTTTTTATTATTTTTATTTATATATGTTTGTTGTGTGACTGTAACCGACAGGTTCTGGGTTCGATCCCCAGTCGAGGAAATGAAATATTTAATATTTTCAATTTGAATATTTAATGTTTCATTTTCTTCGCTCTGGTAGTAAGGCAAAGCGCGGCGCTGAGTTCCGCCACCCAACACGCAATGCCTCAAATTCGGCGGAAAGTGGGGAACGGAAGTGAAACGGAGTGTCATAACACTAGGTTTCACTTCCTTTCCCTCTGCCTACCCTGCCTTGTGCGGGATACAGCGTGAGTCTGAAAAAAAATATATATATGTTTCTTTTGTAAATTAATAATAGGTTTTGAGTTATACTTAACATATCTGCTTTTGTTTTGCTTAAATTGAATATAAAAATCCTATTCTTAGGTTGTCTATGAATAATTTCATTATATTGTATTAGTTTAAGTTAGTTTTAGAGTTTTTAAAGTGATATTCAACATTTAGAAACAAAAATACAAATTTAGAAAATGTATAAAATTTCGAACGTAGCGAAATTTTAAAAAATGTATAAATACTTGAATGTATAGTGGAATTTTAACATCTCTACGGTTGAAAAATTGTATATATATTTCTAATCTGCAATATTTCATACACACGTACTTACTATGCAGATTAGAAACTATCTAACAATGTAATATTAATTATAAAAACCATAGGCTTTACTATCTTATACATGGCATATGAAAATCCGATTAAAGAGGCATCAAAGGCTTTAGGATGCTAACACGTTACTTCGTCAACAACAAAGGTACCGAGTATTAGATAGTACGTATCTATATACCTACAGTAATAGGCCAAAGTGCTGACCCCACTCAGACTATTTGAAGTTATGTGGACTGACTTCCGGCGAGTTCCTGTTTAGAATTCAAAGGCTTATACTGTGTATGGAGGAATGGTATATAATATGTACTTGACTACATCTCACTTTAAAGAAAGGCAGAGAAAATGTATCAATTAGTTTTTTTTTAATTTGACGCTCTATATGTTGTACAGCAAAGTAGGCAGAGAGATCTTGTGTTCAAATACTCATTTCATCAAGTGTTGCTCAAGAAATTGTTTACTGAGTAGCGGAATTCATAACCAAGCTTGGTTTTCTTATCAAAAAGCCGTTTACAGTTTAAGGAAGCGATGTGGCACCGCGACAAGCCCCAATTATTTTTTTTTTTTTTTATGGAAAAGACGGCAAACGAGCGTACGGGTCACCTGATGGTAAGTGAGCGTTGCCGTCCTTTAAGGTGGAAGGGCTTCGGGGCCCGGCGTTACCTAATGCGAAACGCAGTAACGCTGGTCTTAAATGCTGGGGGTGGTAATCCTCCGGTCGAGTCTGCCCATGCGTGTTGCCATTACTGGCAACGTGACTCTACCACACGCATTTTAGTCGCCTCTTACGACACCATCAGTACCAGGGTGATACTATTCTAAACCGGAATCACACGGCACATAATGAATGAATTTCTTAATGATACTAATACTAGCAACATTACACACAGCGTCCCTGCTCTGATAAGGAACGGTGTTAAGTTGCGCCACTAAATACTAAATGTCTTGAAAACCTAAAATGGATTGAATGAAGTATCCCAACATTAGGTTAGAGACAAAGAGTTGTCTACCGTATATGCGACAAAAGTGGAAAGGTAGTTTTATTTTAAAAGGGCGTGCTATGAGAATAATTCATATTTATACGACTCAGCTCGGGCTATAAATGTCATCGGAGCTAAACGAGTCCATTGGGGGCCTTCTCTCCTGTAAATTGCATATTGGTTTTAGAATGCACTTGGAACTCGTTTAGTGCACAGACATTTTCTAAGGAAATTATAATTTTATGACTAGTTTTATGTTGGTTTTGATACAGTGCTTGTCATAGCGATGGTTGCGAGTTCGATATTTAGAAAAAATATTTCCATTTTCTCGCCTAAGAGTTCCGCCACAATAACTATTTTCTTCTATTTATGTGGGCATAGTTTATGTGATAGATGTTTTAGTTAAGAAGAAATTTTACCACAAAACATCCTAAAGAATCCTAGATTAAGTATTAAGTATTGTATTAAGATGAAATATATAGGCAATGAAATGTACAATTATAGCTAAAAAATATTTGAGAATTGATATTGTCAAAAAGTTATAATACATATTTTATATTTACGGATTTACGGCTGAAAGACGAAAATTTGTTAAATCAAATTATTTTAAAACGTAAATTCGTTTATGTTCTAGTCCTGTAATACCGTCTGTTAGTTGTGTCTGTCAGCGTACTACTGTAAGAAGTAACGTGATTCCCACTTGGGTGGATGAAGTATTTTATATTTTATTTTCTGACTCTGGTAAGGAGACAAGGCGTTGAGTTCTGCCACTCAACATGCAATCAAGAATCATCACCTCAAGTATTCGATGTAAAATGGGAAACGGTGTGTCGTTATAGTAGGTTCCCAGGATCCTTCTTCCTACGTTGTTTCTTTCGAGATACAGCTTCAAGATTAACAGATAAATATTTTTTTTTATAAATAAAAAAAAATGACATTTTTAAAAAGAACCAAAACTCGACTATTGTAATTCCTATAGAGCTAAAAAGAAAAAAAAAAAACAAGGCAAAAAGTTCATTAGGATTAGTAGTGAAGGTACGATGACAAAAACTGACTTCACATTTCTACCAATATGTATAATCTGCAACAAAAACTAAAAACATATACAATAATATTATAATTACTTTAAATTAATACTTTAATATAATTAAAGAGCAGGTATTTACTATTTACTGTTTAAAACACGTTATTTTAACAGTCGATGCTTATGTAGTAAAGAATATTGTTTTATTATATTAATTTTATACAATTTTTATTTGGTGTATATTGAAGTTTGAGAATTCGGTGGAAAGTGGGGAACGGAAGTGGAACGGAGTGTCTTAACACTAGGTTCCCAAGCTCCCTCTGCCCAATTTGCCACGTGCGGGATACAGCGTGAAGTTATTTATCAAACTGCAAATAAACAAATGGAATTGCCTTGCCTGGTATTGAGTCCATAAAATTTTCAGGTGCCGTAATTTAGAAAAAAAAAACGTCAACAAAGGACATACTTGTTCAGCGTCTGTATATCTCAGGAAAAACAAAGCATCTAGATCAAGTGGAACAGAGTGTCTTAACACTATGTTCCCGGATTTGCTCTGCGTACCCGGCCTCGTGTGGGGGTACAGCGTAAAGTTATGTATGTATTTATGTATCTAGGTCATTAGAATCATAGCGCATTTATGCACTAAATTTCCTGCATTTTATTGCTATAATTAGACGCGAAATCAAAACCTATAGGCTACTTCCCGTGAATATATACTAGTATATTTAAAGTGTGCCATAAGAATTGTTATAAAATTTACATTTGACTGTTTCTTCATTCAAAGTTGTCTGAGAAATTAAAGAAAACACATACTTACATACAAATTCATAACCTCCTTATTTACTAAGTTGGTAAAAATATAGATATTCGGTGCATACAGTAAATTTTCTTAATATACACAACATAATTAACACTCGATCTTTCAAACTACGTGCGCTATAATTTATAAGTCAGAAATTATTAATGTTAATATCACCACGATATGGGAGCTGCACTCCGCTTGAAATTACTGCCAAATATAAATCGACCTAAATTACACGTATTTTAACTAATGACTGAAGTGGATATATTCGTTATCGATGCTTGGAGCAATATTGAAGTGCATTTTAATTAATATATGCACCTATGGAAATCTTTTCATGTCAAAAAGTTTTACACTATATGACGGTACTTACTGTTTGTTGATGACACCTGAGGAAGGTCACGTTCAGAGCATCACAGCTCTTCGGAGGGTATGTATGAAGAGGTCGAGGACAGTGGACGAGACGAAAGAGTATTTAATGTTTCTTTATATGTTATCGTACATTTTCTTCATTTATTATATTATTTTTGAATGGAGATCGAACCCACAATCTGTCGTTTACAATTACACGCTTGTGCCTCTGCGCTACGACAGGCCTCATAAGATAATTTACTAAATATAACCATTTCACTAAATCTGGATCGAACGACGTCCTCAAAACTATTTTAATAAAAGTTAAAATATTAATTAACAAAATTAAAACTACTGAAACTGGGATAAAGTGCAAATTGAACGAACGGAACATTGATTTCTATATACGCAATATATTAATTAAATCATTCAAAAATCAATTACGCTATATGAATGTGATGATCAAAAATATATTCCCGATTTAACTTATCATCGAGTCTTTAGCGAGAGCAAATTAATTAATTTTCTTTATCAATAAATCCGTGTTAAATGTGTGATGGGCTTATTTCCACATACATTATAAGAGTATTTTGTAATTAACTATTGAATTAACTATGAATTATCTGTCGATGCCGTCGTGGCTTTAGTTGTACGATTGTGAGTTCAATTCCACATTAGTAGATAGAAATATGTTGCAGTATAACTTTAGTAAATTGAGAGTTCGCTCCCCACTCGAAGAAAAGAAATATTTTCATTTAAATATTTAATATGAGAATATTAAATATTTAAGAAATGATCATTTCGTCGCTCTGGTAACAAGGTAAATCGCGGTGTTGAGATCTGTCAATCAACACGCAATGCTTAAAATTGGGCGGAAACCCTGCCTACAGTGTGAAGCGTAAATGATATTAAAAATTACATTCGAATATTTCTTCCGATGGTTAAAGTATATTCCAACTAAAATATAAAAACCATATCATGTCAATTTACTTACTCAAGAAATGAAATATTTGAAATTAATGAAAGAAAATGTTTTTAGCCATTTCTAAGAAGTTTTCTGAAGTATTCTCAACGTCCATGCTTTTCGGCGAATACTCCAATGATTACATATGTTGTAAAACTTATCTACATTAGACATACTCTTACATTCAGTATATATAAGAAAGTAAAACTTAGTTCAGTACTTTAGTAAATTAATAAATATAATGGGGTAATGTTAAAAAAAGTCGTCTCTCTTGAATTTTTTCTACACTCACGTACAAAGCATACATCTATCTATTATATATTTCCTTGCTCTGGTAACGAGGCATAACGCGGCATTAAGTTCCACCTCTCAATACGAATTAGTACAGTGTTTCTGGCAAAGGTTTAAAATAAGTAGTTAAAAAATTTTTACAATGTTTTAAAGTGTTATTCCACGCTTAGGACAGAAAATACTAAACTTAAATTTTAAAATTTTAAAAAGCGTATAAAAATTTTTGAATGAAGCAGGATTTTAACCCGCGCCTCTGGAATACCGTTCCAGTGCTCTGACCAACTAAGCCATTCGTTCTCACCGAGCTCCGTCGAAATTCTTATACGCTTGTTACAATTTTTTTATGTTGTTAGATTTTTACAAATGTCCGCTACCCAAAGACAACTCGTAAAAATTATCGTTTGGCAAGAGAGAATACTAATTATTTTAATATTTTTACAATGTTTTAAAGTGTTATTCCACGCTTAGGACAGAAAATACTAAACTTAAATTTTAAAATTTTAAAAAGCGTATAAAAATTTTGAACGAAGCAGGATTTGAACCCGCGCCTCTGGAATACCGTTCCAGCGCTGTGACCAACTAAGCCATTCGTTCTCACCGAGCTCCGTCGAAATTCTTATAGGCTTGTTACAACTTATTTATATTGTTAGCATCTCTGTAGGGAGATTTTTACAAATTTCGACCATTTTTCGATTTTTACAAAATTCCAGAGGCGCGGGTTCAAATCCTGCTTCGTTCAAAAATTTTTATACGTTTTTTAAAATTTTAAAATTTAAGTTGAATATTTTCTGTCCTAAGTGTGGAATAACACTTTAAAACATTGTAAAAATATTCAAATAAATAGTATTATCTCTTGCCAAACGATAATTCTTAAGAGTTGTCTTTGGGTAGCGGAAATTTGTAAAAATCTCCCTACAGAGATGCTAACAACATAAGAAAGTTGTAACAAGCGTATAAGAATTTCGACGGAGCTCGGTGAGAACGAATGGCTTAGTTGGTCAGAGCGCTGGAACGGTATTCCAGAGGCGCGGGTTCAAATCCTGCTTCGTTCAAAATTTTTATACGCTTTTTAAATTTTTAAAATTTAAGTTTAGTAGTTAAAAAATCATCGTAGCTTTAATAAGGATATTGAAGTTAGGTGGAATATTTTGGTGAGTTGTTATCTAAATTGAAAGACCTACATACTCTAGGACTTTGGAATATAAAACGTTTTGTATACCTAATTTCTTGAAGAAGGCTGAATATGAATGAAAATATTAAATACTAGCGACTCGTCGGCGGCTTCGCCCGCTTCGATTACAGTCTGTTATTTACTAATTTCCTTTAAAATTGCTTACTTGTACTAACATCATTACCTTTTTTAAGATAATATTTGTACATTGAAAATAAATAAAAAAAATTGTAGCAATTTTGCTGAACTTAATATTTTATATTAACGTAACACTAAATGTTGAGGGAAAGTGAGCCAAAATATAATAGTGAAAACTGCATTTAAATCTGGTTATCCATTTCTGAGATTAGTGCATACATACAAAAAGATAAAAAATACATTGTTTTGGACTCTATAACATTCATTAACGTCCTATAAGATTTTTTTTTAAATATATCTTCCACGTATACACAAGTGGTCTGTTATAGATTTATTACAAGTGAAGATTTCTTTTTCTCAAGTGAGAATCAAACCTACAACGTGTCGCATCACCCCTGCGTCACTACCGGCTTCTTATTCCACGTTAATATTTCAATTATGGCGTGAAATTATTTGAGCTTCAAAATCGGCTTATTAACACTGAAATATATAATGAATTGGCCTACATTCTATAGCAGATAATTTATACGAATTACTCAATTGCAAATTATTTTATAATATCTTAATGAATCACGTATTAGAATTATATAATATAATAATTCTCCAAAGAGAATTTTGGAGGCAATTATTAAAGTTAGTTAAGTCGTTGCCCGCGGCTTTACTTCTAGATTTACACAAGCCAAGCGGAAATGGAATGAGGTTATTTAATAAATTATTAAAACATGAATTATAGAGGCCTCTTGTGGCGTAAACGTGACTGGTTGTGGGTTCAATTTCTACTTGAGGAAATTAAATGTTTAATATTTTCATGTTGTCGCTCCTGTAACAAGGCAAAGCGAGACGTTGAGTTCCACCACTCAACACGCAGTGCCTCAAGTATAGAGGAAAGTGGGTAACGGAATTATCTAAATGGGAACAGAGTGTCTTAACACTAGGTTCCCAAGTTCCCTCTGCTTACCATACCATGTGCGGAATCCATAATGACACCACAATCAGACTTTCTAATGTCGTCCTTTACACAATTTTAATCTTACGACCATCACGTCACTTAAGAACTGATATTAAGTACATGTTCAAACATTTATAATTTTTATTTCTAAATTGATACAAAATAACGACTGATAATTTAGAAGAATATAAAATTTAATAAGTTGACTTTTTGAAATCTTAGGTGAAGAATGAAGTAACAAAATTTGATTGGATTTTTCATTCACACAATCACTTAATCTTTAGTAGTTTGTGGTGGGGTAACTCATATATACATGTTGAGGTTCCCAAAACATAACTTTTATTATATTCTCTAAAATTTGTAAACAATTAATAAAAAGTGAATAATAGATAAACATCAATGTTTAAACTACTAAAAGCATAGTCATTATCTATACAGAACTAATATTTTCGAAACAGTTTCACCTTAAAGTACGAAATTTAAACTAACAAAATATTTTCAACTTGGCTGAATTGGGGAACAGAAGTATCCTAAGAGGAACAAAGTGTCTTTAAATTAGGTTCCCAAGCCCACTCTGCCAACTATCATGTACTAAAATATGATATTTAATGTAGAAAACACTTCTTAAAGCATTATTTCGTCGTCCGTTACCTACGAGTATATTATACCCGGCTGCACTCGCGCGTGAACTTCATATTGTTTATTTACGCCGCAGAGTGCCGCATCAAAAATCATTACAGCTATACAATTTGTGGTATGACAGTTTAATTGTTGAAAGCTATTTATTTTACAGATTGCTGACATATATTGTTAATTGAAATTATATATTGGTAATTAAAGTTATATGTAATGTTGCTATACGACGTCGAGTTCTGCCACTCGTTATATCTCGAAAATTATGTTAATATATCTAGTTATCAAACGTGTAACAGGTTCAAATAACTTTAGGGGTAAAGTTTTTTTATAACAATGTTAGAAAGATTGCTTATTTTCAACTATATTTTCATCTTTTTTGGTTCCTTAGTGACATTACTAATTAGTAGGTATAGTTTAAAGCTATTAAACCGATCTAGTGTGATCGGACTCGCCCAACATAGGTCAAATTATTATATATTTATTTGTATCGTAAGTTCTCACTTTAGCCGAATTACATAATTGTAGATTTACAATTATGAAATTTGTACTGGGCATGCTCTATAGGCTGGATACGCATCGAAAAAGGTTCACAAACTAAGTATGCGGGCGTATTCATTCATTTTGTACGAAATTAACTACAAAAGTAAGCTTGTAATATTTGTTTTCTATGCAACACCAATAAATATTAACTTTCCTGGTGTTTTTCTTAACCCTCATTTAACCTTTCAAGAAAATATGATCTTGGATTTAAGGAACCCACACAAAAATTCATAATCAACGACTGGTGGAGACTTTAAATTTAGTAAACTTAGTTTACAGTCGCATTGCATTTTGCTGATACGCCTTTTACTTACATAGCGTCTTCGCACATTTCGTATTCTAGCTAGCGTTACCTTATACAGCGTGTGAATAAATATGAAATATGTTTCATAGAAAATATGATATAAATTTATATATACTACTGTCGCTTGCGGCTTCGTTCGCCTTAACTACGGGTTATTTTATTTAAAACATTGGTTGCGTTCGATTATAATGATTTCTAATGTGAACATTTTAAATACTTTCAGCTTTTTTTATTACTTATATAAGTTGTGAAAAATATATTGATATTACTAGTTTAACTTTGTCCCTTACAATCCCGATCGATGGTTGATTCACTGATTTTTGTTTTATATATAATGATTGTCTACATATGTAAATGATTAAGAACGTAAATATATCTATTATAAATTAATACCGGCGTTGAGTTCCGCCACTCAACACGCTATGCCTTAAATTCGGCGGTAAGTGGGGAACGAAAGTGGAACAGAGTGTCTTTATGCTAAGTTTCCAAGTTCCATCTGCCTACCCTGCCATGTGCGGGATAAAGCGTGAAGCTGAGTAGAGTACAAATGAATTTACTTACCATGTGTAAACTGAGTCTTTTCCATTTAAAACTTACTTCCATGTAAATTAAACACAATACTTTTATAGCTGTTGGCCTGTATAGTGTCCTATATCGAGTAATGAATGTTTAAGTTAGTAAAGAATATATGTTAAATAACTTTTAATTTAAAGTTATTCTTTAAAGAAATGGTTAAATTAAATAAAAATATAAAATATTGCTACAATGACTTAATTCTTTTCACTATTTTAAAGATGTTATTCCACACTTAAAATAAATAATTTTACTAATTTTACTAACGTACATCATGCTAACTTTTAAAAACGTATATACATATACGTTTTTAAAGTTAGCACAACTATATTTAAAAAGCTATGTATGTCGAAATTTTATACGCTTGTTACAATTTATTTATGTTGTTAGCATCTCTGTAGGGAGTTGTAACTAGCGTATAAGAATTTCGAAGTAGCTTGATGAGAACGTAAAGTTTAGTTGGTCAAAGCGTTTAGACATCTTACAAGAAGCGCGGGTTCAGATCCTGCTACGTTCCAAATTTTTATACGTTTTGCAAATTAGTCTTTTTCTTTCCTAACTATGGAATTTTATCACCTTTAATTATTTAAATTTCTTATGAGTCATCGACATTATTTCACTGTATAAAATTAATTACTAACGAAAATTGTATTGGACACTAGGATGAAAACTATGCTATAAATCACTGAATTGCCTTAAGCCTTTATCTATTTTGATGCCAAAATTCATTCATTTCTACTCAGTATAACAATATTTATAAATCCAGATACGTCTATGAAGGAAAGGGAGAATCTCAGTCCCTATGTATTGCCTCACAAGAAAAGACTTGGAGTGAGCGTTATAAGTTGTCTATATATATTAAGAGAATGAATCGATTTTGATGTGGTTTCCTTTATTTGAAATATATAAATTTATATGATATGGTTCTTTACTATACATAGGAAAAAAATATTTTATTGATTTTAATTTTATATATTGTTTAAGTGTATTTTGGTAATAAATAAAAAAAAATCGGCTAAACTTCAAATATTGTATGACATTTTATTCACGAACACTATGCGTAATATAATCTGAATAGAAATCATATAAGTGACAAGTTCTAAGCTTTCTGAATTACTTTGTGTCACCATACATGAGTAAACTAAAATCAAATTCACAACTGTTGTAGGTACAATTGACGCCAGACAGTGTTGAAAATTGGATTGTACGTCTTGTCTGGAACTTTGGTCTGAACAATGAGTTTTCCTTTAATGATAATCTTGCTATATGTAAGATACAGTGAGAAATTAATTATATACGAGTCTATTAATTTTTTACTACACCCTGTATACATATACTACTAACATTACCTCTAATTATTCAAGCATAAAGGACAAATTAGAAGCGAACACTCAAGTTTTGATTGATTAGCCTTCGCGAAATTTAATTAAATCGATGAACTCACTGATTGCTTAATCTCATTCATATTATTCCTCGAACTTCTTCCGAGGCGAGTTCCGCAAAGTATTCCAATAAACGTCATTAGTGTAATTGCAAAATTGTTTGAGGCATCTTCCAATGATTGTACGGAATGATAATCCAGGAGGTGACATTGTTGGAATGCATCCAGATTTAGAACAAAAATACAAGGTGCAAATAAAAGAAATTAGTCAACTGGTAAAGTCTGAAAGTCGAAATCTATATCTATACTTATAATAAATGAGTAACAGACCGCTGTCTGTACATGGAAGATATATTAAAATAAGTGTTATATAGGAAGTTTATTAATGTAAGAGTGTTGGCAACCTTTCTTCAAAATAAATTATTTAAATGAAAAAAAAAAGTTTTATTAAAATCGGTCGATAAATAAAAAAGGGCGGATTTAAATCATTATCAATCAATATAAGGATAATCACTCGTAAAGTTCTTATAGATTAGATTGGGTTTCTTGCCGACTCTTTTCAGCAGAACTGCCTTCCGAACCGGTGGTTGGATATTATTTGTTATTCGATAATTCCGAACTGTTTCTAACGCCTTATTTGAAACGATGTTTTGATTTTGATATTGACATAGAACACTAGGAATATTTCCAATAAATGTTCCGAAAGTTAGGAATCGAGAAATATTTAAAACTGTGATATAAATGTTAAAAATGAATGAGCCGTTTTTTATAGATAATGTGATTTTTAGATGAAATTAAACAGGTGTCGTAAATATAGACATATGTATATAATTTTCTTTCAGAGAATATCATGGTGCAGACATCGCTTGAAGTTAACTCACATACAATTATCAGTTTATCTAATAAATAACAAAAAATATTTAATATTACAGCTAGCATTCTATCAATTAAAATAATATTATAAATATTCCCATAAGTTGAATTGTTAGGTGACTTGAATGGCATCAGATAATGATTATAAGAAGCAAATACATGCTTGTTATAAGAAATAATATAAAACACATACGTGCCTTTCGATTTCAAGGACTTCTCTCTATTTCATCATAGGATTCCATTGTGAGATTATAATTTATTATTAATGACACAGATGGGAAAGTACACTTCATAATTTGGGTTTTGGGTTTGTTTCTGACTCTGGAGAATGAATTAATTTAATTCTTGAGAGATGTTAAGTTCTACCACTCAACTCAATTCGTCGGAAAATGGGAAATGGATCGATGCGTCTTAACTCTAGGTTCCCAGATTCCCTCTGCTTAACCTGCCATTTACGGTAAACGGCTAAGAAAAAATATATAAATATATAATCACAATTTACATCTAAATCACTTAATACATTAAAATGTTGCATAATTGTAGCTGGAGAACAAAACATCCGAGGCTCTAAAGCCAGTCATAGCCCTAGTTAGCATATTACAAGATATTGTAATAATTGCATCAAGCCGTTAGCGCTTCTGGCCCCGTAGCGAATTTGCATGACTAATGAACGACCCGGGCTCCGGTGTTTTTTGTATGGAACTCAATGGATGGACTGATTTAATTCTATATTTTTTGGCTCTAAAATTACCTTTAACTTAATGTATTTTTTTTTCTTTTGGAATATTATATATTGTAACGTAGCGGCATAATCGTGGGACTGCAAACGCCACAGATTGTGGGTTTGATTCCCGCTATAGTAAATTACATATTTATAATTTTATTTCTTTGTTCTGGTAACAGGGAAAAGCGCAGTGTTGAGCTCCGCCACTCTCCACGCCATGTCTCAACAATACTGCGGAAAAGTAAAAAACGTAAGCGTCTTACCACTAGTAGGCTCTTTATGCCTACTCTGAAATTAAAAAAAAAATAATGTAGTGTCAGAGTGCTCTGAATTTCCACCTAAACTCCATCCTATCATCAATCCTGTCGAATTTAAAATGAATGGGCGTTCATAACTTTATTTGCGTGTATTATAAAAATAATACTATTTAAAAATACCTATATCTTTTAGTTTTAATTTCTCTTTCAATTGACCTAAATACTAAGTAACAGTACATAGCTTATAAAGTTTGGCACTGAGTTGAAATGCCTGAAATATTCAATTAATAAAAAAAATATGATATATATTGCGGCGTTAAGTTTCGCCACTCAAACGCACAATGTCTGCAAGAGTGGTAGTTAGTAAGGAGCTTTAACATTAGGTTTTCTTTGACTACCTTGTTTAATAAATGGGTCATAACAACTCAAAAAAGAAAATTAATCGTAATATTTGAATAACTTTCATATAATTTTTCTATTTCGTATCGTATTTAAAATAAATTCAGCTCTTGGGTTAACTTTTAATACGTTTACCGTTTCAAAACGACTGCCTTTGAGACAGGTCTTGCTTTGACCTTTGTAATTTTGTCTAAGTTCATAGCTCGATATAAACCCTCTTGCCCACAAAGTTATTCGAGAATATAATAAATTGAATTAGTTCCGTATCCCCTTTCCTATAGCCAATAGTCTTTAGAGATCGTAGTTTAGTATGTAAGTAAGATTTAGTTTATATATATATATATATATATATATATATATATATATATATATATATATATATATATATATATATATATATATATATATATATATATATATATATATATATATATATATATATATATATATATATATATATATATATATATATATATATATATAAAGTAAATCTTACTTACATACTAAACTACGTACGTATCTGCACTCTTTTCACTACCCTGCTACTACTACCAAGTAAAAGCGAAAAGCGCAACAAAAATAAACCAAAAATCTTTGACGTTCAGTGAAATCTCAAAAGAAAACATATTTTAATAGACAATCAAGAAAAAGAATCATTAATGCTCTGTATTCAAATTTGCTCTAAACGCTATTAGCGAGCTCTTGACAAGCATTACAGAGCCGAATTGTTCCACAAATACTTTTTGATTTACAACGGGGCGTAACAGTTACTTAGCGGGGTGTAAGCGACAGTACCCGCTTTAAACGGAGATAAAAACTTTTAAGTGTTCTTGCGGGAGTGTGAATGCTAATAAACTTGTATGAAATATTTGAATAAGCTTGATAAGTGGGTATTTTTGTTTTGTAATTTTATATAGCAGCTAGTAGACGCCTGTGATTTTGTTTGCACGGCCTTTATAACGTAGAATGGAATTTCGACATACCTGTGTTTTTGTGATTTGCATATTGCAAGGAAGGCAGAGGAGGGAATCTAGTGGTAAGATACTTCTTTTACTTACTTTTTACCGTGTTTTATAAGAATTACGTATTGTGTGCCTCGTTAGTAAAACGTCGAGATTAAGTAACAACTTTCCTCGTGTCAGAATCAAAAACGAAGTCTGTTGCATTTACTGTCACGCATCCTATATACGTTAGCTAACCTACCTGTAAGCCAAATTTTACAGTTTCTAACGTGCCTTATATATCAACTTCAACATAACTGTAGAAGAATTTTATTTTACGTTTTAAGAAAAAACAACGTAACTTCGATCGTCACTCAAAGGAATGTTTGGTAGACAAATTGTAGCGTTGAGTTCCGCCATTCAACATACAATGTCTCAAAAGACTATCACAATATAGAGAACAGAATGCCTAAATACTGGAATAGATATACCAAACAAAAAATACTTAGCTAAAAATATGTACTAAAAGTTTTCTACAGCATCTGTAAATATTTAGTACAGCCGCAGTCACGCGCCGCATTGGATGGCCGTCACGTCTGCCTTACGTCGGGGCCAAGTTTCTTGATTATCACCACGCGTTGGGAATCTCGACGACGGCAGCGGGACGAGCGATGGCTAATCATAACACGCCTTTTCAGCTCTTTTGATTGAGTACGTTTGCTTACTAAAGTTTTGTGTATGGTATTGGCATTGGATTGATAAGGTCTTTATAAGGTGTTTTATGTAATATAATAACGTGATCCGAGTATTTAGTGGATAAAGTAAAAGGACTTTTAACATAAATAATATGTTTATAAAACTATATCTTTGAGAGATGTTATTTTTATTGTATAGTAATAATATAACTATTCTAGCGTAAAATAATATAGAGAATAAATTGTTAATTATGGGTTCGATCCCGTCTTGAGAAAATTAAATATTTAATATTTTCATGTCTTCGGTTTGTTAATAAGTTTTGTTAAAGCAGTGCGTTGTATTTCACCACTCAACGTGCAATGCCTCGAATTCGGCGGAAAGTGAGAAACAAAACGGAGTGTCTTAACACTAGGTTCCTAAGTTCACTCTGCCTACCCTGCCATTTTCAAGTTTGCAAGTTAAGCTTTAAGCTAAAAAATACGGTAGTAACAAAAAAAAAAACAATAAATGAAATCACTTTTCGTATTGATCAACCATCAAATTGCTAATCGACGTCTCTAAGTCCTACAGTAAAAGCCAACCTAAAAACTCGTAACCGTAACTAATATATCAGATTTTACAGCCGTCACATAAGAAGTTATTAAGGTAAGTATCAAAAGTCTTAAAAGTCGGTTAAGAAGAAATAGTATTCCCTGGTGGAGTAATAACGCTAAAGAAGCGGCACATTGGAAGGAAATCACGGCGTTTGATCTCCAACTCGCTACGTGATGGGAATCTTGGATGATATTGATCGTGATAATGTCCTAACACACCAGAATATGTCTTCTGGAAGAACCAATACATTTTTTTAGCTTCACGCTTTATTCTATATATATTAGGGTAGGTATAAGGAGCCTATGAATCTGGTACATTGCGAGTCGAGTGGCAGAATTCAACATGGTTATTTGTCTCAACCAGAGCTTGGAAATAAAAATATTAAACATTTCATTTCCCCGTGTACGGATCGAGCTAACTACATGATGCGTTGAAGGTCGCACGATTGTGCCCTATCAGAACGGTCTCACCAACACTATAAATATACCTACTACATTTTTAGAAAACCACTAAACCAAACGTTGTTATCAAGCTACGTTAAAATACTCAGATTAAGCATTTGAAGCGGCTGTGTCACGTGGCACAACGTTTCACGGACGGTTTTCAATGGGCGCGTTCAAATCCTGGTATGCCCAACTTTATATACGTTATAGCACACGCTGTAGCACTTTCTAAAAATATATGTTGTTCCTCGCAAGAGCAACACAAGATACAATTTTACCTAATTGTCGTAAAATTTCACTACCCGCCATTTACAGGCGACACGTAGCGTTGTTAAAATACGAGTTTTTTCATATGTTGTAATAAAATTTACCTTTTTTTGTTATGGGTTTGAAATAACAAGCTTCTTATGTTGTCAATAAGAACATTTTATATGCGGGAAAAATGCAAAAATGGATAAACAAAAAAATAAATACCGACATGTTTTTTGATATGTTTAAAAATGTTTTACAGTATAATACATTGATTTTTTCTGAATTTGTGTAGCAATTAGGTATATGAATGCCATGATCCTTACTTTAGACAGTTTTTGAACAATTTTCATATATCGACGCTGGTGAACAAAGTGCGGCATTATGTTCCAATATTTCGAACCTAAATCTACAAAATTGGACAGTGAGTGGGGAACGGAGTAACTTAATCCCGATTTCTTCTTACTCTGTCGCTTTTATGTAGTTTTTGTCTTATATTACGTATAGCACCTATACATTGCCAAGAAAGACAAAGATGTTTAAAAATAAAATTAAAAATATTCTATTTATACATGTAAAGTAGTTCATAAAAATTAAAAAAACGAGAACCGCAAATTCCGTACAAATAACAGAAGGCAATGGCAATGTCGAAAACGAAGAGCGGTATTTCCGGTAGCGACGTCACTGGGCAGATGTAGCGGGCGGCTTCCGGTCGGTCACTTCCGCTACGGATATATTCTGCCCGAGTATTTTCAGTAAATAGTATTAAAAAGGTTCCCTTTAAATACGTTATTATGTGGACAAATATCAAAAATCTTTAAAGGAGGTAATAAATTTGGTTTCGATTTGGAATTATGTCACTAACATGTTGGCTGAGTTTTGATATATTTTTGTTAAATAAAGCAGATTATCTCTTATTTTTATGTATATCCTATATATGTTTTTATGAAAAATCCTATCATCACAATTTAAGCGCTTAAATATCTTTATGATGTGGTCGAAAATTTATAATACATAAATATTATATAATTGAATCTTAAAGTATGATTTTTTTCTAGTATTTAAGGAAAAATACTTCTCGTAAATAATTTCACAATATTTAGCTTTACGCTGTACCTGTCTTATCAGAATAGGTAGAAGGAATGCAGTGTTAAAATACTCAACGCCCTGCTTTAACTTATTACTACAGAAATAAAATGAAACTAAGTTATTCCTGCGAATGGAAATCAAACTTGTAATCACCGTGTTTGCATTATGAAGTTGCATGTATATGTTCACTCACTCATCTTCACACTGTATCCGGCACTTAACAGTGTCGACAGAGGGAACTCGGGAACCTAGTGTTAAGACACTACGTTCCGTTTTTCTCTTTCTGTTGAACTTGAGAAATTGCATGTTGCTGCTTTTTACATTGTTACCAGAGCAAAGAATTGAAATCATTAAATATATAATTAAAAAATATCAAATATTTCATTTCCTAGAGTGGGGTTCCAACCCACAACCGCGTTTAAGTCAGATTCTTGTGCCCCGATATATGAGAACGCACACTATGTACATTCTTGAGAGACATGGCCACAATCATAAATACTGGATCACGGAATTACCGTGATGATAAACAGATAATTATAAATATTTCCAACGTCCGGCCGAGCGTTCCCTTTATTATAATAGCTGAACAATTTGTTTTTACTATACGAAATTACAATACATTATTAATTGATTACATATTCAATTCGGTCTCATTATTTATCCCGCTGATGACAGTCCAATACCAATAGTTAAATACCTACGTATTTTATTTATATTGAGTTAAAATGTTTATATAAGTAACTTTCAGACGTGACTATGTTCGGGAGAACTTTTTGAAAGTTATAAATAACATGTTTGTTTCAAATTTTTTTAACACCGTTTTCCACAGTTTAGTGTTGGAATTTATAAAGATCTCCTTGGTCTTGCTTACACTGCCTAACCTATTAGTCTCTGACCAGTACTTTTGTCAATTTTGAATGATGAGATAGCAAATGACTTTTTTTCTAATCACTATTACGCATATGTAAATCTCAAACTATTGAAAGTTCACAGAAAACTTAAAAAATGAACTTATACTTCTAATATTGAAAAAAAAAAAAATGAATATAACTTAGGCTTATGAGATGACCGCTGCGTTCCTATCTTTAAAAGCCATCTTTAAATTATATGCGTCGATGCATTTTGTCGTTGCCCCTGTCGCATTCCGAGTTAGAATTTTGACAGCGCCAACTTTTTTCCCTCTGCAGTATTTGCAGCTTCTTTGTGCCTGACATTGCTACAACGGCGTGTGAAATGCAGCATGCAGCTGCAGCTTAACCGATTTGGTGTTTACAACTACAACAGTTGAGCTGATTTTCGAGCCAGCTTCTCTATTCCGTTGATGGCTGATCAGAGATTCTTTGTCTTCCTGGTTAAACGTGAGTAAAGAGGGTGCTTAAGATTTTTCGGCACCGGTGTCGTCTTCGAATATAGATACATCTTTTGTAGCACGTAGGCGAAATATAAAAAAAAAAAAAAAATATAATCTTTCCTTCAAATTAAAATTGAACGTTTCTCTTTAATTTTCATGCTGCCTCATGTTTTTTTGTTGAAATTAATACATTTCATGGTAAGTTGTGGAACTCATCACCAATAAAGTATAACATTCAAAAAGCAAATTATCTAATAAATACAGTTTTGAAGTTGTCAGTCCTGTTCTCCATATTACCGGTGTAAAACTAATTGCAGCACGAACTGCCGTCATCTGCCACAATGTCAAACTGACGGTTGTCAACTTGTCAAACTTCGGTCAAAGTTTGGACGCTTCTCAATTTCTTTCAAGGAAAATCACTGTCATCTTCCAAATTAAAGTTTAATGGATGAATTATGTTTTACAATTAGCTCTGAAACGTTCAAATTTAATAAGATTTTATGTAATTAATGATTTTGTGTAGTAATATGTATGAGATATTTTGGGAGACGTGATATATGTATTCTTATACATATAAAATGTACACGAACTGTCCAACAGTATTTGCAGCTCGGAACGTCGTTTGCGTAAATTACAAAACGTTATATCTCGAGCTCCTCATTCCCTTAGGAATTTCAGGAAATCTATTCCTTTACCCTCCCTAAAGAAACTACACTGCAGGAAATTCCGGAAATCTTTTCTTAGTTCGCGTTCTCTAAATAGCAAATTTAAGCGTCCCATTATTATGATATTTAACACATCATTGAAGTGTCAATCACAAATTAAGTATAGAAAAATATTTAGAAATATACAGATAAAATTTTTAACTAAAAAAAAAGATAAATCTACTTTTCAAGTACACAAGACAGCTTACAAGAAACACCTCTCCGAAATTGCCGAAAAAGTTGCCTAAGCACCTTCCAACGTCCAACATCCAGCATACTATACCTTGAAGAATGGAGTGACTTAACACTAACAGTAAGTTGCCTTTGCACTTTGAAAATTTGAAAAATGGTGAAAGATATAGAAGTACAATAACTAGTGAAATGGCAAAAAACCTACCTAAATACCCTCTGCCTACTCTTTTATATTTTTTTTTTATGGTAAAGACGGCAAACGAGCGTACGGGTCACCTGAGGTTAAGTGATCACCGTCGCCCACGGCCCCGAGTAACTCCAGAGGAGCTACAGGAGCGTTGCCGTCCTTTAAGGTGAATGGGCACCGGGGCCCAGCATTACCTAATGCGAAACGCAGTGGCCAAAGCCACTACTTAACGCCGGTCTTAAATGCCGGAGGTGGTAATAATCCGGACGAGTCTGCCCATGCGTGATGCCATTACTGGCAACGTGACTCTACCACACGCACTTTAGTCGCCTCTTACGACACCATCAGTACCAGGGTGATCCTATTCTAAGCCGGAATCACACGGCTATTCTATTTTTGTAGCGCTTCATACCCAAAGGTCAAAACGGAACACTTATAAGATCACTTCGTTTCTCTTCAGTGTGTCTGTTAAGACATTTATCAAGAAACATATCTTTTAGATCAACACAATTAAAAAATAAGTGCATTTATGTATCGTTGTTCCTGCGTTTTGTATGACATTTGAAAATTGTATATGTCCGGCAAACTTAACTTTAAACAATTATTAAAGTTCTATTTCTTGCTGACCTACAATCCATGATCTACCCACTAGTCTAGCCCACCGAGGTATCCAAGCCTCGGTGGGTAAGACTAATTCGCCACTTGGCCAGTTTTTTTATTATAACATGAAAAGATCATATAAAAATTCAGAAAAAATATTACTTCATATAAAAATTATAGATTCAGGTGAGCAAGTCGGCCGCTATAGGTGGATTACTGAAATCTGTAGATTATCGTTTCCCTCCATTATAAAGGATCCTCATTTGATCCGGATGAGTGTAGCTTAAAAGAAAAATCCTTTGAGGTGAAGCGGTAAGTGTTCGGTTAACCTATAATTTTTGTATAATGATCTTTCCAAAGTTTTTATTAGGTATATGTAAGATTTATTATGTTTAACGGCTCAATTTATTTTGATGTATGATATTATACGTGTATGCAAAATAATCACATTTCTCGTTGAGATTTGCATATCTTGTCTCTCATTTATAAAATTCTTAGCAATCCTTATGTTTCTTCATAATTTAGTTTTTTCCTCCTAAACCTGTTAAGGAAAACGTGAGAGATTTTCAAGAAAGGATTGATCAACATCAGCTTTTTGGAAAATTTTATATATGAGTATTTACTATTTATTTTTTTTTTTTAGCTTCACGCTGTATTCCGCACGAGGCAGGGTAGGCAGAGAGAACCCAGGAACCTAGTGTTAAGACACTACCTCCCACTTCCGTTGCCCACTTTCTGCCGAATTTGAGGCATTGCGTGTTGAGTGGCGGAACTCAACGACGCGCTTTTGCCTTATAACCGGAGCCAAGAAATGAATCATTAAATATTTAAATTGAAAATATTAAATATTTCATTTCCTTGATTGAGGATCGAACCCTAAACCTGTCGGTTACACGATTGTGCCGCTGCGCCACGACAGGCCTCAAACTATTTATAATAAATGTTATATAATAATTCTATTAATTTATTTATTTATATAAATTTATTTGTTTATTTGTGTATATCTAATCTATTTTGTATGTTTTAAATTCAAATTCAAATATTTTTATTCAAAATATGAAGTTACAAGCTTCGTTTTTGAACGGCAAACAATTTACCACCAGTTCACTAAAGTTACTGACCACTACCACAGATCTGAGAACAACCGGCGAAAGAAACTCAACGGGTCATGTCTTTTTTTTTCTTTTTTATGCAAAATTTTACATAATATAATTATGTGACAATGATACATTTGAAATAGCCTGGAGCGAGCATTTTATTCCTAAGGCGTGTTATCATTTACAAAATCGTAAATTTGGTACCTTTAACACACAAACGTCATTTCACATTTTTTTTAAAATGTGAAATAGAAAATTCTCGGACGTTTTATGGGATTCTATTGTAAAAGCGTAAACCCTGTCCCATAAAAGAATTACGGACTCGATGCAGTCGAGTTACAGACGCACTTAGACTAAGCCTATTAATATTATATACATCACAAATTTTAGTAAATTCATTAATATTTTTCTTGACATACATAACATTTTCAAAAATATATTGAGAAATAACGGTCAATATGTTAATCTTTTTAAAAGTTTCTCTTAAAGAATCTTTAGTGCTGAAGTTATAGATTAGCGCGAATAGCTCGCTTCTACAAACCAAAGATTGATCTATCATCACCTCAAAGTAAGATCATTACCTCAAAGTAAGATGCCGTAAGACATAATACCTATGGAAGTAGCTAAAGTAAACAAGGCGAGCCGTTTCCTCATCAATAATCTATCTATTTTTTTACAGCGAAAGCTGCAGAGCTCAGTCTATTCGTCAATCTATCAATATGAGGTCCCCACAGTATTTTGGAGTCAATGGTGACACCGAGAAATACCGTTACACGCTGTACCATACAAAAGTACGTACAGTACATTTATGAATATGATTATTTTTGCATGTTTATATGTAGGTAAATATATGTAAATAAGAGTAGGTATATATTTCACTTTTACTTTTAGAACCGCAACCTTGACCTTTCCTGTTGCCCATAGTTTGATTTGAAAAAAAATCTCTTGGAAAGTTATAAATAAGTGTAAAAAAATGTATGTGCTGTATCTTTTCCGTTTCGTTTTATTTTAGATGACAGTGGAAATCTAGTATGAAAACACTCCATTCCATACTTTCTACCAAGTTTTGGAGATATAGAGTATGTGGTAGCTCAACTTAATGTCGTTTCGTTTACAAGAACATAAAAATCAGAATGTTATGTCCCGTTCATGGCAAGGTAGGCAAAGGGAACTTCGGCACCTCTCCCCTGATTTTACGTGTTTTGTATTTTACCAGAGCGCAGAAATGTAAATATTCAATATTTAATATCCTCAAATAAGGATCGATCGAATTTACAGCCGCACATTTAAAATATGTATATTAAAAGTGCCCCACAAACCATCCCTTGCGGGATAGCGGAATCGTATCCACGACCATCGCCCTAAGAGGTGTGTCGAATTAAAAAAAAACGAAAAGGTCAGTATAGTAACAGCCTGGTCATTTTAAACAAATTAATCATAAAGATAAAAATCACGGTCGGTAATACGCTAAAACGGTCAGATACCATCAGATCCTGAAGAGGGGAAACTGTATACAACCTCTGAATTTTTATGTCGGGTCACGGCCTTTGAATTTTAATGGCGTACATTAGGATGCCTTTAAAACAAGTTCGAGGCATCCTTTGGAATAAATATTTTTTGTTGACAGAACACTAAGTGTTTTTTAGTTTGCTTTGAACATTGGATGGACATCATACTTTCTTTACAGCTTTGAAATCTAGACAATGGGAGGCTAGTGTAAAAACACTACGTTGTCCAATTTCCACATTTTTCTCTTGGATACTCTTTCTATCGCATATTCAATAAAAAGTCCTAGTAGAAAGAGTTCTCTTTAATACTGTCAGTACATACCAAAATATTCAGTAGTATTAACCTGCTGCTAAAAAAATTGTGTTTTTTTTGTCATACAATTATTCATTTCATGAAATTGAACCCGCAACCATCAAATTTTTAATCCACGCTAAGCAACAATGGCTTTAAAAAAATTCATGAAATATTAACCACATCTATCTATAATATATACTAAAAACTTTTTCTATACTGAGAGATTGTCAGACACAGACGAAATATTCGACTTGATTTAGTTAGGACTTCCTAAAATTTCTACTAGAACGAATAAAACTTTAAAATTTAGTTTTTTTATTTATTTAATGTGCTAACGCAATGTAAGGTTGCGGGTTGACACAATGGTTTTTTCATAAAATGTTTGATGACATTTTTTTTCAGCTTCACACTGTATATCCCGCACATGGCAGAGGGAAAACTAGTGGTAAGATGCTCCTTTCCTTACATTCCCCACTTTCCACCGAATTTGAGGCATTACGTGTTGAGTGGTGGAAATCAACGCCGCGCTTTGCTTTGTTACCAGAGCAAACAAATGAAAATAATAAATATTTAATTTTAAAATATTAAATATATCATTTCTTCATATCAAACCTACAACCTGTCGTTTACAGCCGCACAGTTGTGCCGCTGCGCCACGACAGGCCATAACGTATTTGTTGTATAAACCCAATGTCAAATAATGTTCTTTTTCTTAGTCATTAATTTTTATTTTATTATTCAGTTCTATCTACAAATTTCGCCATATAATACGTTATATATTTTTAATAATATGAATTTCCGGAACGAGGAAGTTCAATAACCTAACCCCCCCAAGAAGGAATTGAATCCACAACCGTCGCGTTCATAAAACATATTTACGTCACGCTGTATTTCGCACATGGCAGGGTAGGCAGAAGGAACATGGGAACATGGAACCTAGTGTAAAGGCACTCGGTTCCACTTCCGTTCCCCACTTTCCGCTATATTTGAGACATTGCGTAGTGAGTGTCGAAACTGAACGCCACGATTGGCCTTGTTACCAGAGCGAGGAAATGACAACATTAAATATATAAGTCGAAAATAATAAACATTTCATATCCTTGAGTGGGGATCGAACTCACAACCTGACGCCTACTACTGCGCCACGACCGATCTCTAGCAATACACGAGTATTTAATTTAAAAACATAACACAGACAAAATTGACAGCAATAGATAATTGATTAACAACCCTATCAGATTGCATCAACAATGCAAGCATTGTTCTCGAACAAACAGTGTAATAACGTACAAATTATTCAACAATATAGGTACCTACAGCGCAACGCCCCCTCGTTAAATTCCACCGGGTCTATGTAATATCAACATTATTCTAGCCCACCGGTGTCCGGGAAAAAAGGATATCCAGGAGAATAATAAAAAAGCTAACCCTGAAAATGTTTTAATAAAATATTAAACATAATACTGAGCGTACCGGCTCTCCTGCGATGCTCTTTTATGAACTCTGTGGGAAAATCTACATTTGTCCGATTCAAATCGTATTTTCTTTTTTTTTCACATATTTTTTTTTACGTTGTGTTTACATATCTTGTAAAATGAACGCCTGATTGAAATATAAATAATTGGAGCATAAATTCGAATAACAATATTTTATATTTGAAATTCAATATTTATACCGCACATAGCAGGATAAGCAGAGGGAACTATGGACTAGTGTAAAGACACTTCGTTCCTATCCTCTGATTCGGAAGCAATGCTTGTTGAGTGGCAGAGCCTAACGCCGCGCTTCGCCTGGTTACCGAAGCGAATAAATGAGAATATTATATATTTCATTTTTGCGAATGGCAACAACAACAGGAATTACAATAATAAAATCTAATAACACTAAAAACACGCCATGTTAAAAGATAAGAATGAAAAATAAATTTATTTTTTTATTTTAAACAGGCATAATATCAAGACTAAGAAACGACAAGAAGTAAGTAAGTGAAATAGTATTTGCCATATTTTAATAAATGTACTCAATATACAGATTTACAGATACCAATAAGTTATTATTAACCTTTATCGGACAGGTAATAAATTTGTCTTCAGTAGAACAATGACGCAAAAGGACACCTGCGACGTCTTTGCGTAACTACGGAGAGCGGAAATATACGGAATTAGTAATTTAATTTAAAAATTAAGTATTTTCATAAAGTTTTAGTATAGTATTTTTTTTTAGAAAACGTATAAAACTTGGAATGTAGCGGAACCAGAATCAGCCACTTTTGTAAACCTACCTGCTACTACTGCATATACAAATTAAAGGCATCGTAGACAGAGTTTACTTAGGTACTGTCAGTACATACCAAGATATAATATATCATTGCATCATCTGCTGTATTTGGCAAATAAAAATTAAAGATATCTAAGAAACAAATTTTACTCTAAAACCCCTTTTAAAAAAATAAGAATATTAATATAGCTGAAGCCAGGACGTCAGTTGACGGCCTCCTGCTTTCACCTGTAGAGATATACAATAACAATATATCAACATATACTCAACTGTTAAAACTTATTCAAAACATTTTATTTTGAACACAATGTTGGCAGGGTGAGGTCTGTGAGACCAATTAGTTAAATTTTGCGTTTTACCTTACTTTTTCTCTTAGTAGCTAGAGATGTTACTATATTAACATTGTAACAGCCACAGCCATAGCTGCCCACTATGCGTTACAAAATGTTAAAATGTATACAAAAACCTTGCGCCTTTATTTAATCATTATTTAAGTTATTATATTGGGAATCTACGTCTTTAATATCATTAATTAGCTAATTATTTATATTTTAGCTAAATAATGTGTACAGTATTTTTTTTGTTTTAGTTTTAGGTATTTAGTAAAAGGTAAACCTAAAAAAAATCTTTCTCGAGTCTAATAGGAAGTTTCGGAACCTCATGATGGTGTTCCACTATCTAGGCCATCAAATATTATGCTGACTTTACCAAGCACAACGAATTATTGTATTTTTTTAAAGATAATATATTTATTCAATTATTTTATTTATACCAATACTATTTTATGAACAAAGAATCATATCAAGCAATTGGGTCTATAAGATTAACTAATCAACCTAACCCAACCTTCAATTCTTGTAAAACTTTCACACTTCTATGATGACGAGACGAATGTTAGAAACTAAAAATACGAGAAATATGTATTGTTTGTTATCTTTTTTTATTAAAGTTAGATGTTTTAATTTTATAAAATAACATAGAAAGTGTAAACAGTCTCTTTTCCAACTGGTTCGTTGCGCATTGTAGTATGAAATTCTACAGAAAAATACCTACGAGTATTTGATACACTTTACGTATTTGGTAAACCTTTGCTATACGCATTTGCTTCTAAAAAAGTTACCTGATTTTATTTTTCATGATATTCTAACTAATAATAATAATATTGTTACTATGTTTTTAAAGTGTTATTCCACACTTAGGACAGAAAATACTAAACTTAAATTTAAAAAACGTATAAAAATTTTGAACGAAGCAGCATTTGAACCTGCGCCTCGAATACCGTTCCAGCGCAGGTTCAAATCCTGCTTCGTTCAAAATTTTTATACGCTTTTTAAATTTAAGTTTAGTATTTTCTGTCCTAAGTGTGGAATAACACTTTAAAAACATAGTAAAAATATTAAAATAAATAGTATTCTCTCTTGCCAAACGATAATTCTTACGAGTTGTCTTTGGGTAGCGGAAATTTGTAAAAATCTCCCTACAGAGATGCTAACAACATAAATAAGTTGTAACAAGCGTATAAGAATTTCGACGGAGCTCGGTGAGAACGAATGGCTTAGTTGGTCAGAGCGCTGGAACCGTATTCCAGAGGCGCAAGTTCAAATCCTGCTTCGTTCAAAATTTTTATACGCTTTTTAAATTTAAATTTAGTAATAATAATAATTTTTGTTTATGGAGTTCATTAATCTTTTAAAGGTAGTATTTTGCTATTCTAGTTTCATGCTGCATTCTGTATATATGAGGGTAGTCTTGACTTGAAGAGTAGACTGATAATCATCGAAGCTCCGTCCAAAACTGATGAAATGACGGCTTTAGCAATAATCCCAACAATCGTTATGATATTTTTTATATTACATAAGTATTGATCGATCATGTTAAATTATTAAGTGTGAGTGAGAAGAATCTTGGAAATATCAATGTTTACATTGATATTTCCAAGATTCTTCTCGACATTTCTAAGAAGAGAAGAAAAAGAAACGAATTTCTATTTCTTATTAAATACAAAACTATACCCAAAAATGTCTACACAAGAACTTTAGAGATAAATGATAAATTGTAGAATCTATATGTAATTTTCTTCAAAATCCAAAGGTAGAACCGCAAAATAACTGGAATGACACAGCAAAAATGTTTAACCGTACCCGTGGAGTGCATACCTGCTGAACGGTCGCTACGTGATGATAATTACAACTAGCCTACACCTACATCCTGCCTTCTGATCGCGATTCTGTAATGTATAAAGGAAATGTAACTAAAGTTTCTTTTCATATAGAATTTTTATTATATATTTAAGGTGAAATGCTGTCGTTGTGTAGCAAAGGGTCTGAGCATAAATGAGATGGTCGCGGGTTCGATTTCTAATTTTAGAAATATTTCTTTTATTGATATTAGAATAAGATTCGTTTGAGGCCTGTCTTTACGCAGAGGCAAACTTGAGCGACTATAAAGGAGACAGGTGGCGAGGATATATAAATATTTAAATATATAAATATATTTTTATTTCTTCCCTGTGGTAACAAGGCAAGGCGCAGCATCGAGGTCCATCATTCACCATGCAATGCCATAAATTCGGTGGTAAGTCTTACCATCTAAAACTACCTAAAAAATATAAATAAGATAAAATACGGCTGACTTCCACCACTCAACAAGCAATTCCTCAAAGATTTGTTTGAAAACGGTGAACGATCGAGCACTAAAATCCCTCTCTCTACCTGCCTTAATATACAGTACATACAATGTTTTTTTTTTTCAATTTGATCTGCAATCAGTCGCAAGACTATAAGCAGATATGTTGCTTAAGGTGGTCGGGATCCGCCGCCTTGAAGGTACCCAGTTGCCAAGCTGGTCGAGAACATTGGCAAGCCCGCTCAGATGAAACTTACTAGAATAAGTACATACAATGTAAACCAAAAGAAATATATATATATATATGATAGCAACAAAGGCAAGCTTGTTTAATATGTAATATTTATAGTTAAATACTATAGTCGATAGATACTAGGTACGTATAGCGTTGTTGAATGAACAATGAAGGAAAGCGTAACAGGTGTAATAGTTCCCAAGAATCCTTTAGGTTTTATATCGCATAAAATTTTTTATAACTCTTCAATCTACAATATTAGAAAAGTGAGCATAATCTTGACGGACTTCTTTTATTAAAATATATATAAAAAAAAATATCAGGTATCCTGTCGTGGCGCAGCGGCACAAGCGTGTGACTGTAACCGACAGGTTCTGGGTTCGATCCCCGGTCGAGGAAATGAGATATTTAATAATTTCAATTTAAATATTTAATGTTTCATTTCTCGCTCTGGTAATAAGGCAAAGCGCGGCGTTGAGTTCCGCCACAGAACACGCAATGCCTCAAAATTCGGCGGAAAGTGGGGAACGGAGGTGGAACGGAGTGTCTTAACACTAGGTTTCCGGGTTCCCTCTGATAAATAAATTATATTTTTTTTAGTTTTTACTGCAACAGCACACATGAAGCAGACAAGGCAGAGGGTGTCAACATCACTCTCTGTCAAACTTTTTTTTTCACCAAAAACCACTTCGCTCTTTTTGTACCAAAGCGAGAGACTTAGTACTCTACTACTCAACTTCACGCTGTATCCTGTACATACTTGGGTAGGCAAAGGGAACTTGAGACCTAGTGTTAAGACTCTCCGCCCTGTTCTCCAAATTTGAAAAAATCTTAATCAAGTCGTGCAATTTTGTAAGAATGGATGTTTTTTTTACTTTCTCGTAAAAACGACTTAACACATTTAGATGAAACATTAATAAGAACATTCAGAATAATTAACAGCTAATAACTACCTAACAATCAGAATGTAAGATATAGGCTACAACTTACGTATTTTTTTTGTATAATCTAGCATTAAAATAAAAATAATTTAAGCAAGCGATGTTGCGTGTTGCTCGCTGGAATTATTTAAATTAACCAACAATTATCATCACCATACTTTCAAGACAATATCTACAGACGATTTATGACTATATTGGTCTCGAGAAAAACAACTGCGATTATACAACCAACGATTGTTGTACCAACAAACATGTACAAGTTTGTAGGTAAGTCAATTATTATCAAATTATGTTTTTATTTTCTTCTAATCATGTGATTTTAGTGGTAAAGTCACGCGGATCGCTTATTTAAATAATATATTTATTTGAGTAGGAATCGTACCCACCACCGTATCGCTTACTGAATAACAAACGCTTTGTCCCGCTGACCTCTATTTCTTATTTTATATCGAATCCATAAAGAAATCATGATTACTGAAATAACCACACTTTAATTTTACAAATGCGAGTAAAATATTGAAAACGGCAACAATATTCTTAATTAAAAAGATCATACGCATTTGTGTATAAATTTATAGGCACTACCATAGACAAAACTAATTAAACGTTTTAACCGAACTTTGATAACTTTATATTATATCCCGCATATAACAATATAGGCAGAGAGAACCACTTTCCTGTACTATCAAGATATTGCGAATTGTGTTGCAAACAAAGATTAATCCGTAAACAATTTGTTACGATGTTGAAAAATTACAAGATATATGGAAAAAATACAACAGTATTTCATATAATATGCATTGCGGTGCAGGGTAGATTAATATTGCAAGCAGACCCGCAGGTGCAAACGAGGCAAAATTGAAAATAGCTTACAACAAAATTGCTTACACATAACATAACGGACACGATACGATTGAAATTAAAAAGTAACATCGAATGGTATTTCGTTTTCTCGCTCTAATACTGGTCGTTACTCTTAGTAGTTAACTGATAAAACGCGGGGTTAAGTTTCGTCATTTAACAAGTCATTTATAAATTGGATATTTGCTTGGAGAACGAAGGGGCTAAGCAACAGGTTTCCGCCTGCTTACTCTGCTATATGCAGGTATTATGTGAAGTTAAAACAATTACAATTGCTTTTATATGTTTTATTTATTTAATATTTACAGGCATATGAATTGAATAAGCTCACAATATTTTTCAACTACTAAAATTCAAGCTAACTTTACTACTCCTTAAGTACTTATATATATCGTCCAAGTACTTGGACAATTAAAAAAATCAACTATAATGAAATCTTTGAATATGATCAACTTTATTAAAAATGATTTACTATATAATAATTTAAAACAACAGATACATCCTGGGTGAATATTATCTAAATGTCTTTAGTATATAAACAAGACTCCACGTTTGCAACATTGTCGCAATAACATATGCGCATCGAGTGTTAAAGATGAGATAGTATCTAGTAATTTACTAGTTTTCCATTCGTAATATTAAAATTGAGATAAAAAGTACGATCGAGCTGAAATCGAATTTGTCCATCGAGGGTTCCACATCAATTTCTAGGTTGTAGTTTAACGTGAAGTATACCTTTTAAAAATTGATAAACTTAGAATTAATGATTCAATGAATAATCATTGGGGTCAACCACGATAGCGTGGCGCATGAATATTCGTATATTGACATTTCATTATATTTCGCTTTTTTTGAACCATCTACAAGAAATTCTGATGTCAATTTTCTTCAAAATATGCTTAGCGTATACATACACGTTACTCTAGTTATTATATTAATAAAATTCTATATATTTTGTTTTTTCAGCTTCACGCTGTATCCCGCACTAGGCAGGGTAGGCAGAGGGAACGGAAGTGAAACCTAGTGTTATGACACTCCGTTCCACTTCCGTTCCCCACTTTCCGCCGAATTTGAGGCATTGCGTGTTGAGTGGCGGAACTCAACGCCGCGCTTTGCCTTATTACCAGAGCGAAGAAATGAAACATTAAATATTTAAATTGAAAATATTAAATATTTCATTTCCTCGACTGGGGATCGAACCCAGAACCTGTCGGTTATAGTCACACTCTTGTGCCGCTGCGCCACGACAGGCCTCAAATTCTAAAGTTGTTGTGTTTAAAATACTACAAACTGTAGGAAGAATGAATTCGGGAATAGAAAAAGGCAGGATTCTACAGCATTTTTTTATATGTATATTATGAATTAAAAAATACTCAATATGTTAAGAGTTTGTAAGTAAAAAATAAGTAACATTACCTGTACTGTATACTAACAATGTCTACAGTGACATTGTCAGTTATTGTGTAAATAATAATAAATTTGGATAACAATAGATATAACGTCAACCATAAACGCTTGGTCAAGCTACTCTGACTGCTTCTCTTTTATGAATAGGTTAACCTTCAATGGTAATAATAGAAGGACTTATACAATATAATGAAGTAAAAGGCGAGACTAATAGTATTATTCATAAGTAATTTAACACCATAATCTTTACAATTTGTCTTAAATTGTTTTTAAAAATATATTTTGTAATTTTCTGCGAGTAGGCCTAGAAAACCTAGTGTTTAGATATACTGTTTCATATTTTACATAACTTTTTTGAGATGTTGTTGTAACGCAGCGTTGGCGTGTTGACTTTGTACTGTAGGTCAATGCCACGCTGTATATAAGCGAGACTCGAACCATATACGTTGAACGGCGTTTACTTACACCGCTCCTGCGCCACGAACGCATCGATTTGCTTAGTCTCCGTTTATTTATTTACGAGTATGTGTAAAATGGTAAAATAAACCTGTTAAAGGCGAGTCGGTCTCGCTCACTGTAGTGAACACCGTACCAATTTCAGGGTTGTATGACAAATCTAAATTTGCGCTCATTTTATATGAACTTAAATACAATTATAATTTGTAATAGTTATTTGTATTTTTATTTGTACTGGAAGTTCTTATTTTCATAATAATGGACTTACTTTTATAAAATTAGTAAAGGAAATACTGTGTTTTCATTACGCGGCGAAGGTTGCGGGAGCATCCATAATTTTTTTATGAAATATATACGATTGTAATGGTGTGGTTTTTCTATGAAACACTTATAAATCGTTATTTTTCGGATTTTTATCTTCTTCGTTTTTTATTGTAAATTTTCATTTCGTGCCAACAATTTTTCTTCTTAACTGGTGCGGGAGAGTCACGGAATTTATTCTATAATTATATATACGCGGCGAATTTTACAAAATGCAGGAAATACCATAGATAAATGCTAAATTACTATATTTTTTGACTATGAAATTTGATTTCTTCTCTAAAGACCATAGATCTAGAATTTAATTTTAATTTCTCCTTGATACCTTCACGTAATCTTAGATAAAGAAATATTTTTGACAGACGGTCTATAAAATGATCCTGTAAGTAAGAGTTTCGTCTTATTGTTTTTCAGATACGCTATTTAGGTAATGTATTTATTAAATAGAATAACATAATGATAATCGTAATTGTTATTACATAGGAATAAGTATAAATATAATATTCAAAATTTGATAAAGATATATCGAATCAATCAATTTGTACACAGCTGGGGATTTGGCCGGATATCTTCGTTATGCATCTCAGCGGAGTTTTTTGATTTCCCAAGCGTCTCGGCCTGGTGTACCGTGTCCGGGAGGCTGTCATCTGATATGTCGGGCACTAAGAAAGTGGTAAATCCAGCTAATAAGGCTGCTAAGCCGAAGACTAATGATGGTAGACCTGATCCGTACTTTAACTGTAATATGGAATATTAATGAATTAACTAATGTATATATGTATATATAAAGTGTAAAATCTTTATATCTTTATCCTTTATAACGATAAACTCCCTGTAAAGTAGAAGTGAACACAACTTGGTTGGTTTGCGTTATATGTTAAAACTCACATGTTCATTGTTCACTCCATATAACTATAAAAAATGCTCCGTTCCTTTAGTTTCGCTACAAGGAGTTTACACTGTACATATACTCGTATATATAATTATTCACGATGAACCCTAGTGTTAAGACACTCCGTTCCGTCCCCCACTTTTGGATATTTAATATGATTAAAGTTTTATATTTCCTTAAAATTTAATAGTCGTCAATATATTTATAAATTTTTACACAATTGAACAGAGAATTTGAATTTGCTTTTTATAAATTATTCTTCAAACTTCACTTATCGCCTATACTTAACATAGTATATACATAAAAAAAAAACAATTGTAAAATTCCCTACTTAGTGCATACTTTCAAAAGCGCTTATTTAATTGGGGAAAAGTAAATAATTTAAATTAAAAAAATTCTGTGAATAAGTATCGATGACGCCGGTCGTGACCTACGGACGTGCGACATTAAATGCGACAGATTGTGAGTACAATTCCCCTTCAAGGGATTTAAATATTCAACACCATATCTCCAGAGTTGGAAAGGAGTGTCTTATTTTAAGTTCCCAGGTTCCCTTTGGCTACCCTGCTATGGATATACGGTACGGCTAAAAAAAGTAGATCACATTCGAGAATCTTCGTATTTGTAAATACTGCCTAACACGTTCACGCCGGCGTGTACCACCGGTGGCTCGCGCTTAATTGTGCCATCGGGCGGCGTGTACCACCGGTGGCTCGCACTTCATTGCGATATCGGGCGGCGTGTACCACCGGTGGCTCGCACTTGATTGCGATATTAAACACTGATAATTTCACTTGAAAACATAAAAACGTTTATTTTAAACAAAAGTTTTAATTAATAAAGTATTATAAACATAACTTTTGCTCAATAACTTATAATATTATAAATGGAACTTAATAGGAATAAAAATAACAAAATAATTCAATTTTATTATATTTGTAACTTATTGAATTATAATTTTTTGTGTAGTTTGTTGAAACATTTCAAGCAAAGTGCTGGCTGACCCTCGCAACGACCACAAAACGTCTTTACTCTTGTTGTTTTGGCAGTGGCATAATCTCTGCCCTTCGTTTTGGACAATGTTTTATAGCATTCCTTGCAGCGTTTACGGAACTCTCTTGCCGACCCCTCGTATGATTCAAGAATATGTTTATCTGACGGTATATGACAGTTTATTTCTTCATTGGCTAAAAGGCGATCAATGATAACTTCCCTAAATTGTAGCATGTTCATATTTTTAGTCCCCCATTTTTTGCAAATATACCACGCATTCACGAGGGAAGTTCCGCATATTAATTGTATAATTACTTTTCGGTACCATTTAATCGTTTTTCGTAAACAACTGTAATACGCTGATAGTTGATCTGACATATCTACACCTTTTTTTACCACATTATAATCAAAGACGGCATCAGGCTTTACTTTACCATTTGTTCCTTGGACCAATTTACACTGGTGATTTTTTACGGTAGTTAACATGCAAACTGGTCTTTTGTCAGTCCATTTTAGAAATTTTACACCGCTACGACTTTTGAAACTCATAATTTCGCCACGTTTTTGTTTCTGTTTTGCCTGCGGTGGCAGAAATTTTTTGTTCATTTTTACAGTACCACAAACAAATGTACTGTTCTCTAGAAGTTCTTCTCCCAAAGGGACACTTGTATAATAGGTATCAATAAATACTATGCGGCCCTCAAAGAATAAGCCATTTAGTAACCTCATTACAACATCATGAGCATGTGATTTCTCAATGATCGTTTCAGTTCTCCCAGTATAAATTTCGAAATTATAAGTATAACCTTCAGGCAAACATAATTTGTATATCTTTACGCCGTACTTATGTCGCTTGCCTGGGATATATTGACGAAAACGTAGGCGTCCTCTCCATGGAATCATACTTTCATCGACGACGATATTTTTACCAGGTCTAATAGAGCTCCTAAACGTATCCACAAATGCCTCAATAATGTCTCGAATTTTGTTCAACCGATCTTCATTTCTGGAAGTGGTATTGTTCGAAAAATGTAAATACTTAAGAATCAATAAAAAACGGTCACGTTTCATTGCCTTTTTTATGCGTAGGTTTGTAAACATCTCCTTTTGAGACCAATACAATCTAATATCTGGTGATGGCATTACACCCATAATCAGCAAAATGCCAATAAAAGTATTCATTTCATGTTTTGTAACAGGCTGCCAGGGCAGTTGGTGCGTTCTACTTATAAATGATGAACTGTTTGTGCATTGTATAGCATATTCATTTGTTTCTTTGACTATCTTCTCTAGTATGTAATCCGTAAAGAATAATTTATATAAAGCAAAAGGATCATTACAGTCAACATCCTCACGTAAAAATTTTTCTTCGTCCGAATACTCATTTACTAATGAAGTTCTTCCTTTTACTTCTTGCCATTCTTCATTGTTATCCTCAACCAAATCTTCCTCCGAGGAACATTCCATAACGTTGCTGGTTACGTTAGTAAAATCTTCGTCTGAAGAGGAAGAAAGTATTCGTAATCTTGATGTGTTTCTCCTGCCTCTTTTTACACTTTCATCAGACGAATCACTTATTTCCATATCCATGTTATAGGCAAAATTAAAATTATATATAAAAGGTGAAAATTAAAAAAATATATTTTCAACACCTTTTTGTTATTTTTACCGGCATAGATCAGGATATAAAAACAACACGAGTTACACAATTTGCAAAGTAAGCACTCAATGTACTACGGAAGAAACAAAAAGCGCGCGACAATGACAACTACGGAAGAAACAAAAAGCGCGCGAAAGCCTGAACGCGCGAAATTAACCCGCCGCCAGATGAAGCGCGACATAGATTTAAGCGCCGCCTGGTGGTGCATCAAATGAAAATTCGCGCCGGCGGGAACGTGTTAAACTACATAAATAAAATATAATTAATTTAAATTTACCAGCAAAGGTGTTTGCGGCGCTATGATAGATCCTATACGGCCTAGTGATGAGCACAGCGCGTGCATAGAGTTACGCGTATACGTGGGGAATAATTCCGACGTATAGATATACGTTATGGAGAAAAAGAAACAGCACATCATCTTGCTAGCCATGTAGAATACTATTGACAACCATGGCAGATCTGAAAAAAAAAACAATTAAATTGTTTTAAAATAATTACGATAATTTCTACTATTAGTACCAAGATATTGATAATTTTCAAAGAGTGAAAATTGCTACGTTTACATATTTTTTTCTGCTTAATGTTTTCATTTTCAGAACAGACTCAAAGTTCTTAGTATAATAATAATCTGTTGTCTGATTTCCGCTCGAAATGTTGGGTTTTACTAAAGCGTAAAACTAAAAATATAATATCTTTCTAGTGGAAATTAATTACAATCATAGTGTTTACAGTCACCTGACTGCTGATATAAGTTTAAACTCTATTTTAGAAAAAAAGTACTTACTTATCGGTAGAAATGGTTGAGCTATACATAATATAGCACCAGCGAAAAATGACATCATCAAAGGCAGCTTTCTTTTGAAACGAATCAAAATGTATGTTACAATTAAGTTTCCCGGCAAGTCGACTAGAGATGTTAATCCAAAATTAATATACTTATTGCCTTGCAATGTAACCGAATTAATCATTAATCCATAATTCACAAACGTCGAAGTCATCCACCAAGTCAAGCACACGAAGAAACGTCGCCTCAATTGTGTGGATCGAAATGTATCTTTTATTAACTGACTGAATTTCACATTTTGGCTGACTTCACAAGTTAATTTGTCCAAAATGATTTGGTCTATTTCCATTTTATTCTTTTTGGCGGCATTCTTTAAAATAATTATGGCTTTATCTTTTCTACCCTTCGTCAGTAACCATCGTGGACTCTCGTCTAGTAGATATTTATAGGAAAGAAAGAAAAATGCTGGAACGTATATGGCACGAAGGAACCATCTCCAATTTGGGATAAGCCAAGCTAAAATAGATACGGCTATACCACCAAACACGTAACCAAAACTGCACATCATGTAGAACTTTAATCTTTTCTTGGTTGATACTATTTCTAATGCTGTAAAAATGTTTTATCAATTAATTTATATAATTAATTTTATATGGAGTAAAAAAGGTTCGTTTTGACTATGCATAACTATAAAAACATGATTTAAAATCGTAAAAACTAGCACTGATTAATTTTTTAATCTGTATTGTAACATCTTCAGCCTCTATATTGACCACAAAATTAAAATAGTATAACAAATGTAAAAATTAAGACTTAATATTAATATTGTATGATAATTAGTTATTAAAGCGTAAGTATATGAAACTATATATTTTTATAACTTATATTCCTAAAATTCCTTATATTCCTGTCGTGGTGCAGCTGCACAAACCTGTGACTGTGTGACCGATGGGTTGTGGGTTCGATCCCCACTCGAGGAAATGAAATATTAAATATTTTCAATTTAAATATTTAATGTTTCATTTCCTCGCTCTGGTAATAGAGAGGCGACATGCGTTTCATCGTTATTTCATTATTACTAACGCTAATTTTTATAATTATTGATTGGAAATGATTGCTCTCGCTAGATATATTCGAGATAAATTGTGACGTATTGCTATTTTTTTATTTCAGTTCTCTCTTATGAGATATCACTTAAACATCAGCTTTAATGTTATAAATATTAAAACTTTTAACCTGAAGGCAGTAATTTTATATTAATTGAAACAATTTTGTACTTAATTATGTTATATTAGCAATATCACAACTAATTATTGCTATCAGAAGTTGTATTGAAGATAATGTTTATAGACCTATTATAGGTATATGGAAATGACGGTAGTTGACGATAGTAAAAATGAAATATTTAATTTAAATATTAAATGTTTCCATTTCTTCGCTCTGGAAACAAGGCAAAACGCGGCGTTCAGTTCTACCACTCAACATTTAATGGCCCAAATTCGTCGGAAAGTGGGGAAAGGCATGGAGTGTCTTTAGACTAGGTACCCAAGATCCTTCTGAATACTCTGCCGTGTGCGGGATAAAACGTGAAACCGAGTGATTGAGTGAGTGGTAATATGCATTACTTGCCTACATTATTGTGTTTTTGGTTCATAGTTACTCATATTCAGCTTCACGCTGTATCCGCACATGGCAGGGTAGGCGGAGGGAGCTTGGGAACCTAGTGTTAAGACACTCCGTTCCACCTCCGTTCCCCACTTTCCGCGGAATTTTGAGGCATAGCGTATTGAGTGGCGTAACTCAACGCTGCATTTTGCCTTGTACCAGAGCGAAGAAATGAAAATATTTAATATTTAAATTGAAAATATTAAATATTTCATTTCCTCGAGTGGAGGTCGAACCCACATCCCATCGGTTACAGTCGCACGTTTGTGCCGCTGCGCCACGATAGGCCTCAATGGCTGATTCATTTTTTATTTCGAAATTTTAATTTAAAAATATTAAAAGTGTCATGGCAGTAGATAGTACAAACAATTTGCATATCGTTATATATACTTGAGGTCGTTGTATCGCAAATAATAGCGTGTAATTGTAAACGCAATGACAATTAAATTATTATATTATTATTTCTGCCATTCAATACTAAAGATTTCGAAAATTAGATTGTATCTAGTGCGAAGCTAAAAAATCATACCTAATACAAATAACGGTGAACACACGTCCCCTATAGCAGCTTCTAAGAATTCCATTGCAATATAAAACCAGTACCACATGGAAAAACTTCTCGTCACACCAAATATTCCTCCTAGAACGCCTAGAACAACTGCTGTGTTCTTTCTACCGGCTCTAAAAAAAAATATTACTTTGTATTGTTTGAGGCCTATCGTGGCGCAGAGACACAAGCGTGTGACTGTAACGGACAGGTTGTATTTCGATCCTCACTCGAGAAAATGAAATATTTCATATTTTCAAATTAAATATTTAATGTTTTCATTTCTTAGCACTGGTTCGAGACAAAGCGCCGTGGTTGAGCTACCACTCAACACGCAATGCCTCAAATTCGGCGGAAAGTGGGAAACAGAAGTGGAACGGAATGTCTTAACACTAGGTTCCCAAGTTCCCTCTGCTTATCCTGCCATGTGCGGGATACAACGTGAAGCTGACAGTTTGTATCGTCTACCACATTGTAAGAATTTAACGTTTCAAATATAACATTTTCTAATAGTACTAAAAAGAAACATAATTACTTATCAGTTAGATTAAAGCTATATAATTACTAAAACATATTTCGATATCGAATTTGAGATTTCATGGTGCCAGTGAAAAAGATGTATTTCCAAAGAAAAAGGTAAGTGTTTAATTTAAAAAAGAAAGGCGTTAATTATAAAAAGAAAGGCGTTAATTATAAATATTAGCAGTTATATTTTTTATTAATTAACTTTTATTTTTCCATTCTAATATTTCAAATATTATTTTTATTAAAATGTCGGCAATCCACTGCGTAGTTTTTTGTTTTTTTTAATAAAAATCTCCATATAATAAAACAAAGAATTTGTCGGCCAACTATTTACCTGTCAGACATGGGACCGACTAGAAGTAGTCCACACATATATCCAAAGCTATGTGCTGTTCCTACTAAAGTACGTTTCCAATCTTGACATGCTAAATCAAACTGAAAGTAAAATAATAATAAAATTATTTCTCTCGCTCTATCTCTCTCTCTCTCAGCTTCACGCTGTATCCTGCACGAGGCAGGGTAGGCAGAGGGAACCCGGGAACCTAGTGTTAAGCCACTCCGTTCCACTTCCGTTCTGCACTTTTCGCCGAATTTGAGGCATTACGTGTTAAGTGGCGGAACTCAACGCCGCGCTTTGCCTTATTACCAGAGCGAAGAAAATTAAACATTAAATATTTAAAATGAAAATATTAAATATTTCATTTACCCGACTGGGGATCAAACCTGTCGGTTACAGCCACATGCTTATGCTGCTGCACCACTACAGGCCTCAAACTTATGAATTATGACTTTAAATTAAATGTTTTTTATTTCTTCCCTCTGCTAACAAGGCAAAGGGCGTTGAGTTCTGCCAATCAACACATAAGTGACTAAATGACCTCTTTAGTTATACCAAATAATTATAGCAAATAATATTCTAAATTAATATAGTTTTGATTATGGCGATATTATGATTTTGAATATATAAATATGCCATTTATTATGATTTTGTTCAATTAATTTTAGGTCACCTTCTGATATGGTTTTATAACATGAATGACACGTTCAAGCTATACATAATTATATAAATAACATGCATTGAAAATAAAATAATTAAGTATAATATAAAAATGTGACATATGTGTTTAATGAGATGCGAACAGAATTAAAGTCATAAGAATTGCTTTAATTCTATTCATATCTCCTTGAACATATCCAATTGAACCTTTGCTGGTTAGGCACATTTGATCGGTACAAAGTTTGGGTAATAATTTATTCATCAACACCTTATTAGGATGGGTGAAAGTATGTTTATTTAACCAAGGTCATCCACTCTTTCATTGAGGCGCCTGTATAAGTCACACTTGTGATATATTAATTATACAATGTGATAAAAATAGCAGAATGAAGAGTTAAGAAAACTAGACGTACATAAGCGACGAAACTGTCTGGCTGGTCATAGATCCATTTGGTGCACGAATGGGTAGTATTAGCTGCACATTTATATAATTCTTCTATATCATCGTTGCAGCTATGAAAAAAAATAAACAACCATATTAAACATTTGTGGAATTATATGTTAGAGGCCAGTTTTGGCGCAGACTCAGTCGTGTAAGCGCGACAGGTTGTACGTTCGATTTCCACTTGAGGAAATGGAATATTTAATAATTTTCATTTTTTCTCTCTAGTGTCGAGGCAAAGCGTGACGTTCAGTTTCGACATTTAACACAAATTGCCTCAAATGTGGCGGACTTATGGGATATGATATTATTGTTACTTTGAACATAATATTCATACATTGAAAACTAAAATTTCAATTCAAGGTACTCAGTGTATAATATTTTTTTCGAGAAAGGTACTAAAATTTGCTAAATTCTTTTTAATTTATGAACTGATTGAAATAAAAACACACACACACACATGCACACACACACACACACACTAAATGTTAAAGAACAACATGATAAAATAAAATGAAAAAGTTTTCTAGTCATGAGGTGCCGTTTTATTAAGGAACATTATTCACATTTAATAGGTTGCAACCTAATTTGCAGTAACTGCTGTCAGATTTGCATAGGACATTCAAACTGCTATATTTAATATATGGAGAAGAGCGGGGCCAAACGTGCCGAATTTGATAAATCCTTTCACTGAGCGTACAAAACCTCTGCAATTTCTGATAATTCTGATTTATTAGAATATATGAATTTGATATGAGTTAAATATGTTTTGTTTTAAATTTAACGTTACAAAAAAGTAACTTTTTTTAACAGTTGTAGATATACAGGCCTAACCTACTCAACTTTGATATTGAATTAATTGAGCTGCGGATAAAAATGGTGAGGTCATTTAATTAGTCTTGTTTTGTATGCAATCACACACAGTTCAAAAAGTATAATCACAACTACTGACTTAAATTCAAAAATTAAACTTTTTAATTCAATTCCATCTCTGATATCAGCCTCAGCAGTCTTTATAATAAAAACAAAAAAAATGCAATATCGTAAGCATGGTTATATCTTAAAAACAAAAAAATGCAATATCTTTAAAAAATGCTAAATCAGACCAAAAAGTAATAACATGAATAACATTAAACTATTACTCGTACGTCACGTGATGATGTTTGAGGACCTCTACAAAGAGTGCTACTCGGTCCATACTACTGGCAAAATTAAATTGATTGTTGCGTATGCCGAACTTTTAAGTACTACGTAACACAATATTTATCTCTATATGATTTTGATATATTTGCGTTGGTATACGCCTGTTACTGTTAACCTAACTTTCCCCCAAGCATTTCTTAGTTATTTCTAATGAATAAGGCCGGGGGACGCCGCAGGTAAAAGCTAGCTTATATTATAACATTGAAATAGAACTGTTAATCTTGATCTGTAAGCGTTTGTTCTATATATAGTTACTTTGTATATTATGTGAGCTGATATTATTTTCCAATCGCCTTTTCAACCGGTTCGAAAATGCACGATTGCTTTTTAAAATATGTATTAAGCGATTGTTTTAATGTTTATTTATATTGTACGATTAAATTCCACGACATTTTTTATTATATTAAGAACAATAAAAAAGGACTCTAAAAATATTATTTTTATTCTATACCATACTAACGGCCAGACCAGAACAATACTTCTAAGTAACTTTGTATATTACTTTGCGTTTAAGACTAAAGTTGATATTGGACCAACTATTAACACATTTCACCACGCTATGATTTCCTCTAAAAATATAGTGTTAAAGCTGCTGTAGCGTAGTGGCGAAGCGCTTGACTGTAAACGCGGAGGATGTGGGTACGATTCCTGTTCGTTGAATTAAATTATTTTAGTTTACAGTCTTATACTAAAATAAAATGCAGTATTGAGTTCAGTCTATCATTTTGAAAGTAAAGGACGAAATGTCTTTCCACTAGGTTCACTACTAAAAAATAATCAAAAAAAAAATACCTATAAGCAACCTCCTCAGCGGTGAACACATAATTAGAACAATACATAGAATTTGTGAAAAATGCAAAAAACACTAAACAAATAATTTCAACATGATATCGACTAAACATTCCGTATTTATCCAAAACAGCATCTAAATCCACTTTTTTAACACTTTCTGCTTCATTTGCATTCATTTTCAATCACTTTTTAATGTACCAGAAATGAACTATTTTTTTTTATATATAATTACACTTAAGAAGGTTATTTATATATTCATTAAAATTATAATGAAGTAGGTGCAAGATAACAAAAGAAGCGACGTTCAATGTGGTTTATTGCACAGCAAATGACTTAGCGAAAGAAACATTTGAAATTCTTTTAGTGGCCTTCTTAGTTTTCATGGTCGATAAACAACTATGAAACGAAATGTGATATAAGAATTTGTTTACCAACAATCTCTTAGACTTAACTCACATTGCGGCTGTCGTGGCGCAAATGATTATCGTCTGACTGTAATCATGATGTTTATGGGTTCAATTCGCTTGGGGTAATGAGTAATTTTAATTTTTGAGTTGTGGTAACAATACGAAACGTAGCGTTTAGTTTAGTTCTAATTTTCAAACGTGGAGTGTCTTAAAAAATTGGGAGTAATACAGCTAACGGGGGCTTTAGCTCTGGTTTCCTTCTGCCTAATCTCCAATGCGGAATAGACCGTGAAGATAATTTTTGAGACCTGTTGTGGCGCAGCGGCACGAGTGTGTGACTGTATCCGACAGGTTCTGGTTTCGATCCCCGGTCGAGGAAATGAAATATTAAATATTTTCAATTTTAATATTTAATATTTCATTTCTTGATTTCTTCGCTCTGGTAATAAGGCTAAGCGTGGCGTTAAGTTCCGCCACTCAACACGCAAAGCCTCGGTGGAAAATAGGGAACGTCGTGGAACGGAGTGTCTTAACACGAGGTTTCCGGGTTCTCTCTGCCTACCCTGCCTCGTGCGGGATACAGCGTGAAGCAAAAATAAAAGATAATTCTTATCAATATTGAATGACCAACACACTCTAAACGTATTGGTTGTGAGTTTGATGTCTTTGTCGAGAAATAGAGCAGAGCATAAACTAACCCACAATACCGCCTTATCTTCATTCATCGCATCCTTGAGTTCGGACATAAAATGGAGAACGAAATGTTTTCATGTAAGTTCATAGTGAATCTATCCAGCTCTATATAATCATTTGTAAGCTTGATAGCGCAATAGTGAGTACCTGATATCACGGTAGTAGGTTTAATTTTAACTGAGCAAAATGGAGTGACTTATCATACAATTCATATACATACACTTCATTTCGTTCTCCACTTTTTGCCGAATTTGAGGCATTGGGTGTTGAGTGGCGGAACTCAACGTCGCGATTTTTGTCTTGCCGATGACCAGAGTGAAGAAAACATGAAATATTTTATTTAAAAACAATAAACGTTTAAATTTTTCGAGTTGGGATTGTACCCACAATCTGTCGTTTACTTGCTTGTGCCCCTACTCCACGTCAATCCTCTATTATTAAATTAATTAATATGTCATATGAAGCAAATTTTTTTTTCTAAAAAATGATGTTATTTTAATTAAGGAATGAAAAACGTTAAATAATTTAAAACAACTATGCAGAAAATTTCAAATAAACACTAATCAAACTTTGTCTTTGACCTATCAGTGTCATCGACCCGGTGTTTTTCCTTCATAATTATTTATCCCGACTGCTAAGAAAGAGTTATATTATTCACGCTTATGTATGTGTATATGTAATATTCTTTTTTACCTAATATCTTTACAACTGCCAAATGGATTTGTCTTAGCAGTCCAAGTGTTTTTAGATAGGTGACATTAGAATAAAAATTCGACGATGACATTCATTATTGTTACAAAAGAATATTCAAATAGTGACTTCAAATAGTACAGTAAAGGGTATAAGAATAAGGTGATTAATACAAGGATGTCACAAAGTGTAGTGACATAAATAATACAACGCGAAAATTAAAGAAAATGGGCATTGCTTTTCACTTTCTGAATCCAGTTGGGTTCTATTATAAGACGACGAAGAAAAGTGAAAATAAGCCTGTGGTCACGTAAATATTTTTCACTTGGTCGTTTACTTGGTTTTTAGTTGCCTATCTAGAAACAATAACGCAAATTTACGTATTGTTATCCCTTTTCAAAATCGAACCCATTAACTTTTACAGCTATATACGAATATTAATATCGTTTTCATAATTTTTTATACATTTAATTGCAAAGTGCGAAGCCTGGACTGGTCACAAGTAAGGTATACAATAGATAATATATACAATACGTATACGATATAGGTATATGATATAGAAAACAGATACTAACACTACTATTTATATTTTGAAATAGGTAATTTATCACGTACCGTCACCATGTTCTTTAATTTAAATATAATAGATATATGAAAATTTAAAGCTGTTTAAACAATCATTCATGATATTTTCCTGCCTTTGTTGATATTTGTAATTTGCTGGGTGTGTTAATTTTGAAGTTACCTACTCGTCTAGTTTATCTTCAATCTATTCCATAAATTAAATGATAACATATTTTGCCGCCATGTTACTTTACATTTTGTACTCAATAACTTTACATTATCTACTTAATTTTATATAATCTAATAATCTTTTCTATTCCTTATTTCTCTTCTGATTGTTCGGGCGTTTGTTATATATGGTAACTTCTACCTGTTTTAACCTTAGATTCAGGAACAAAAATAATTCCGCCTGATTCCTCAGGAACTCCACTATTATTGGTGTGTAACTTCCCACCGCCAACAATAAGACTGACTAATGTCAGATTATAACAGTGTTTTTGTGGTTAAATGAGCTAAATGCTGCGCAGTGCCAAAATGTACTAATACGTTAAAAACCCTACAAAAACTATTAACATGTGTAGAAAGAAAAACTATTAACATGTCCAAAAGATAAAAAAAAATACAATTTGCTTACAACTTTCTCAGAGAAATTTTCATTACATAGCAGCAGATCATTTCATTCTAATTTTGATTCGTACGTCAGTTCCAGTACTTCAGTGTGAGTAGACTAACTTACATATTATATATAATACTATAATATATGGTATATATACCAAATGAATTATTGCAATTCGTTTTAACGAATTGTAATAATTCATGCACAATTTAATATTGTAAATGAAATGTACAATTTATTATGCATTAGAGAATATAAATTGTTATAAGCTGTCATAAAATTAGTATCCAATATCAAAGATCTCTATCAAGTACAACGTACAAATATACGAAATTAAAATATGTTGAATATTTTATTTAATAAATTTTACCGACGAAGTATAAACAGGAAAAAATTAGCAACCGAACTCATAATAAGTTAAATGAATGTGTGGCGTGATTAAATTATTGTTTCGGAATTTTATAGCATTTTATTTCCTTAAGTTCTTTCGCTAAAGAGCTAAATAGAATACTATCTGCGGTAGTTGCTTAACATTGAGGTTGCGCCCTGATATGGTATTGTATTAATTTAATAAATATGTTTCGTAAAGTTATTATGTTATTAAGTTTCAAGAAATTTGTTGACATAAGTATTTTTCTCGGCTTCATGAGAAACACTAAAGTAGTATAATTTTTAGAGAAAATAGTAACCTAGTAATTATAGAGCTGTATCTGATTTGCCATTATTTGAATAATAATGGTATGGTAGGTAATGCACATTGTGGTTTTACTAGATGCAGTTATCGGAGTGGTTTGTGATTTATCTAAGGCTTTTGAGTACGTAGACTACGACACGTTACTACTGAACCTTAGCCATTATGGAGTCAAGAAGCAGTGTCCGTGATCTCATTGCTTCGTACCTGAGTGATAGGATCCAGCACGTTACTGTAAATAATGTACAGTCCAGTTGCTTCCTGTGAATAAGTGTCCCACATGGATCGCTATAAGGGTCTCTTCTGTTTTTGCATGATGCACTATTTGCTGATAATACTTCTTTAATTTTAAAATTTAACAAAAGGAGATCGTAATAAGGACGAGTGTGACGAAGTGAATAGTGCACTGTCATAAATAATTCAGTGGTTTACTGTTAATAATTTAATATTAAACGCGCAGAAAACTAGATGTATAGAATTTACTATGCCGACCTTTAAAAAACAGAAGCTTATCTTAAACCTCGATAGTGAAATTTTAAATTTTTGTGACACCGTGATTTTCTTGGGACTTTTAACTCTAAATACGAATTTTAATGGGGCTCTAACTGTCTTCAAATGCAGGTGGACGGAGCCCCGCTGCTTATGTAATTAGAAAAGTGAGGCAGCTTACAGATATAAATACTGCTCAGCTTGTTTACGTAATTTAAAAAAAGGGTAGTTCAGGACATTTATAGAATTTGTTGTTTTGAATCATGCCACTTGACTATAATACCAACATGAAGCGTGATTAATTTTAATTCTGTTTCGTGTCAAAAGTGTAAACGTTAATGCTTCTATTTTGGGCTTTAATGATAAAATAAATATTATTTATAAGTAATTTTACTTAGTTACGCTCTTAAACAACACATGAACCTATGATTTATACGGGTGACATCCATTAACGCTTTATTTTTCATACAGGCAAATTATAAAAAATATGAAACATCAATAGGCTACTATTGTAAATTTATTTTATTTCTCGCTCTGATAGTCGAAGGCCGGCATTGAGTTCCACCACATTAGATTCAACGTCTCCAAAAAAGAAAGTGATAACTGGAACATCTAAACTAAGTTTGACTGACGTTGTTTTTATTAATATGATTTTGTATATAATTATCAGCAAGAATCTCAACGGTACTATAGTACCAATGAAGTGCAGTCTTTCTACTACTCTTTATATGGCTTGAAGGTTATTCGGAATACGTGTATTGTATATTTTACTCTGCAAACGTCTTTGTACTAAAGGCACTTCCTTAAATTCACCTTTATAATGAATAGCTTCCGTTTTGCGTCAGAAATATTAACTATGTGTTATTGGTTTTGCTATGTAGCAGATCGTTTAATTCGTACGTTCCAGTACTAGTAGATGTCTTTTTATATTATATTCAAATTATGTTTTTTCACCATGGTGGTTTTTTTCAAGTATATGATAAAACTATATATATATATATATATATATATATATATATATATATATATATATATATATATATATATATATATATATATATATATATATATATATATATATATATATATATATATATATATATATATATATATATATATATATATATATATATATATATATATATATATATATATATATATATATATATATATTCAAATTCAAATTCAAAATATTTTATTCAAAATAAGAAGTTACAAGCTTCGTTTTTCGAACGTCAAACAATTTACCACATATATATATATATATATATATATATATATATATATATATATATATATATATATATATATATATATATATATATATATATATATATATATATATATATATATATATATATATATATATATATCTATATATATATATATATATATATATATATATATATATAATATATATATATATATATATATATATATATATATATATATATATATATATATATGTGTGTGTATTGTGACATATTATTAAATTGTTGTGAAAATAGTTATACGTTTCGAAACTAAATATATTTATTTTCCACGCTTTAAAAATGTTCGAATTGTTATATTTTTTTTAAAATAAATAATAAGTAAACTGAATATTTCCAACATAAGTTTTTAAAAAAAGGTGGTCAATGTACTTCTCATGCGTGTAACAGTTCAATTAACCTACGGACGTTCATTTGTTACACCTTTCAAAAAATATTATTGTTTTATTGAAACACAAAAGATTTTTTAAATAAACAGTTTTATTGAGAAAAGACTTGCTATGAGTGGGGAACGGAAGTGGAACGGAGTGTCTTTCGACTAGGTTCCCAAGTTCGCTTTGCCTACCCTGCCATGTGCGGGATACAGCGTGAAGCTGACCTGCTATGAGTTGGTCACAAATTAACTATGTATATTAAATGACTGCCAGTAAATGCATTGGTTGTGGATTTGATTAACATTCGACCTTACAAAATTCCATCCATTCATAATCTATCTTATTAAAATGATTATAGTGCCGATGAAAAAAAAATGGTATATGATTTATTTGAAAAACATGTTAGTATTAAAAAAATGAAATGAATGAAATAGTGACCTGTTTTACCCGGCAACCTAAGGGATGCGGCAAACTGAGAGATGGCAAATATTTTTTTTCTATTGGGTATTCGATTTTTTTTAAATGAATGAGGTTTCATATAAAAGCGTATACCTGCAATTCAAAATTCAAAATAATCATATTACCGTAAGTTAAATTGTAGGTGATTACGACAAGAAAAATCTGTAAGAGGCAGGAGCAGGATTTCATACATTCATGGTAAGTAATTATTTTTATGTCATCGCTCTGGTTCTCTCGCGGTGGCTCTCTCAAGAAAATACGCAATGTCTCGAAAATTGATTGGTCCCTGGATAACAGAACATGTAAACACTGGTTACCGATTCTAGCAAGTAAAATCAAACATTTCCTGGAGCAGTACAAAATAAAATATTGTTTTATATTATTACAGGAAATTAGTAGATACATGAAAATACTACTAGAGACAAACAAATAAACATCCCATATATTACATATGTTATAATAAAATATTATTAAATTTGTATAACAAGAACGCAAAAGATGCTAATACTCACCCATATGACCTAGATATCAATATACATGGCGTTGAATAATATAAACAACACGTGCAAGGAAGATCAAGGTCAATTTCACGACGTCAAAGATTTCCTGGATAAAATGAATCACATAAAATCGACCTAATCTTGGAATATTGAAATTTGACAGTTATTGGAAAATCAACGGCAGCTACTAGTTGTTTTTAACGATACTCGCGCCTACGGCTAAGTTGACCAAGAAGTGAAACTTGACCAAGTACGGAATGGTAATTAACTTAACCACAAATTAATCATCCACTGGGGTATAAGAAAAGATCTGGTCGTATTAAAACTGACGAGTGGAAAACCCGAGTGGGTATATAAATTAAGGTGACATTAGATCCCAAAATATATATCTTCTTAATAGTTTAGATACAAAACGGAGTACGCTCAATGTCAATATCGCCAGCATCCATACATAAAAATTAATGAACAAGGAACTATTTGTTCTAATAAGAAATAGTAAATGTAATGATATGTCTTTTAAGTATATGTGTTTAGTGAAAACGGAAATGGAAGTAGAAAAACAAAGTGCTGGCAGTAACATAATAGCTGACCGAATCTACAGCAAAGCGGTATTAATAAAAGGGTATAAAGAATATTATTAGTGAAGAAGGCCTGTCGTGGCGCAGCGGCACAAGAGTGTGACTGTAACCGACAGGTTCTGGGTTCGATCCCCAGTGAAGGAAATGAAATATTTAATATTTTCTTAAAGATTTAATGTTTCATTTCTTCGCTCTGGTAATAAGACTAAGCGCGGCGTTGAGTTCCGCCACTCAACACGCAATGCCTCAAATTCGGCGGAAAGTGGGGAACAGAAGTGGAACGGAGTGTCTTAACACTAGGTTCTCAGGTTCCCTCTGCCTACCCTGTCTCGCGCGGGATACAGCGTGAAGCTGAGTAAAGTAATGATGAAGAAGAGTGTGAAGTGCTTGGGCACGTCGAGAATGAGGGATTAAATAAAGGCAAAGAGAAATATAAAGCTTTTATAAGTAATAAGAGAGACAGGGAAAATCACTGGTTTACCTCTAAAAACACAGTATAGCTCCACTGGAGAAGGAGAACTTGTGTCAATAATTGAATATGTTAAGGTAAAGAAGATATCTAGAGACTGTGACGATTTCCACCCAACTGACTGGAAAATTTTAAATAAATGAAATTCAGGAAGTGAGACGATGTCGTTACTATTTGTAAATTTCGATACTTCTAAATAAAAAATTTTTAAATTTAGTACAAGCACTTTTAACATTGTATATAGAGGTATTTTTTGTGTACGGTATTCTCTCTCTCTCTCTCTCTCAGCTTCACGCTGTATCCCACGGGGTAGGCAGAGGGAACCCGGGAACCTAGTATTAAGACACTCCGCTCCACTTCTCTTCCCCAATTTCCGCCAAATTTGAGGCATTGCGTGTTGATTGGCGGAACTCAACGCCGTGCTTTGCCTTATTACCAGAGCGAAGGAATGAAATATTAAATATTTAAATTGAAAATATTAAATACTTCATTTCCTCGACCGGGGATCGAACCCAGAACCTGCCGTTTATAGTCACACGCTTGTGCACGGTATATACATTTAAATACTAGCTACATGCCTAGGCTTTTCACATTAATTTTGTATTTTTTTTTATTTTGGATCTAGATGTATTTGAGGCCTAACGTGGCGCAGCGGCATAAGCGTGTGACTGTAAACGATAGGTTCTGGGTTCGATCTCCACTCGAGGAAATGAAATATTCAATATTTTCAAATTAAATATTTAATGTTTCATTTCTTCGCTCTGGTTACAAGGCAAAGCGCGACGCTGAGTTCCGCTAATACTTAACACGCAATTTCAGCGAAAAGTGGGGAACGGTAGTGGACCTGAGTGTCTTAACACTAGGTTCCCAATTTCCATCTGCTTTCACTGCCGGGTGCGGCATACAGCGTGAAGCTGAGTATTTAGATGTATAAGATGAGAAGTATTTTTATAATGGAATTAGTTAAATTAATTTTTAAAAAATATTTAAATTTTTTATACGCTTTTTAAATTTAAATTTAATAATACCCAACCAATATTAAGTCACATAATGAATAAGAAATATAAGCTATCATTTAATTTGCAATTCTTGGCTGAAAATATATTATAATATAATTATAATTGTAATGATTAGCAATAAATAGCAAAGCGCATTTGAATATTATATATATTCAACTGTATTTCTAAACTAAACTACAAACGAACAATATTTAAATAAGAAATAATTTATAATATATTGTAATCATCAATTTATTTCATCTTTACGCTATATTTCCCAAAGTAGGATAGAGGGAAATTGGGAACCTAGTGTTAGGCGTTCCGCTTCCCACTTTCCGCCGAATTTGAAACATTACTTGCGGAATCGCGGAGTTAAACGCCGTCTTTTGGCTTGTTATCAGAGCGAAGAACTTGAAAATATTAAATATTTCTTTCGTAGAGTAAGGATCGAACCCACAACTTATCATGTTTACAGTCACTCGCTTGTACCCCTGCGGCACGTAAAAAAATTAAGATAATATTTTCTATTAATAAATATAAACTATGAATTGTGTTAATTCATCAGCAAATAATAAATATTGATAATAAACGAAAAAAATAATCACATTTATATTTATTTTAAAATGTTAATCCACAGTTAGGAAAACACAAGACTTATTCCGAAAACCTATAAACAATTAAATGTAGCGGGATATGAATCCGGACCTTTTGGAAAACTTGTACACGTCCAAGCGCTCTGACCCCTAAGCCATACGTTCTCAAAGGCCCAGTAAGTAAAATAATAATTAATTAATGTGGGTACCATTTTTAAATTATTATCATTCCTTTCGTCCTTCCTAAAAAAAAGTTTATTTTTGTCTGCTCAACTATAAGAAAGAGACACAGCGAAAAACGATACACTTAATTTTTTATTTTTTCTAGAAACTACCGATTTTAAGTTGGTATAAGGTACCAACTTAAAATCGGTAGTTTCTACCAATGTGTTTATTTTATTAATGTGTTATTACCAATGTAATTAATAAAATACCTTACGCTGTATACACAGATAACTTGGCAAAAGGAACCTGCTTCAATCTCAAATAATATATGAATATTAAAATAATTAAATATTCTATTCGGTCGAGTGGGAATCGAAGTCACAATTGTCGCGTTTTCAGTAGCTAAAATGCCCTACGTCACTATGACCTAAACAATGATTTATAAATTATAAATTTAATGATCACATTGTATTCATATGTAATGTGATATGAGATTCGCTTTTGGCACATTGCATGTGTGAATGGGTCGTTATTTTCGTCATTTATGTACAGTTAACTCTTTAAAGCTTAACTTACCTAAAAAATATTTGATATGGACAGAAATGATTCAAATTTTTATTTGTTATATTGATTTTGTTTTTTCATAGTTAATTGTTGGATTTTGTTTATAATGAATTAGCTCACACGTGCAGTTTAACTCCCATAGTTCAATGGGAAGAGCTAATAGTCGTATATGACACAAGACACATTCTGAGGTAATCTCAGGTTCAACCCACGGTGGGTTAAATAAAAACGAATAAACAAATGGACTATCCAACACAAAAATAATTGTTTTTAGCATAGAAATATAGACATAAATTGGTGAAAATAATAATTAGCCACAGACTGAGCGACATTAATAAACGGCAAGTTTAGCATAAATAATTTTTCCGTCAGTTGTGAGATTCCATTTTAAGTTTTTATAATTTTTCAGAGTGTTTAACAAATTAAAATTATTTATAGTTAAAGAAAGGTCATAAAAGAAAAGTACTTGTTAAGTAAGCGTACAAAATTTAAGTTACGTGGATTTGAACCACCATTTTAATAAATATTCATTTTCAAAAAAAATATTTTGCAATTACCTTGCCTAATTTGGATATTTAATTTGCAATCGCTATGTCTAAAACCTCAGAATTTCTCCTGAACCAGTGATATAACCTGAATAATTGCATCCCAAGAGACAATCTCCCTACAATACGGGACCCTTACAACGGTCTATTAAGTAAATTCAAAAGGTTCCCATAATAATATTAAGTTATGTAGGACATGTTAACAAACAGGGTCCCCTCATCCAGTATTATGCAAAGAAGACAGCAAATAAATGTAATTTACTCTGCCCCCTTTCTTACTATCGGATGGAGGGTATGCGTCCTTCCCAAAGTTCCTGCAACTCCAAGTCTCTAATTGAATTACTATCGTGTTCGTGAAATGTGTTCTCAAGTTGATGTTATCTTTTTGTGCTGACTTAAACTAATTGTTTTACGTATTTTTTTACTTACTTGCCAAAAAGGAAAATATTATGTAATATGTTATTTTATGTACCGATATCATTAGAATTAGTGTTTAAATATGCTCATTTATTTAAGATTTCAGGTTAATGTGCAAAAAAATAAGAAAAAAAAACATATTTTAAATATACATACTAGAGGTTTTTAATATATAGAATCATCACAACTTCAAAAGGCAGTTCTACACTGGATAAATTAGTATTTAATCTTGTAGGCCTAGACTGAGCTGCATAATTACATTCTGATATTTTTTGAATGACGACCGACACAACAATAATCGTCCGTAATTTATTTGCTCCGGTGACAAGGCATAGCGCGGCGTTGAGTTCTGCCTCTTAGCTCGCGCAATACCTCAAATGCTGCGGAGAGTATGAAATGGAATAAAGTATCTGACCACTAGTTTTCCACAGTTTTCACAGTTTTCCAGGTTTCTTCTGCCTACCCGGGTATGTTCGGGATGTAGCGCGAAGCTCTTAATTTAAATATTTGTATTTCTTGAATTTGAGACAAGTCGTTGCGCACTCATCGTCAATCTCCACTTGAGGAAATTAAATAGTTATTTCATAGTAACGTAGAAAAAAGTGTATCTTTGAGTTCCGCCAATTAACGCACAATGTTTCTAGAATTTTGTGGAATATTTTCTACCGGATCGAAAGTGTCTCAATCGGAACAGAGTGTCAATACTAGACTGTCAGGTTCCCTCCACTTACCCTGCTATGAAGCTAAAAAAATCGAACCAAATAAATATAAATATCAATTACATTACATTTCCCGTGCCAAGTATAAATAATGAAAACTAAAAAGTTGTTCCGCGACCCGGCGGGTGTGGAACAGCGCCCAAACGTACACTACGTTATGCTTAGTATAAAAATTGAACGAACTCCGAATGAAAATATGCGCCTTAGTTTTTTCCTGTTCTTGTAATGACGTAATAAACATTGGTGGTTCAAAGTTTTTTTTGTACAGCTTTTAACTCGGCTTCTAATGACATTTTGCTTAATATATTTAATGTCTGAGGTCTGTAGTGGTACAGCGGCACAAGCGTGTGACTGTAACCGACAGGTTCTGGGTTCGATCCCCGGTCGAGGAAATGAAATATTTAATATTTTTAATTTAAATATTTAATGTTTCATGTCTTCGCTCTGGTAATAAGGCAAAGCGCGGCGTTGGGTTCCGCCACTCAACACGCAATGCCTCAAATTTGGCGGAAAGTGGGGAACGGAGTGTCTTAATACTGGGTTCCCAAGTTCCCTGCCATGTGCGGCTTGCAGCGTCAAGTTAAGCTTTTATCATACCACAACGGAAAAGTGAAAATTTACCAATAATCATTACTAGTGTAGGGATCGAACTCATGACCTTCGTTTTAAAGTCTCACTGCATCGTGATGACTAAGTTAAAATAACTGAAATGTACATAGAATCAAATATGTCTATAATTTGCGGTGAATAAAAATATTTCAACATTGTTCGTTTGAAAATAATAATGTAAATTACAAGTAAGCAGAAATATGCGGAATACAAGAAACCGAAGATAACTTTTACAGCCCCCAATAAAATCGTTGGGATTCTTTACGATATCAATTTCAAAGGGTACAAATAATTTTGCTTAATTAAAATTTTGAGGTGCGGAAATAATTTTTTAAAGCCGGTCAAAGGAATTTAATATACCCGCTTTCTCGTTTGACGTTCATTGAAATATTTTTATTAATAACAAGAGATGTTTGAACTGGCTGGGATGTTTCTGTCGAATTCTATTATCGGTATATCGTAATTACGAATAATAGGTGCATTCTTCGGTGTGAATGACGAAAGTGAAAAGTAATTAAGCTTTGCGTTATTTTCTTATTTGAGTATGGTTTTAATTTTTAACATGCAATATTTGGAAAATTGATTCAGGAACAGAGTATTTAAACACTAGGTTCAAACTTAACGTTCATCTGAAAGCAGATATTCTGAGAAAAGCCATTGTTAGTGGGTTTTATATCCACTCACAGAAATATAATATTTATATTTTCTGTTCCCCATCACAAGGCAAAGGACGTCGTTTAGTTCCACCATTCAATATCTTAAAAATTCAGTGGAAACTCTGTAACAGTGTTTAATTGGAACGGAGCGTCACGTTGTAGAATAGCATTCCAAAATAAAATAAATACATTTAGAACAATCAATTTATGTGAAAGTCGTATTTTTCGAAGGTATAAGACGAAGGTTCTGATATTTGAAACAAATGAAGAGAGGACAGAATGCAAGATCAGTGTAAATAATAAGATATTAGAACAAGTGAATGAGGTAGTATATCTAGAAAGTATGCTTAGCATTGACGGAAAATACGAAATAGATGTGGAAAGGCGTATTGCTCTCGGTAACAGAGTTAACGGGGCCTTAGCTGCATGTTATGTGACACTGTTATGTTACGGCAGCGAAACGTGGGTATTACAGAAGAAGAATGTAAGAAAGATGAATACTGTAGAGATGCTATCTCTTCGTCGGATATGTGGAGTCAGTTTAGCTGATCGCATACCCAATGAAGAGATACCCAGAATGGTAGGTACTAGCGTGGATGTCATAGTGAGAATGAAGAAGAACGTGCTCAGGTGGTTTGGGCACGTCGAGCGAATGAGTGAAGAAAGGAGTGAATGAATGAAGAAAAAGTGTTAAAAAAGATTTATGAAGGAAAAGTGAGTGGTAAGAGCCCTCTCTTTACGGGAAGACCTCGGTTGACCTTCGACGATACTGGAGGAAGGTGACGTAAAAAGCATGAAAACCCCCCGGAGGACATATATAAAGAGGTTAATGACAGTGGGCGAGGAGAAAGAGGTGAGCCATGACCGCTAGGGATATAGCGTGAAGCTAAGTAAGTAAGTTGTCTTTTTTTAAAGAACGCATAACGACCAATACTAAATTTTGTTACAAAAATGTTCCAATAAACAGTAAATACGCAATTCAAACTCTACCAAACAGAAAATGTTCTTAAGCAGGTACACGAAAAATTGTTTTATTGTATTGTAAATTTTATGGTAGCGCGCTTTCTCAAAGACGTCAGCATAAAACAAAATTAGTGATTGAATTCCAAAACATCTTGATTACCGTTGAACGCTGTCGCACCGCGATCGTCTCAAGTAAATAACTTTTCTCTGTTCCCTACAAATAGCAAAATAGGCAAAAGAAACTTAATGGTAAGACATTACCGTCCAATCTTAGAAAGATTTCCTGTGGAGTGGCGGAATTAAACGCAGCGTTTTCTTTCAGTCAGTCAGTCTCTTTTCCAATCAGATCAAGGAAATATAAATAATTCATTTCATTAAGTGGTAATTGATTTTATAAATGTCGCACTTACAAACAGCATCAACTCCTACTTAAAATTAATTCAACAACATTCATAACTAATATGTATTGCATATGAAAATATTATGAACATTTACAAATGAAATTAATTATATATAAAATATAAAAACTATTTTTCATTATTTAAACGTCACTACTGTCCGGCCGCTGGCCACAACGTAATGTGTGCTATAAATTTGAATTAAACCACTTTATTACTATTAGAGTACCACCGGATGTATATTGCATTTTTGTTATTTTTTTTTTTGTATTTGAATTATTTAAATGGAATAATTATTACATTCTTTAATAGAAATATAAAACATTATGTGGAATATCTTGAATATTTAGACAGACTGTGACATTTGTTTCTCCATTTCCCATTCCCAATTGTATGTATGGGCAAAAAATGGCGAAAACATTGTCGATTGTAAATTTTAAAGTGTTAAATATTCACACTTAGGAAAGCACTTTTTAGAAAACGTACAAGCATGAATTTTTGTAATCTGTCCAAGCGCTCTCATCAAGCTTCATATGTCGAAATTGTTATACGCTTGTTACAATTTATTTACAGTGTCTCAAATAGGTTTCTTCTAGATAATTTGAATAATATTTCCCACAATAGCATGTAACATATAGAATTTAGGTTTCTGGATTTATCAGTCCTATAAACCTTGAAAGACCAGACCTTGAACCAGTCAAATGGAAGCTGAAAGTTGTGCATGCATATTAAATATTGTATGTAAGTTTATTGTATGTAAGTTCAAGATCACCATTATTGTGGGTACAGTGGGCTATGATGAACAATTTATTTGATGATAAACATGCTATACAGCCCGTAATCTTTCTATATAATTGAATTATACGACGAGTCGAGAAAAGCTAAAAAAATATAATTTTGAACTAAAAGTTCCTTAGTTTTAGTAGTTTCACGTTCAATGTAGTAATTTACTATACATTATAAATACATTACTATAAATAAAAAAAAATGTTATTTTATACTTAGTTAAGTAAAATATTGAACTAAATTATAATTTAAGCTAAGATCATGATATTATTTCGTTAAATCTCCTGAATGAGATGTGCATCACTTAAGCACAAAATAAGTTTACATAATTATCAATTAAAAATTTATTTATGTATGGGACTTTGTCCCCGTATAATCAATACACAATAGAAATGGTGTTTTTTTCTGGTATTATAAGCTAATGTCATACAATATATTATACAAAAGACAAATTAATACAACATGTTTTGTGCGCGCTGTTTAACATTTAATTCAATTAATTTTTGCCACATATTGCTTTTAAGTAAGCAATTTTCTGGCACAATTTTCCAGAGGTAATTTTTTCGAGCAACAACGCTGCATTCGGTAAAACGGACGGATAGTTGCCTCAGATTTAAATATTATTTGGTAAATAAATTAGTAGCGTTAATGCTTGACTATACATTTTAAAATATTTCCTACAGACTTAACCGTGATGTAACCATTAGCAATTTTTCGTATGAAAGATTATTATATTTTTAATATTTTATTTTTATGTTTAGTAAATTTTATTTACTTTATTGCATACGAATTTATAGTTATGAAATTTAATATTATTAGAAGTTTAAATTAAAAGGACAAAGGTCACAGCCGTTTTAGCCGTGTGATTCCGCCTTAGAATAGAATCACCCTGGTACTGATGGTGTCATAAGAGGCGACTAAAGTGCGTGTGGTAGAGTCACGTTGCCAGCAATGGCAACACGCATGGGCAGACTCGACCGGATTATTACCACCCCCGGCATTTAAGACTGGCGTTAAGTAGTGGCTTTGGCCACTGTGTTTCGCATTAGGTAATGCCGGGCCCCGGTGTCCTTCCACCTTAAAGGACGGCAACGCTCCTGTAGCTCCTCTGGAGTTATATGGGGCCGTGGGCGACGGTGATCACTTAACATCAGGTGACCCGTACGCTCGTTTGCCGTCTTTTCCATTAAAAAAAAATAATAAAACAGATGTTAAAATTAGAAAAATTAAATAAAAAATCGATTAAGTGCAAGTCGGACTCCGATAGAGTTCATACCAATTCCAGCATTATATGATGTCTAATGGAAATGCAATTTTTACAATATTAAAACGGTTACTACTTGTAATTAGCCAGGTATCTTTGAAGGGCGGAGATCGATTTGCACTTGACCTTCTCAATAACTTACGAGCTTTATGTAATATAAGTCATAAAATAGTAATATTAATAAATTTTACTTGATATTATTACTGGATTATTTTTGTGGAATAAATAATTTCAATGAAATTTATATTCTGAGAGCAACAACGAAATCAGAAGTTAACATATTGTTTTGGGACTTGCTTGTTCCTTGTCTTGACGTCTCCAGAGAACTGATACTCGTTTGATTTTCTTCAAAAGTATTGGGAAGTTTGAAAACATGCTTAAATCAATATACAGATGTAATAAAGCTGAGGGTGAGATGAATAAAAAAATATGACACAATAAATATATATATTTCGTTTAAAAAATATTCTTTTTCTGTCGAATTTGAGGCAGATTAAATATAATTATCTCTAATCTTGTTCTTACTGCTTCCTTTTGCGATATCACATATTTACATATTTAAGGTGACTCAACTCTGGTCTTAATTTATTACTGCACAGTCTTCACTATAACTTTAATTATAGTCGGTTGGTGACATGTCAGCAACAAGTGTCTTATTTTCATCATCTCGATTATTCCCACTCATATTTCATAGCCTTCATAGTCTTACTTATGGCGTAAGTAAAGCGGCATCGTCTGGTGATTTCACTTTAAATCATAAAATAGCGAATGAATATGAATATGCAAAATAAAACAATTCAAGTCTAATTCGTACTCGCTTATCGAAAGTTTCATCATTTTAAATTAACTATAAATAAATTTGAGTATTTGAATTAGCATTTGACGTTCTTACTTCTTGTCTAATTTCATAACTATGTTCACAGTATCCTATGAGTTTTGACTGCACAGCAAACTTCATACACAATTTATCTAAAACTATGCATTCTTTAAAAATACGAGGAAATATTTAAAAAAAATGATCCAATAAAGGTCTCGTATTTATATTTTTATATATAAAACGTACAAAACGAAAATCAAGCAATTTTGCCATTTTCCAGCAGGAATCAAGTGAGTAAACCTTTTTTAACAAAATGTTGGTAGGTACACCTAAATAATTGGAAACGCGCATAGGCTAGTTTATGTACATATCGCGGGCCACCAGATGGCGCCAAACAGAAGCTATATTGAATTTCAAATTTTTGTTTTTGCATACGTGTAAAAACATACCCCGGTTGTAAATTACGACGGTGGAACAACAACGAATTTATACGGCCGCTACATTTAGAATTATTGACGTAGAGTTTAGAAAATAGTTGAATTTATTCATGCAATATGCATGTGATTTAGAAATATTTTTTTATAAGGTTTATTGAATAGTTCCTAGAGTATTACTATTTTTACATACATACATATTATGTTGTATGTATTGTATATTTAAAATAAAGATATGATATTAGAATGAATACTGTGATTATAGCGGCATTGAGTTCCTTCACTGAACACGCAATGTTGTGGAAATTGGGTGGAAGGTGGGGAACGGAGAATCTTAAATTATCTTCTATTTATCTTAAATTAACTTTAAATTTCTATTGCTATTTTAAGTGAGATACATGAAAAATTTATAAATTTATATATATTTTATATCCCACATACGTAATATTCTCGTCATCAATTTTTACACAACGAAAAATTTTCGTCGAAAATATATATTGAAATATTACATCGAATGAATAAGAATTTGAGGCCTGTCGTGGCGCAGCGGCACAAGAGTGTGACTGTAACCGATAGGTTCTGGGTTCGATCCCCAGTCGAGAAAATGAAATATTTAATATTTCCTAATTTAAATATTTAATGTTTCATTTCTTCGCTCTGGTAATAAGGCAAAGCGCGGCGTTGAGTTCCGCCACTCAACACGCAATGCCTCAAATTCGGCGGAAAGTGGGGAACGGAAGTGGAACGGAGTGTCATAACACTAGGTTTCACTTCCGTTCCCTCTGCCTACCCTACCTAGTGCGGGATACAGCGTGAAGCTGAGAATGAATAAGATTATTTTTTAAAATCATATACGAGTATAACCCTTTATCTCATTTTTAGGTACTTTTTGTGAAATAAATTAATAAAATCCAAAGAACAGATATGCTGGTGATGGCAAGAATATTGATTTTGAATAAAAAAAAATGCTAATTAATATATGATAATAATTTTAAATAATGTGTCAAAAAGTTTCTCGAGAAAAAAACTCATACTGTGTCTTTTATTATACCTTCCTGCAAGTTTACCATACGATTTCATCCAAAAATTTTCCTATTTTGTTATATAACAGAATTTACTCTGCAAGTTGAAATAACAAGAGAATGTGAAAAGAAAGCGTAAATTGAGGAAATAGGTGACTATGAAACTCGATGCAATTTCAGGTTGTGTACAGGCGAGGGTACCAAGCTCTACGCCGGTTATGATGCTATATAAGAAAAGCTGCTTACTTTTAGGGCTTAATTTACGTATATGACGTGAATAGCTTTGTAGTAGATTAGGTACCAGTTCCTCTATATTAACGAATATAAGTACATATGAGAATATCGCTTGGCGCAGCGGCCAAGTAAATAACTGATAATGCGATTATGCAACCCTAGCTTCAAGCAGTATGGCAGGGTAAGCAAAGGAAACTTAGTGTTAAGACATTACGATAAAGGAACTTAGTGTTAAGACACTACGATGAGTTCACTATTTTCCGCCAAATTGCGTGTTAAGTAACGGAACTCAACGCCGCACTTTGGCTTGTTACTAGAGCAAAAAAATGCAAATATTACATTTTAACTCAGATTCAGGCTGTATCCCGCACACGGCAGGGTAGGTAGAGGAAACTTGAGAACCTAGTGCTTAGACACTCCGTTCCACTTCCTTTTCCCACTTTCTGCCGATTTTGAAGCCTTGCGTGTTAAGTGGTGGAGTTCAACGCTGCGCGCTGCCTTGTAGCTTGAGCGAAGACATGACAACATGAAATATTTATTTTGAAAGTATTAAATATTTATTTTTTTCAAGAGTCGTTTATAGTCACACGTTTGTGCCGATGCGCCACGACAAATCTCTTTATATATAGCGAAATCTATTTTAATTGAAAATATTAAATATTTCATTTCGTCGAGTGTGGATCAAACCCACAACCTGTCGCGTTTAGTCGCACGCTGTGCCGCTGTACCACGACAGGCCTCCCATCGAATCCAATTATATTTCTCAAGTGCATGAATTGTTACGATCTCCTCGCAGTGGAAACAAGACAAAGCTCCATAATTTAATACTCAATGGCTCAAAAATTATCTTAGCACTAAGTTCTATCCAAGCGCACGACGTAAAGAAAGGAATCCTATCATATGAATGCAACTTATGTAAAGGTAAAGATAAAGTACTTATTTAGAAAAATAGTTATTTAGTATTTTACTTAGTATGGACAGGAGCATCACTCAACACGCAATGCCTCAAATTCGGCGGAAAGTGGGCAATGGAAGTGGAACGGAGTGTCTTGATACAAAAGAAAACTAAGTAAGGATTAACACCAAAAAAACAGTAATACTAAAAATAACGTTTTCTAGACGTCTCTTCAGTACTATTTTCTATTTATCTATTTATTTATTTGTATATTGTATATTTCACCCATTTATTGTTTTATTTGTACATACTCAAATAGACAACAGGGAGAATACCTGTCTATCAATAATTGGACGGATACCAGAGAAAGGCCTGTTTACACAGTAGATTTATGCGAAATACAATATTAATGTTGTCATATTGTTGATTCGAATTTCTATAAAATAAAACGCAATATTTTTACGAATATGAAAGATACATCATGTCATGCCGTAGCGCCACACGGGAGTGTGACTGTAAACAGGCTACGCTGTGGGTTCTATCCCAGTCGAGGAAGTTAAATATTTAATGTTTTCATTTGCTTTTCTCTACTTTACCATGTGCGGGTTACAGCGTGAAGCTGAACATCCATATTGAGGGTATTACTGCACAAAGGGACATCACAGTGTTGAATGTAAAAATGATAGTTACGAGTTCAATTCTCACTGGGAATTAATTATTTTCATAATTACATCTTTGTTTTTCACGATTACTACATTTTTTTTAGCTTCACGCTGTATTCCGCACGAGGCAGGGTAGGCAGAGGGAACCCGGGAGCCTAGTGTTAAAACACTCCGTTCCTCTTCCGTTCCCCACTTTTCGCCGAATTTAAGGCATTGCGTGTTGAATGGCGGACCTCAACGCCGCGCTTTGCCTTATTACCAGAGCGAAGAAATGAAACATTAAATATTTAAATTGAAAATATTAAATATTTCATTTCCTTGACTGGGGATCAAACCCAGAACCTGTCGGTTACAGTCACATGCATCGGCCGCTGTGTCACGACAGAACAATACTACATATTTAAAATGAAACAAATTTTACCGGAAAAAAAAAATAACTCAATATTGTATATGTTTTCAACGAGAGAGAGAGAAAGAGAGGCATAAAATACGGAGTTAGAGACACAATCATAGAGCTCTCTAGAGAACTAGAGTAGCCTCGAAAGAATATACTTACGTTGCAATGTATTTATTAATTTAATTACTATCGACAGGCTTCGATTTATACAGAGTAAAATATACATACTAATTTAGTATAAGTCTGTCTCTCTTCTTCATCTTTCATCTTAAAAAGGAGAGATAAATTTCTTGTAGTGTATAAAAATATATAAAAAATCCTGATTCTATAAATTAGACTGGCGTAGATCTGTTTTTAATTAAAAAAATATTTACTAGCCATATGACAGTTTCACAAAAGAAAAAAGAAACTGCCTAACAATATATGTATATAAATATATAGTTGTAAGGAAATTTATGTCGTAAAATATTTTATTAAACTAGCACTGCCTGCATGGCTTTGTCGTCTTGAACTATATTGCTTTTCGTCTTCCACATGCAATTACTCGAATGTGAGTTAAAAGCGAGACTTGGTTCTCATTATTTAATCTCATATAAGAAGAATCTATTATAAGAAAATATTAAATGTTCAATTAACTTGTGGGGATCGAATCCAGAACCTGTCGCGTTTACTCACAAGTAACACTCTTGTGCCCCTGCGTCACGACATACTTCAACTTAGTATTGAAACAAAGAAAAACAAACATCTTAGAAATACCATCCAAAGTACTTTCTTATTACAGTCATCGGATAAACACAGCAGAGCAATAAAACTATCGTATTTTTACACTCAGGTCGAATCTTAAAGTATTTTCCCGTCGACCACTGAGCAATATCGGTTTAATTAACGTTGCACAAATATTTGTCCACCTCTCGGGTTGGATACTCGGGTAAAGGGAATTGTCACTTGGTGGAAAAATTTTTGTTAAAGAGATAAGCATTTTGTTATTGTGGTTTCAAAAGTGCTTTGGACTGTATTGTTTTGATGTTTAAAGTTGTTTAAAGATAGGTATATAAGTATTGATTAAGTAATTAGTGAATAAGGGAAGACTTTGGGACAGCTAAAAATGGTATTAGAGAAACTGGAAAGCTTAGTTCCACAACTTAACACGCAACGTCCCAGTAATTTGGCAGAAAGTGAAAAATTGAGAGTTAATATACTGTTCCTCCCTGTATCTGCCCTGCTGCATAAAGTTTTTTTGTTGCCAATATAAGTTTATTAAAATAATTTGAGAGAATGAATGACACAATGAAGAGATACACAGAATGGTAGGTACTAGCGTGGATGTCACAGTGAGAATAAAGAAGAACGTGCGAAGTGAAGAAAATATGGCAAAAAAGGTTTATGAAGGAAAAGTGAGTGGTAAGAGAGGGAGGGGGATACATCAGTTGACCTTTGAAAACACAGTATCTATGACACTGGAGGAAGGATACGTAAAAAGCATGAGGACCCCCAGAGGGCATGAATGAAGAGGTTGAGGACAGTAGACGAGGACGAGGCGAAAGAGGTACTCCTAGACTGTAGAGACTTTATTTACTTTTAATATATTGAACTACCAATAATAAATATTTAACATTGATAATTTAATAATATTTAGTATTAATTATGTTAAATAATAATATTTTAATTTATATCAATAAATAATTCATACGCATTACTTCAATTATATTAGAGTACTTGCAAAAGTATATAAACACAATTTTTTCACAAATATTTACACTTTACGTCACTTGAAAAAGTCAAATCGTTTTCACAAATATTTACGAATAGTAAATATATTAAACAACATATTGAATTTATATCACTACTGAATATAATTTATCAGCACGAATGTATGTAAATCGTATTTATATGAAAAAAGTGAACAGATCCGACCGCTGCAACTTCATACGACTGCTACCGCTGCAACTACATACTGTAACTTTTGTGTGACGAATCTTAAAATTTAATTCTTATATTTTTTTTCATAACACGCCTAAAGAAATATAAATTTAAAAACAAAGTAAAATAGGTAAATAAATTTATATTTCAATTAGTCTCATACATATCAAGCTAAATAGGTACAACCGCACGGCAACATGATACTAATTAAAAGAAGAACTGACATTTAACCACTTGCTTTTTCGGATATTGTCGAACTAAATATTTGATGTGAATCAAGAATGTCTATTTGAGATATCCTCTTTATTTTTATCGATAGCAATTACTATTTCTACGTGGTAACAATGACTTGCTACCACACTGACGTGTGACCGTATATCCATCCATTATAATCACTTTGATCGTGACTTACTTATATAACATACATATATCTATACATATAAATAAAGATGAATTAATAAATATAATAAGTAATAAATGGTGCAGTAAAAACTTTTATCGCATGTTTTCCAAAACACAAAATTTCTGAAATAAATATTTTATATCTTGGCTGGTACAAGCGGCTTGGAATTGATGGTTGGTTTTTTTATAGTATAATAGCGTCCCGCCTGCGGCTTCACAGACTTGGACTACACATTAATTATCATTTAAAGATCAATATCTATTACATTAAAAACTAAAGTTTCAGACAACTCAATAAAATAGTTATTTTGGAGCAGTTTTGTCGAACCAAATGCTTTATATTGATATAACGTCTTTATTTAACCAATGATTGCGAACGATAGCGATAAAACAATTTTACTAAATGTAAAAATAGTTTTCTAAAATCTACTCTAATAATATAAAGCTAAGGAGTTTGTTTGTTTTGCAGTAATTACTGATTCGTGATGAAAAATATCTTTTTGCGTTCGATAGCATCTTTATTGAGGAAGAAAGGTTATTAGATGACGATGAGATTAAAAAGAGTGGAGAAAAATAAAATGTTCAAGGCAGCACACATGTGAAGGAGGATACGTTGCGTAAACCATTGTAGCTATAACTAATATTTAAAGTTCTAAAAATGTCGGTGAGAGTATATGCCTATAGCCTATGGAAAAATATTTTCATACAAGTAGAGTTACTTTCGAAATTACTTAAAGCAACATATATATATATATATATATATATATATATATATATATATATATATATATATATATATATATATATATATATATATATATATATATATATATATATATATATATATATATATAATATATATATATATATATATATATATATATATATATATATATATATATATATATATATATATAAATATAATCCCGGCTTGCTGTGCCAGGGTCTGCCTTCTTACTGAGCCTACTCCACTTTGCACGATCTTGTACGTCCTCAGTGGTTAGACCATTGGCTCTCATGTCCTGCATCACGACATCCAACCAGCGCTTCCTCGGGCGCCCGGGAGGTCTCACTCCAGGGACAGACATATCAAGGCACTTGCGTCCGACATAGTTCCTAGGCCGGCGCGCAACGTGACCATACCACCTCAGGCGACGCTCTTGGAGCTTATCCGCTATGTCACGGACTCCAAGACTACCTCGAATGAATGTGTTACGTATGCGGTCAGACCGCTTTACGCCGCACATCCATCTCAGCATCTTCATTTCCGTGACATGAAGCTCCTGAGTGTGCCGAGATAGTACTGGCCAGCATTCGCTGCCGTATAAAAGAACCGGTCGAACGATGCTCTTATATATCAGCCCCTTGAGTTTGGTTGGTATTCTGCGATCGCAGACCACACCAGTGACCTCCCGCCATTTGGCCCAGGCAGCGCTTATCCGACCGTGAACGTCGTGATCGATGCCTCCAGACTCGTGCATAACGGATCCGAGGTACCTGAACTTTTCCGCCTTAACGGCTGGTTCAGTACCTATATGGATAGTGCTCGAGTCCGGTCTCCCGCAAGCCATGTACTCGGTCTTCGACACATTTAGTTTAAGACCGCCGTTCTCAAGCGTACCATTCCAGAGGTTCACTTTACGCTCTAGCATCAGCCGGTTCTCTTCAACGAGTGCTATGTCATCGGCATACATCATTAGCCACGGAGGCTGGTCTTGGATGTGAGCCGAGACAGTATCTAGCACTACGTTGAATAAGAATGGGCTAAGAGCTGAGCCCTGGTGAACCCCTACTGTAATCTGGAAAGGTATGGTGTCGCCAACAGCAGTCCTAACCATGGAAGCGGAATTGTGATACATATCTTTGATAATCTCAATATAGGCCTCAGGGATCCCTTTCAAACGCAATGCCCACCAGATACACTGACGAGGCACACAGTCAAAGGCCTTCTGCAGATCCAAAAAAGCCACATGCAGAGCTCTCCTCTTTTCCCTGTATGCCTCCATCAAAGTTCTGAGGGCAAAAATGGCGTCCATAGTACACGATCCAGGCTGAAATCCATATTGAGACTCAGAGACAGTACACTCTCGGCGGAGCCTGATATCGATAATGCGCTCGAAGAGCTTCATGGTGTGACTCATAAGCTTAATGCCCCTATAACTACCACAATCTTGGACACTGCCCCTTCCCTTGTAAATAGGGGTAATAAAGCTAAGCCGCCACTGGTGTGGCATCTTTCCAGTGTTCAAGATATGGTTAAAAAGGTCAGTAAGTATGAGCACACCAAGAGAGCCCAACGATTTCCACGCTTCGATCGGAATTTCGTCAGGCCCCACCGCTTTTCCGTTCTTCATGCGTCGAAGGCAATTCCGAGTTTCGTCAAAGGTTATTGGGGCAACAAGTCCGAGGTTAGGCGGTGGGTCGTGATGAAGACTGCACAGATGCTGAGTGTTCAGCAGCTCTTGGAAATAGCTTCTCCATCTCTCCTTCACAGAAGCGGGATTACAGAGCAACGTGCCCTGGGAATCTTTGACGCAAAGACATTTTGCGATATCTTGCGTCGCTTTATCCCGGCCACGGGCCAGTTTGTATATGAGCTTCTGCCCCTCCGCAGTTTCAAGTTTATCATATAATGGTGATAAACTCTCACTGCGGGCTCTGGCTACAGCTTTTTTGCTGACACGTTTTGCTACTATGTACTCCAGTCTGTCTTCAGGAGAGTTGGATTTCTGCCATTTCTTAAAGGCAGCCTTCTTTTCACGAATCACCTCCTGCACCTTGTCATTCCACCACCATGTCTCCCTGTCGATGACACGTCCTCCCTTAGAAACGCCAAGAACTCGTCTGCCTGCCGCAATGATTGCTAACTGAGCTCGATCCCAAGCATCCTGAGCAGTCTCGGTGTTAGTCGTAAGATTTCGACTTTTTACCTCTGCTAGGAAGTCGGTCTGCATCGGTCCATTCAGCAACCACCACTTGATCCGAGGCCTACGTTTCTCGGCTACTTTCTTCTTTGGAGTGACGTTAAAGTCCATGACAAGAAGACGATGTTGGGCCGTCAAGCTTTCACCTGGAATGACCTTACAGTTAGTAACCCTGCCCATATGTCTGGTCAACAAGTAATCAATTTGCGTTGAGTGGGACCCACTTTTATTCGTGATAAGGTGTTGAGGATTCTTTTGGAAGAATGTGTTCACAACGGCCAGATCAGACGCAATACAGGTTCTTAGAATATTTTCGCCCTCTGTATTGCGAAGACCGTGTCCAAAACCACCGTGAACACGTTCATACGTGTCTGCAGCCTTACCGACGTGGCCGTTTAAGTCTCCTCCAACTAGAATTACTTCGGTAGACGGTATAGCAAGTAGAACCTCTTCATACTGCTCCCAAAATGACTCCTTTTCGGCCGTGCTACAGCCCGCCTGGGCTGTAGCACGAACTTAATCAGTGCCTACGCCCAGGCACTGATTAAGTTTGTGGTAACTCCCTCAATCAGTACCTTTACCCGCATCAAGCGATCGCAGCGACGGTCAACTTCGAGGAGTCCATTCTGAAGCTCTTCAGAAATCACTACCGCCACACCGTTTTTACCAGAAGGTGACCCAGTGTATATAAGCCGGTAACCCTGTCCGATGTTACGGGACTTATTGCCCTTCCAGCGAGTTTCCTGGAGGAAAGCGCACTGGACCCGACGTCTCGTGAGTACATCTGCGAGTTCTCTGCATCGTCCGGTAAGAGAGTCCGCTAAGAGTATATATATACATATATATATATATATATATATATATATATATATATATATATATATATATATATATATATATATATATATATATATATATATATATATATATATATATATATATATATATATATATATATATATATATATATATATATATATATATATATATATATATATATATATATATATATAAGTATTATTTCTTATCAAATTCAAAAAGTTAGATATGATGTGCATTATAGAAATTATTTCAGTTTTAAAATATGAGAAAGTTATCTCAGAGAAAGTTGACTCACGAACCTCAGCGTACGTATAATATACTATTATCTTTATAAATAATTTTAAAAGTTATGATTATAAAGCGCGTTAATCTAAGAACTTACTGGCATGATTTGATGAAAATAGTTTTGTATCGGATAGTTGATTTATCAAGATATATTTATATATTTATCTACATTTAACAAGTTATTTGTATTCAATCATGCAGGCAGAACCACAAGTAAACAATAAAAATAATGCATTGAACGCATCGACAAGCAGACAAAAATTTGAAAAACCGTTAGTTAAAATTGAGTTGTATTTCACTGATAAATAACCCTAATATTATTTTTTCCCACATATCTTACATATCCAAATAGTGTTCAGATACAATTGTCGTATGTGTTTATGATGCAGTGGTAACAAAGAAAATCTGTATTAATATTATAAAATGGAAGAGTTTGTTTGCTTGAACGTGACAATCTCAGAAACTTATGATTAGATTAGAAAAATATATTAAAAAAAAAAACAAATGCAAAATTTGATACTGTTGTTGTTGTGGGTTGCTGTTTGAAAAAAAAATCCTTAAATAAACTATGCAAGGCCTTCTCAAATGTTAGTCTGTTGGTTCTCATTTACTTCAGACATAGTATACATTACAAGCACTTCTATCTGACATAGTTCCTAGACCGTTATACAACGTGGTCATATCATCTAAAGCGACGCGCTTGGAGTATATCCACTTCATCAAGGTTTGCAAGATTACCGAGGAAGAATATATTGCGTATGCAAGAAGTACTGGCTAGCATTCGTTGCCATATAAAAGAAATGGTTGGATGATGCTTTTGTATCAACTTAGCGCAATTCTGCGAGCTTTCCCAGGTAGCTTTTATCCAGACGAGGATGCGCAATGGATGTCTCCAGATTGGTGCATAGCAGTGCACAACATATATAATTTAGTATTATAAAATTATTACTATTCAATCATTACTGTCTAATATAAATATAAATATGCTTTTTCTGCCTATATCATGATATCAATAAATACCACTTAACTACAAATTTCATTTCTACACTGAAATAAACCGATACAATTTAAGCTATAAGACACTCTTACCGACAAAGTCCAATTACAAGAACAATAGTGGCTAAATTCGTACAGATGTACAATAGCGTAAGAATGAATGAAACGTGAGGTAGCTGCGAGTAGTTCCTGAAACCGGCTAGTAATCTACTAATCAAAGGCATTGTTAGGGGATGGTGCCTCTGTCTAGATTCACCTAATTACCTACTCGACTCAGCGTTGATACATACAGCTAATAAATAAAAATATGATTTCGCATTCTGGAAAAAAAAGTGAAATGTTTTGTAGTAGTTTGACCGGTCTGTTTGTCTGTGGCACTGTACCTCCTGAATTAATAGACCAATTTAAGTGAGGCTTCCTTAATCGAAAGCAAAGTTTTATGAAAATCAGATTAGTAGTTTAAGAGCTACAATTACTTTGCCGAGATGAGGTTAACTTCGTCGTGAAGTGACGCGTCGAAACTCAACTCAACGATGTACCGGAAAAAAATTGAAATGTTCATTTTCTCAACTGAGGTTTATATACGATAACCTGTAGCGATTACAATAGCACGCTTGTGCACTTGCGCCATGAGAAGGCTTCTTTCTTTTCGTGTGTTAAAATGTAAAAAAAATATTTAAAAATACGCATATACTTATGTATATATACAGAAACACTATTTATAAAGTTGGATTGCCTCCCCTGTATAATTCACGAAGTGCAAATACGTCATACAATAAAGAGTAAAAATAGCGAGTAAAAATTTACTGCACCAAATTTAACGTTAAACGATTAAATTCTTCTTACTGTTTCTTTAGATAAATCTTTTTTTTTTTCAATCTGAAAAATTTACAAAAATTTCAACTTTGAAACAAAACGCTCCTTACGTCTGTATGTACACAAATAAAGCTTATTGCAGGCTGTGTATAATATTAGTGTTGTCAAATACACCAAATATTGTAGAGCTGGAGTGCCTCATTGCATATGACTCAATTGCATACACTCTATTTAATTACTAATGAAAATAATCCGGTCGAGTCTGCCCATGCGTGTTGCCATTACTGGCAACGTGACTCTACCACACGCACTTTAGTCGCCTCTTACGACACCATCAGTACCAGGGTGAGCCTATTCTAAGCCGGAATCACACGGCTAAAATAAAATACTTTCTGAGATTAGATTCATTCAAACACATACAGTTAGTATATATACTTATTTCTTTATAATATTAATAAATATTATAGTACGAGATGTCACTACTAATATATATATATATATATATATATATATATATATATATATATATATATATATATATATATATATATATATATATATATATATATATATATATATATATATATATATATATATATATATATATATATATATATATATATATATATATATATATATATATATATATATATAATATATATATATATATATATATATATATATATATATATATATATATATATATATATATATATATATATATATATATATATATATATATATATATATATATATATATATATATATATATATATATATATATATATATATATATATATATATATATATATATATATATATATATATATATATATATATATATATATATATATATATATATATATATATATATATATTGCACTTAAAAGCATAATTATAAGAAAAACAAAATCATGAGTTAGTGAACCAAAGTGGGTTTATTTTTAAATTAAAATAAATTCTAATAGATTGTGGATGTTAAATGAAACACTTTTAAACGGGTAGACTACCCGTGACCACGGACTACTGTAAAGTGTTCGAAACGTCGGGTTTCCCAAAAATGTTTACCATTCAATATACGCTATTAATCCGTTTAAAAGTGTTTCATTTAAAATGTATAACAATCGCGAAAATCAAAGACATTATTAGATTGTGGATGACTGTTTAATAGTGAAATGACAATACAGTGCAATGAAGAAAATTACCCAGTCGCCCACTTTTCGCCGAATTTGAGGCATTGTATTTGCTACTCAATAAGTAGCAGAACTCGACGCTGTACTTTGTCTTGTTACCAGAGAGAAGAATCTGAAATAATAAATGTTTTATCTCCTCCAGTGGGATCAAACTTACAACCTGTCGCGTTAACAGTCGCACATTAACAATTGTACCCCTGCGATGCGATAAAAAACTATCTAAAACCAAATTTATTGATTACAGTAGCGAATAAATATTTTTATAAATGAGATATTAACTCCATAAATAAATGATTTCTCCTTTCTTTAAAGGATTCCAAAGTGATGTGATCATACAGCGTGGAATATTGCAGCAGGAGCGTTGGTAAGCAGGAAATTTCTGATAATTAAGGATCTTGATAAGTAACGTAAGGATGTGCATATCACAGCGAAGTTGAATTGGAAGTCAATTAAGCTGAGCACGAAACTGAAATATGTTCATATTTACGCACGTCGTAAACAAAAGCGTATGGCGAGATTTTCAAGTTGCTCCAATTTGTCGAGTTGCTCCTTGGTCACATCCAAATAGCAAACGTCAGCGTAATCGAGAATGGGAAGGAGAAGACATTGCGCTCATGTAATTTTTGGTTTTGTGAAGTAGGAAACGTTGAAGACGCTTAAGGGTATGATAAGAGAAATACATGGGCTTGCTGATTGCATTGATATAAGTGTGGTGTATCCTTGGCATAGAACTGCAGTCTATAAAGGTACGTTATGGTGCAAAGAAAACTTAAACAAAACAGTCTATTTGAAAACATACAGAAAAATAATTATATATGTACATATGTACGTTTTATTTAGCTTTACTCTTTATCCGTGACTCGATAATGTCACCACTCACTCGATAATCTCACAGTTAATCGGTGCAATTAAAAAATCCCTTCTTTGTAATTTATTTCTGCGTTGATTTGGTTCTGCGTAATAAAACGCAATCTGTTGAATTTAATAATAATATTCTTAGTTAACTCTTTATTTATTTCTTGAGTTTGATTCGATATTTTATTTTTTAAACATGTCCGGGAAATGCAAATCTAACATATGCAATAGGTCAAAAGATGCTCGAGCTAAGAAAGTAACTAGGAATCCAGAAACTCCTCCTCAAGCGAAATTGAGAAGGGTGGAGCAGGCTGCACGTTAAGCTGCTTCCATAGCACTCAAACATCGGAGCATCGGATTATTTAACATCACGTCGAGCCAATGAGACATTCATTAATTATTATTAAGAAATAACAATACGAGTTCTACGCAGGCGAGGCCGCGGGCAGCACCTAGTAATAACTAACCTATCGAACTAGAAAATAATATAATGTATTCAGTGTTTGGCAAATTGCTTTGTAAAGACACCCAAAGTCTATAGATTCAAACAAAAAATGAGAAGTTACAAACACACATGAATTTAAAAGTTCAAAGGAAAACACGAGACTGTCCGCAAAAAAACGCAACAGTAAAACTTTAATGAGAGATGTGTAGCTGCAGTGTTTACACTTATGCACTGTAAAATAAAGCATGTGAAACTTTAAACTAGGCCGTCGTGCATTGGTAATGGTTGAAAGTAATACTGACGGTTGTGGGTTCGATTCTCACTTGGATAAATTACTTAATTTTGTTTAATTTCTAATAAGACAAATCGCGCCGTTGCGTTCCGTTACATGGAAGGTCACGAGAATTTGGGCGGTGGAACAATTTATTGACTATCGAAATTTTAGTTTTACTTAGACAGATTATTTTTTTTCTTTTAATTATTTTTTATTTTAATTCGAAAACCCAGAAGCACGAACGTCTGAATGCGAACGCGGTTGAGTGATCAATCCCCTCTTGAAGATAAATATTTGTTATTTTCATTTTCTCATTCTCGAAATACGCCAATCCTTTGCCACGCCACTCAACGCACAATACTTCTAGAATTTAGCGGTAAACAGAAGTGTTATCATGAGAAACTAATCAGATCCTGTCTTGTGTCTCTGTTACCCTCCTGATTGCGGAATACATCGTACAGTCAAAAATGTTAAAAACAGTGTATGACTTAAGAGTTACTTTGGAACTTAACGTCATATTGATTTTAATAAAAGAACAGAAAAAACAGAAAAAAATATACTTATGCTATTATGTGTTTAGCTGTGTTTTAGTATAAAACGTTCTAAATTTATTTTTTTAAACAAAAAACCAAAAGACAAAAGACAACGTGTCGTTTTCGCCCAAACCTAATGGCTTTGTACCTCAATATTCAAAGGACGCAGCTCATCATTCACCACTTATCTTGTTAACGTTAACGGAAGCAATCGATTGTTTTATTACTCGTAACGGCAACTTGGTAGTATATACCGTTACTTTACTTCTTAGACCAAATGGACAGCATTATAAGTCAAGAGATCTTATCATATATTTCTAAGATGATAGCTAGTTTTACTTAAAAGATATATTTTTTGTGAAAAAACGTTCCGATTTCTAAATAATTGGTGACTTTGAGATGGTCTTCTCCGAAGAGAACAGTGTGCATTTGGACGAAGTGCTAAAAGTTTTTGGTGCGTTCAGTCGTTATCACATACAAGCGATACTGTTAATAAGTTTTGCCTTCTTTAATAATGGCATGCACTGTATTAATTACGTTATCGTTGCTGAGGAGACTTTGTATAGGTAAAGTAATTAATTAATTTTGTATTATATTTCAAGAAAATTATTAAAAAGTAAATTGCAAAAGCGATGTAGGTTAGTAGTTAGATATTTTTTCTTTGTCTTTATTTTACGCTGAATTCCGTAAATAACATGGAAACCAGAGGGAATCCAGAGGTAAGATACTCAGTTTACCTGTATATTGTATACATTTTTTGTAGATTTTATTAACATTACATGTGTATAACTATGCCTTATATACTTGCTTTTCATCATTTTTTTTTGTTGTTCTGGCAGGAAAAGTTCAGTAACATTTTATATGAATATTTTGTAAAACAATATTTAAATAGTGCAACCAAACAACCAATTTTGTTTAAGATTTGTATAATATGTTGTACTTAACAAAATGGCTTATAATATCCAAGAAAATTCATCTGCTTAGTAGTACTAATTTATATTTTAAAAATATTATCATTGTTATTAAGAAATTTTACGACTGAATTCTGGGGGCATTTCGTGTCTATTGGTGGAACTCAACGCCGCGTTTTGCCCTGTTGCTAAAGTGAGGAACTGAAAATACTAAACATTTTTATCATTATTGCAGATGCAAAATCGAGCCATGCGATCAAAGCACAGTATTTGAGTCTCCATACAATTTTACCACACCGCCAAATTCTAGGGGCTGTTACAAATATAGCTTACATTCCGAAGATTGTTCAGAGACCAGCTTCAATACGTCAATTGTTGAATCATGTGATCAATGGGTATTTCAAAAGGAAGATAGTTTTGTCGCTGAGGTATTTTTACATACAATTTACAGTTTTTTTGTTTGAGAGTGGGTGAAGGGAACCTTGTATTAGGTGCTCAATTTTCGAAATATTACGTGTATAATATTATATTTATAACAGAGTGTAATTTAGTGACACTCTTCTCTATTTTCACTTTCTGTATACTTACAAGCAATGCGTTACAAAAATATTATCTTGAAATCTTCTAATTCATTAAAGTATCGTAATCTTAAGCTTGTCTCAATACAAGCATCTTAATTAGTTGATTGTTAAATATTTCGATTAAAACTTTTTGACCGTTATTTGTAATGTTAGTTTCAGCTGGCGTGCCAAGATTGGAAGCGGACATTTGTTGGCACCGTACACAGTATAGGGCTAATGTGCGGACTATTTTTCCAAGGACAACTCTCTGACAAGTAAGTTGGAATTACTTTTCAGTTTCAATTATGCTTCTCTTCAGTTGTAAATAGTGTATTTATTTTTATCTATATATTAAAATTATTAATGTTTTTAGAAGGACCTTAGTGCTATGCCACTTATACTTTTCTGACTTTTCAAGACATTGCGTGTTGAATGACGGGACTCAACGCTGTGCTTTGTCTGTAGAAACACATGAATGTAAATTAGACCATTCTTCTTCCGACATAGTTTGCAATAAAAAGGGAAAATTTACTTTGACACAGGATCAAATTATTTTATTTTACCAGTAAAAAATGACCTCTTGCCCCATTTTCCGCTGAATTTGTATAAATATTCATTGTGTAACAAAATTCGTCGCTTTGCTGGGCGTTATCTTGACAAACATATAGTAATTTGGTAGAGTGTGTATAACTAGAAAGAAGAAATTTAAAAAAAAATCTCCTAATGGAAAACGAACCCAAAACTTTCACATTTACAAAGATACATTACCCCCCTGCGCTACTACCTCTACTCACTCATGGCAGGGTATGCAGAGGAAATATGGGAACCTTATATTAAGACACTCTGTTCCACTTTCATTGTCAATTTTCCGCCGAATTTGAGACATTGCTTGTTGCCACATTTTGCCTTGCCACGAAAGCGAAGAAATGAAAACATTAAATATTTAATTTAAAAATATTGAATATTAACTTTGCTTCTCCGAAGAGGTAAAAATAAATAAAATATTAAAGTACATAAAATATCCTTTACAGGATCGGACGTAAAGCGGCCATCATAATCGCCGGTGTGGCGGCCGCATTATTTGGTATTGCAAAGAGTTTCGCGAGTACATATTTAGCTTTTGTTATACTCGAGTGGTTAGAAGCCACTTTCGGGGACAATTGTTCACCAGCCTTTATATTAGGTAAGTAAAAGGACTTTTTTTCTAAAGATTTTTCATTCTTATAAATATCTAGAGTATTAGAATTTTGAATTATGAACGTTTAAGGAAAATTGTAGTCGGTACATTCTTGAGTGAGCTTGAACCGTTTTAGTAGGATACTTTTTATAATGTTTGTTTTTTCTACTGTTCAGTGAATGATGATGATCCCGCACGAGGCAGGGTAGGCAAAGGGAAACTGGGAATTTAGTGTTAAGACACTCCGTTCCATTTCCGTTCCTCACTTTTTGCCGAATTTGAGGCATTGCGTGTTGAGTGGCGGTACTCAACTCCGCGCTTTGCCTTATTACCAGAGCGAAGAAATGAAACAATAAATATTTAAATTGAATATATAACATATTTCATTTCCTCGACCGGGGATCAAAGCTGTCGGTTACAGTCACACGCTTGTGCCGCTGCGCCACGACAGGTCTCACATATTAGTGTAAGTAAATAACAAACCTAGAGCTAAGACACTTATTCCTTTCCCACCTTCCGCTAAATTTAATGAATTGCGTAGTTACGAGTACCTTGTTAACTGGCGAAGAAGTGGAAATGTTAAATAATTCATCTGCTCGGGTTGGGATCGAATCCTCAATTTATGGTATTTACTATAGTACGCTTGTGCCTCCGCACCACGATATCTCTTAGATATACCTACTTAAATTTAATAATAAGTATATTAATAAGGCTTGGTATAAAAAATTCAATTAATTTTGTTTCAGGTGTAGAGTTAGTACACAGCGACTACAGGCTCCATCAGCAAATATTCTTTTGTGTGATAGCAGCTCTGGGTGGCGTGTCGTTTTCCATAGCCGCATACTTCGTACCTTACTGGCGACACTTTGTCCGTGTGATTTATACACCGTCTCTACTTTTCATATTATTCTACTTCGTCATGGACGAGAGCGTGCGATGGTTGCTAAGTAAAGGCAGAAAGGATGAAGCGACGAAATTGCTATTAAAAATGGCTCGAATAAATAAAATTAAATTGGATAACAAAATGTTACTTAACATACAATGTGAAGAAAATGGATCTAAAAATTCGGCGCTAAATGAGACCTTCCATTCGAAGGTTGTTATAAAGAGATTTCTGATTTGTCTGATTTGGTGGACTTCTTGCACGTTTATTTCTTTTGGTTTGGTTGTGAATGTGGGTTCTTTGGCTGGAAATAAATATTTGAATTTTGGTATAATGTCCTTGTCTGATGTACCTGCGAGTATCGCTATGGTGTTTGTCTTGCAACGATTTCAACGGAAGAAACCATTGCTTATATCATTCATATCAGCTGGATTGCTTTGCTTGGTTCAGCCATTTGTGCCAAAAGGTAAATATTTTAATTTGTGAAAGTAATTACTATAATTAAATTAGTTTAGTAAGAAGTTAAATTAATGAAATATTTAGACTATCAATATAATAATAAATTTACTATTTTGCATGTTGTGTTAATTCACACTTAAGAAAGTAAAATACTTGTTTAAAAAAACAATCATAGTTACTTCTTCAATTCATTTTGGTAGCTCAAACTGACCACTATACATAATATAAAATCAAACATACTTCAACAATGAAGAGGATCAAGTATTTTTTTCCTTATAAACAAGTATAGAAAGCAGGGTAGGCGGAGGGAACCTAGTGCAATGTTATTACTAACCGTTCTTCATACATCGCCAGTTTTGCGAGGGTTGAATGGTGAAACTAACGACGCCGCGCTTTGTCTTGTTACCAGAACGAGGAAAAGTAAATAATTCATTTCCTGTAGTGGAAATAAAACTCTCAATTTTCATCTGAAGCCTTAAGTATATTTTGTTAAATTCTATTTCTTATATTTTAGAGTATGTATGGATGTCCACTGGGGTATATTTCTTGGGTAGATTCGTATCCACCTTCACATTTGCTACAGTATATATTTATACATCAGAACTGTTTCCAACATATTCGAGGAATTCAATGCACGCTCTGTGCTCCGCTATTGGAAGGATTGGTTCTATATTGGCACCGATGACGCCATTGCTGGTAATATCATCAGTCTTTCAGTATATCTAAAGTTTATATATGTACATTATTAGTATTGACAGTGATATTGAAATGTTTGTAATTATTCACTATTAAAAAATAATATTAGGTTTAATTATTACGAGAAAAGACGTGAATATGCAAAGGAATCAATATTATTTGTATATGTATATATAAATGGTTTCTTTTGAGGCCTATCGTGATACAGGGGCGCAAACGTGTGACTGTAAACGTGATAGGTTGTTATGATAAGAAATATTTAATATTTTCCAACTAAATATTGAATATATTCATTACTTCGCCTTGGTAACTAGGCAAAGCCAGGCGTTGATTTCCGCCACTCAACGCTGGCGAAACTCAACGCGTCCCTTTGCCTCTTTATTAGAGCGAAGAAATGAAAACATATTAACAAATATTTTACTTCAAAATATTCAATATTCCATATCTTCTAGTGGGGATCAAACCCACAAACTGTCACAGTTAAAGTCAAATGCTTGGACGCATGCGCCACGGGAAACCTCATGTGTCAAGCTAAAATAATATTTTTTACTGTGACGTGAAACTAAAAAAAATATTTCTCCTAATACCATTTCAGACAGAGTACATGGAAAGTCTACCAACACTGCTCTTCGGCAGTATATCCATAGCGGCCGGCCTTACGACACTATTAGTACCGGATCTAGCAAACGAGCCGCTGCCTGATAATGTACAGCAAGCTGAAAGTATAGGGATTAATCATCTCAATGTTAAAGTTGCGGAGAGGGAAAATGAAGAAAGATAGATCACTAAACATTTTTAATTATAAATAATAGTTTTAATTTTAAGTTGTGTTATATATATTTATATTTTATTATTTTTGTTTTATTTCTTAATATCGATGTGTATATTTTTTTAGTATCACGCTGTACGCTGCCAAGGTAGGCGGAGGGAACTTGGGAACTTAATGTTAAGTTACAACGTTTCGTTTAAGACACTTAACATTGTTCGCTGAATTTGAGGCATTGCCTGTTGAGTGGCGTATTTATCTCGGAATGATGCAGTGAATTTATTTCGGCGGCATCGAATACCGCCACTCAATATGCAATGTTTAAAAGCTCAGCGGATTCTGTGGAACGGAGTGTCTTAACACTACGTTGCTTCTGACTAGCCAGCTACTCTAGCAAGCGTGTACCTTTGTTAAAAATCAAAACTATAATGAGTTTCAATATCATTATAACATTTAAATAATTTAGAACACGTTGGTTTTATAGCAATTAAATCGTCTATTGTACATATATGTTATCCACTTGAAATACATAATTTCAATATACACCCAGTCTAGAGAGCCAGCCATATTTTTCTCCCAGTTATTTCACCCAGACCATTTGTGCGCAACAACTTGTGGATTCGATCTCTACTCGATTTTTTTATTTTTTTTTTATTTTTATGTCCTCGCTCGAGATGGTGGTGGGTTATGATGCAAAACATCTCTCAACATATAATGGCTCTACAATTCGAATTTAACGCCATTGTACATTGACGGAATTGCCCTTGACGGAATCGTCCAAAGGCAATTGGTCGCTACGGCACAACTGCACCAAACTTTCTATTTACAATAAACAATAAAAATCAAAAACGAACGAAAACGCTTTTAACGAAAATTAAATTTTGACTTAATAAATCTACCATCGCGTTATTATCTCCGAACAATACAAGTACCTGCGCACATTTAACGGTTTGCTTTGATGAAAGCAAAGATGGTCGCCCATTAATTTTAAATGACTATCTTTCCCATTAAAACGGAAAAGACAGAACATTCAAAATAATTAATTACACCTTCGAGATTACGGGCCCGTTTATATTAGAAAATACATTACATATTGTTTTATGTCTGTTTTGTCTCTCTCTTGTATAATGTGTATACATTATTTATGGTGCAAAATTATGTTGGTTGATACGCAATTGCTTAATAAGCAAGGGCGTATTTTAAGATTGCGCGCCCCAGGCTACTGTAACTTTCCGCCCCATCAAGGAATAAAGTCCATAGGATCACAGAACATATTCTGGATCATAGGACCTCCCATTCCAACCACAAAATGCCGTCTGCGGCAATCTTCCTAGATGTTGCAAAGGCGTTCGATAAAGTCTGATATAATGGCTTGATCTTCAAGCTCATACGTTAAGGGGTGCCAGATAGACTCGTGCACATCATACGAGCTTACTTATCGAATCGCACTTTCAGATTCCGTCCAAGGTACCCTGTCCAGTAGACGCCCTATAAGAGCCGGTGTTCCTCAGGGCTTTGTACTCTCGTCTGTACAGTTTGTACACACATGACATCCCAAAAGGTCCACTGACTAACCTAGCCCTTTATGCGGACGACACTACCATCTATGCATCTACCCGCAATTCAGTCCTGTTAGCCGATCGCCTACAGGTAGCCACCAATAGGCTGGGCACCTGGCTAAATGGTGTATCGAAGTTAACCTTGAAAAGAGTACGTCAGTATTCTTCCCCATTCGCCCAAACGAATGGCATGCCTTATGTTCTTCTGCAAGGCCAAATCGTACCTCATGCACAGAGTGCCAAATATCTAGGAGTAATCCTGGATAACAAACTCAATTTCTAAGAGCACATGAGATACGTACGGCGGAAAGCGACGTACGTAGTTCTTCTTCCTGGCATTAATCCCGGCTTGCTATGGCCAGGGTCTGCCTTCCTACTAAGCCTACTCCACTTAGCATGATCTTTTAGGTCCTCAGTTAGACCATTGGCTCTTATATCCTGCATCACGACATACAACCAGCGCTTCCTTGGGCGTCCGGGAGGTCTCACTCCAGGGACAGACATATCAAGGCACTTGCGTCCGAAATAGTTCTTCGGCCGGCGCGCAACGTGGCCATACCATCTCAAGCGACACTCTTGTAGCTTATCCGCTATGCCACGGACTCCAAGACTACCTCGAACTAATGTGTTACGTATGCGGTCAGACCGCTTTACGCCGCACATCCACCTCAGCATCTTCATTTCCGTGACTTTAAGCTCCTGAGTGTGCCGAGATAATACTGGCCAGCATTCGCTGCCGTATAAAACAACCGGTAGAACGATGCTCTTGTATATCAGCCCCTTCAGTTTGGTCGGTATTCTGCGATCGCAGACCATACCAGTGGCGTCTCGCTATTTGGCCCAAGCAGCGCTTATCCGACCATGAACATCGTGATAGATGCCTCCAGACTCGTGCATAACGGATCCGAGGTAGATGAACTTTTCCGACTTAGCGGTTATGGTGCTTGAGTCCGGTCTCCTGCAAGCCATGTACTCGGTCTTCGTCACATTTAATTTAAGTCCGCCGTTCTCAAGCGTACCATTCCAGAAGTTCACTTTACACTCTAGCATCAGTTGATCCTCTTCAGTTAGTGCTATGTCATCGGCATACATCATCAGCCACGAAGGCTGGTCTTGGATGTCAGCCGAGATAGTATCTAGCACTACATTGAATAAAAACGTAACCATACGTGTACGTACTCTCTTACCTATACCCGCTGGTCTGTGCCAAATTTAAAATGTCCTTTAAAAATAAAATCCGCCTGTACACCACCTGTATCAGGCCAATGTTATATATGCCAGTATAGTGTTCGCACACACTAGCCTCCGTCGTTTTCAAATTATGCAAAACAAAATCTTGCGCATTGCCACGGGAGCTCCTTGGTTCATGCGCAACATAGATCTACATCGAAACATCAATCTCGACTCCATTTGAGAGCACTGCAGGAAACTGTCCAGTGGCTACTTTGAAAAGGCTTCAGCCCATCCGAACATCTTGGTGGTAAAAGCCTGCGATTATCCGCTCCCCGTAGCTAAGGGAATATTTCGTAAGGTCTACCGTAGATCACGCAATGTTCTATTCGATAAAGCTGACCCCATTACAGTCCCGAATAAAGTGAAACAAGTAGGTAGGACTACACATAAACGCAAACGCACACGATACACATACCGTCCCCGCCGGTGGAGACGAGGTGCCAGTAATACAGCAGCCCAAGGGAGGATGCCAAACATAAATTCCAAAAGGGTATCCACAGCCCTACCCAGTAGGCCTAGCTCGGGCCGAGTGAAGCAAAGCTCGGCTTGCGAGCTTCGTTTGTAGTGGGGGGCCCCACTACAAACGAAGTTCGCAGTTCGAGGTTCGAGTCTCGCAAGAGGCGCCCTTGCAACTTCGTAGTATATCTTTGAATGGGTCAATCTGGTGACAAGTTCAAGATCATAGCTCTTCCAGCTCGGCCTCCAACAAAACCGGTGGCGCTGTAGAGGTCGCAGGGCCAACAGCATACTACCCCATCGAAAGAAAAAAAAATAAAAAGGATGAAAGTACGCAAAACAAAATATAGATTTTATATTTTACATTATTTTTCTGTGGACAAAATTTTTAATGTGAAAAGAAAACCGAGGCGAAAAAAAAATTGACGGTTCAACCGATTCAGGACAAGGGGCGGCTTGCATATTTCAATTTAATTTCGAATTCTTCAGATGTGAAATCTAGACGTAGAAAAGTGGTTCAGGGGGTTCTAAGCTTGTGTCTTAAAATATTTTTTTGTATTTTTTTAAACGTCCAAACCGAAGCCCGGGCTACCCCTGGACCGCCCCTCGCGGCCTGCCGCCCCGGGCTATAGCCCTTCTGGCCCTAGGGTAAATACACCCTTGTTAATAAGATAATATTTACCAGCTTTTTTCTGTCTTCTGCACTTGGCCGGGTGGGTAAAAGGAAATTTAGAACCAAGTGTAGGAATTGTGTGTTGAGTGGAGGAACTCAACGCCTCATTTTGCCTTCCTACCAAAGAAATAATAATTTGAAATATTTCTTTACCTTGGATATATATTATTTTATTGAAAATAGAATTAATTATTTCAATGAATATTTGATATCGATATTGACGAAACTTGTTGAGTTCTGCCACTAAACATGACACGAAAATTGGCCTGAAGGAGGGCGGGGTACGAAGTAATCTTACATACTGCCTATCTTGTTGTACACGGCAAAAGAGACGTGAATCAGCAACTACGTTTTTATTTAACAATTTCTATATATCTCAGATTTGGTACAAAGAGTATAGTACTATGGCACGTTGTTCTCGTTTAGAGATAGTTTGTGTTGAACGGCTGAAATCTACGCCGTGTCTTACATCATATCAAGGCTAAGAGATGACAAAAAAAATATTATAATTGCGCCGATTAGTAATCGAACCTACAACCATCATGTGTACAGTTATGTTATATTTAAATTAAAATGTATAAAAGATCAAAACAATATACATACATATATAAATCCGTTTCATAATTAAAAGAATGATCGTGAGTTGAAGAAGAGAGTGGGATTTAAATATGCTTCACTTTTAAATAGGATTTGTATTATATAATCCTTACTTAGGACGCAGTGGCTGGGTGTACAGCAGGTATTATATGTTTAAATATATATTTTTTTGCAATTTATTTAATAAATATGAAGATAAACCTAAGGTAGTACTTTTTTGCAAATTTACGCTTATTTTCACATATTAGAGCTGAAATTTCTTTTGGCTGAATGGTTATTATTTATTAGAACAAGAAATTAATTTAGATAAAGTAGTGTAATTCAAACTGGCGTCGCTAGTATTTAATATTTTCATTTCCTTGCTGTGGTAAAAACGCAAAGCGAGAAAATAAATGCCAAAAGAAGAAAGCCGGATACCGGAAAATGACGTAATATCTTAACTCTAGGTTCCCTAGGTTCCTATCCTGCCATGCAGGATACAGTATGAAGCTTACTTGATTGAGTCTTGATCTTGATCAACACAATGAGATGTAACCCTCGGCAACGCCAATGCGGTATCAAAATAGTTACATAATAATATTTATAATAGTATCTCGCTTTTATAATATAATATAATTAAATATTACCTACATCCATATATATTCGTTTGTGAAAACAATCTTGATAACTTCACGCATCATCCTCTAAAGCAGAACGGGTAAAAAAAACTTCGTGCCAAAACTCAGCGTCCTCTTTCCTCTGAGCTCAGGATAGATTTCAAAATTAAATTCAACCACCACAATAGTAACGAAAATAATCAAAATTAAACATATACATATTTACAGCTAAGTTTGAATAATTCAACTAAAGTGTTGTTAAGAACATTTTAATTAATTCAATAATATCGATTGACGCTTACCTTAATATCTTTTAAAAATAAAACGAAAATGAGAACAACAGTAACTGTTAATAACGGGGGGGTCAAAGCTAATTTATATTGTATCTCTAAGTCACAATAAACAATTCAAATACAACCCCCCCCCTCTTCCTCCTCTTCTCCCACCCCCTCCCCCTCCGTAACGTTCTAAGATAACGGTGTCCCTTAACGACAGGAATTACAATTGAGTGTCAATAATAAAATGGAAAATAATGAATTTCTTTCTAAAGGATATAACGATATTGTTTGAAGGCGTTGGTTCCGCTGCTAGCGGAAGTGGTTTTAAAGTCATAGTAATATGGGAGACATGGAGTAAGTAATTATTTTTTGGAAAGAAAAATATTAAATTTAAATACGTTTAAAAATTTTAACGCAGCAGGATTTGAACTTGCGACTCTTGGAAACCGTCCAAACGCTCTACTAAGCCATACGTTTTCATCAAGCTACTTCGAAATTCTTTCACGTTTTCTCGTTTATGCATGTTGATAGCAATAAGTTGTAACAAGCATATAAGAATTTTATACGTGTTACATGAGGCCACGGTTTAAAATTCTTCTACGTTCAATAAAACGTTAAAGCGTTTTGTAAGTTTTAGACCTGACAGAAGTGTCCTGACCACAAGTAAATCAAAATTTTTTGGAGGCTTTTCCCCATCTCACCAAGCTATCTTTTGCATTAGTTTGCTTTAATTATGCAAAATATTAAAATATTTTATGTAAATAAAGTGTTATTAATTCCTCAAATTGGCGGAAAGTGGGGAACGGAAGTGGAACGGAGCGTCTTAATACTAGGTTCCCAAGTTCCCTCTTCGTATCCTGCCATATGGCAGCGCGATATAGTGTAAAGCTAGATGAGTAAGTAAGTGTTATTATTATTTACAAGTCTCTAGACGAAGACGAAATGAAATATTTAATATTTTAATTTCATCGCGCTCGTAAAAAGGCCAAGCGCGGTTTTAAGTTTTACCTTTTGACTAGAGCGAAGAAAAATACAATGCCTTAAATTTAGCAAACATTGGAGGACAGAAGAAATAATTTAACCTTAGGTTCCCAGGCTTCCTCTGCCTACCCTGCTTTGTGCGAATATTGTTATTTATACAGTTTCATTTTAAATGTTCTATAGGAAGCACTTCAAATTGCGTTGAACTTTTTTTTTTAAACTTGATCAATGCTTTCTGTAAATAGCAAGGTGGACAAAATAAATTTAGTGTTAGGACACTCCGTTCACCTTGCACTGCACAATTTTTGATTCCTAGCGTTGAACTGAACTGAGCAATGCGTTTGGTCTTGTTAGCAGAACGAAAATAATAATTCATCAGCATCAGTATTCCACAACCATTACGCTTATAGTCAAACTTTGCAAACTACGTTACGACATATTAGTCATAAAAGTTAAGGTGTCATTGCAACTGCTACATTTATTTTTATATATACCATAAAAATATACACATTAATTAAAACTAAGTTAACTAAGAACATATGTCATGCATTTATGCTATATGTACATAAAATTTTACACTAAACAAAAAAAATGGGCTCGTCCGGGATTTGAACCCGGGACCTCTCGCACCCTAAGCGAAAATCATACCCCTAGACCAACGAGCCGCTTACACAATTTTTACAATAAGCCTTTGTTATATACGAGTATATCTTATCAATAATTTTTTGATAACTTTGTTTGATAATCTGTTATTGAATTATTATTAAAATAATCAATTATAATTACATTCTTTTTTCAGGAGGATTTTTTAGCTTCGCGCTATATACCACACATAGTAGTGCCGTTCTGGTAGCATGAACCTGGATACTTTCGTTCTTCTGATTTTTTAAGTATTGCGTGTTGGCTGCCGGAGATCAACGCCGCATTTTACCTAGTAACAGAGCGAAGAAATGAAAATATTAAGTATTTAATTTCCCTGAGTGGGAATCGACCCCACAACCATTATATATCGTTACAACTGTGCGCCACTGAGCCACGACGGCCACAAGAGTACTTCAAATAGGAGAAAAGGTGTGCTATATCGAAAATGGATGACTGTACAGAGTGCGGGATTTATCTTGGAAAGTTAAGATATTCTATTCTATTCCCCATTTTCTGCTGACGCTTTGCGTTGCTAGCAGAACAAATATTAGATATTTCATTCTTTAAAGTGGGGATCAAATTTACCAATCACCACCAATTTCAGCACCAATTCAGCACCAATTTGCCGCTGCACCACGACTGGCTTCAGATCTTTTAATATTTATTTTTCCTATTTCAACAAAACAGTTCGTTGGCCTCCGTAACTTAAAGCACAGTGTTTTTCAATCGGAACGAAGTATTGCGTCGTTCTTTTGTATAACGAAAAAGGTTTTCTTTTTATTTAAAAAAAAATATATTATTTGTATTAATTGTAGCAGTTGCAATATTATTATTATAATTTTCAGGCAAAATTCGAACCCAGAACTCCCCAAAACCTAAGCAACCCGTTCAAAACTCCACACGACTAGCAATGAAATATGAAAACTGAACATAATGTAAGTCCCCAGAAGATGAATGAGTCGTCTCTCTTTTATACAGACGTTTTGCAGCCGTCAAGAGCGGATGGTTTGATAAAATATTATGACGGTACAAAAACTGAATTAATGGTAGCGAGTTACTGTTATATTAATTACGTATACTTTTGAATGGTTTTTTTTTCTGGTTTTAATTGTTTTATGCCACGTTGCGGGCGAGATAACGTTCTTGTGGTGGGTTTGAAGAAGATGAATATAACCTTTTTGTTATTTTTATTTTATTTTCAGTATTTTGTAATCTAGAAAAAGGGACAGTTGAGGCCTGTCGTGACGCATTAGTATAAGAATGATTACACATTGTGAATTCGATTCCCACTAGGGGCAATGAAATTTCTAATAGTTCAATTGCATTGTTTTGGACATAAAGAATACAGGTCAATGCTTTAAAATTTAAAGAAAAATAGAAATAGAACTGTCTTAACAGTATTACTAATTTCCAAGAACCTGAAATTAAAATCTATTGTAGCAATCACTTAAAACGATTTAAATTAAGATATTTCACCGCACATGGCAACATGGCAGGGTAGGCAGAGGGAACTTGGGAACGTAGTCTTAAGATACTCCGTTTCAATTCCGTTACCCACTTTCCGCCGATTTTGAGGCATTTGTGTGTCGATGGCGCAACTTAGCGACGCGTTTTTCCTTGCACCAGAGCGAAGAAATGAAAACATCAAAAATTTCAATTGAAAATATTCAATATTTCATTTTCTCGAGTGGGGATCGAACCTACAGCGTGTCGGTTCACGTTCACACGATTGTGCCGCTGCGCCACGATCGGCCTCGAAAAGAAATTAAAATTATAAGTTTCCGCAAATTTCTTAACAACGACAGTATCTATCATTCCACATTTAACAATATTAGAACCAATAGCAAAAAAATAACTCGGACTCGTTACAATCAGGGAAATAGAAACGACGCTATTAATAACATTGAGTTAATAGAAAAATGTCGAAAACTGGAAAGCATTAATTTCACACACCATTAGCTACCGAGAGCTACGTATTTCTATTAGAGATATTATTTCCAGCGGCGCTCTGATAATTACTTAATTAGTAACGAAAAATTAGCTACACTAAACGTGCAATGGTAGAAAAATCTAAGTATAAATTTTGTTTCACCTTTCTTCAATTGGAGAATGCAATATTAGGTTTTCAATTCCCTTATTATAAAGTTTCCTAACTCCCTCTGACTATCCTGCGTCATGCGGGATACAACGTGAAGCTAATTAATTTTTTTTTCCAGCTTCACGCTGTATCCCGCACTAGGCAGGGTAGGCAGAGGGAACGGAAGTGAAACCTAGTGTTATGACACTCCGTTCCACTTCCGTTCCCCACTTTCCGCCGAATTTGAGGCATTGCGTGTTGAGTGGCGGAACTCAACGCCGCGCTTTGCCTTATTACCATTCATGCTAATTAAATTCACTTTCGAAAGCACCTAGAATCGATGAAATCGAGGCATTGTTTGTTCAGTGGCGGAGTTCAACGCTGCATTTTATTATTTTACTATATTAGTGAAAAGATAACATAAAATATTCATTTTTTAAAAAAATATTAATTATATCATTTCCTCTAATGAAGATAGAACCCACAACCGTTTATAGTCACCGACCGGCCTCGACAGGCTTCGGTCTCTATTACATTTATATAACTTATATATTGATTTTGTTGTTATCAGACACCAAAGCCATAAAATTTACTACTGCTATTTATCTAACCACGAGTACCATAAAAACGTGATTAGTTATAAAAATACTGATAGAGCATGTTTTTTTGAAATTTTATTGTTTGTTTAGAGTTTACTTGTCATCACTGGCAACTTTGTTTGTATGCACTTTAAGATATAAAATGGAAAATATGTACTTAGTCCCCATAGTATTTTTTTTTCTTAGAACTATATGCTTAGTTTTTTAATTCTATTTTTTTCTTCTTTTCGAACGATTTGATCACACTGTATTTTCCATTTAGCAGGGTAGATACAAAGAACAGGGGAATCTATCGTTAAGACTGTCTATACCCATTAATGTACTAATATAGGCATTAAGGCTGCCGAATTGTCAACTAATACGCTTGAGCGGATATCAACGTTGCACTTTACCTCCTTTTCCGAACAAGGAAATGTAAATATAAAATATTTTATTTCTTCCAGTGAAAATCTAACATACAGCCGTTTAAAGTTGCGTGCTTGTGCCTTTAATATGTAAATAATATTAATATTAATTAGGTATATTTTTGAACAACATATTATTGTATAATTATTCATATAGTTATACTACACTAAACGTTTATTTTTTACATATAATTCACTGTTATCGGTCCTTGATAAATAAACAAAATTTTAAATTAATATTGACATTTTAAAGATCAAAATCACCTTTATAATTTCGATACAAATTTAAATATATAGATAAAACAGAAGTTATAAGCGTGTTAAAATACGATATATCAAAGTTTTTCTCTATCTCTTAATACCCAGGAAAAGCGTGATAATATACAAAAAAAAATAGTCAAAACTCGAATCTACGTTAAATTATTTAAAAACATAAATAAACGTAAAAATGTCAACCCCCGCTGAGTTTCTAAACTACCTCCAACTTGCAAGTAGTGACAAGACAAACGGTCCTGAACAATCAAACTGTATGCAAACACTCGTAGCCGGAAATTGCAGTCGGAATAAGTGTACGCTAATATTGCACTATTTACATCTCGTGTATTTTATATTATAATAATTTATGATATTCAAATGAATAATATTGAGGTCTATAGCGGCGCAGAGGCGTAGACGTACGACTATAAGCGCGACAGTTTATGTGTTCTATCCACACTAGAGGATGGATGATGTTATATTTAATATTTCCATTTCTTTGCTCTGGTAATAAAGCGAAGCGCGGCGTTGAGCTCCGTCACTGAACTCACAATGCCTTCGCGGAAATTGGGGGAACGAAAATGTCTCAACTAGGAGTTCATAACGCTAGGTTCTCAAGCCTCGTCTGCCTACCTTGTTCTTGTTCGGGATTCAGCATGGATATATTTTTTATTTATTTTTAAGCTTTATTCAATTTTTTAAAGCACAGTAGGGAGAATGAACACAGTGTTAAAATACCCCGTTCCCTAGCTTCCTTTCGAATACGAGATACTGTGATACAAGATGCCTTTATATGTTAAGGGAGCATAAATGAATATTCATACAAGTATGCTATTGCTAACGTCCATACCAAGTGGAACACATCGGTTCTCGTCTGATCATCGAAGTTAACCAACGTCGGTTGCGGTCAGTCACTACCATCACTATTTCAGTCAACATTCTATGATCGAGGTAACTATAGTAGAGACGATACGTTATCATTTAAATTCATATCACGATATAATACAGTTATTAGTTAACTTTACTTTAATAGCGTTTTGCTCTAAGATTCAAAATTGCCTTTCGCCTATAGAGTAATTAAAATGGAGAGGGAAAAGATCTATTTTCATTACGCTGTGACAATATCGTCGGGGATCAGTTCGCTTGAAACGAGAAAAATAAGGCGATTCATATTCATAATACTGGAGCATAATAATTTTTCATTATTAATACTTACTTAGTTTTTTTTTGTTTGTTTAATTATTGTTAATTTTCTTTGAGATTTTATGTATTGCTTAGTTTATTTTGTATTATTTAGCTTTACGTTGTATCCCGCGCAAGGCAGGGTAGGCAAAGGGAACTTGGGAACTTACTATTAAGACACACCGTTCTGTTCTCTACTTATATTTAATTTTTTTAATACTTTGTTATGACTTCTAGATCCAATATTTATGAAGACACGGTGGCTCAATAGGATCTATATAAGTCTGATTGTACGTGGCCAAGGGCGAGGGATGAATTTACAGTCTTAAAAACATTTTATTAATTTCCCTATATTACTTAATAATAAGCCGCCAAGGAAATAAAGCCAAGGGTATCTTTGATTTCCGAATACCCATGTATTTTTTTTTTCCATTCCATCGATGTTTGCTAATTTCAGGGTTGTGGATCAACAAGATAAATAATTAATAAAATTTGACTAATTGGAATTTACCTGCGTATATGTTTATTGTGTTTGAAATGAACTAAAAATTTAAGCTTGTAATTTTTTAAAGCATGCAGAGATAAAACCTAGTGGCTTAGTGCCGAAACTCAAAAGCACGCTCTGCTATTCTTAGCGAGAAAATTAAAATAGTCAATATTTGATTTTCTAGAATGGGACTTCACTTTTCATGAGAAAATGATGAGGATGATGGGGACAACAAATCACCCAGAAAAAACTGGAGAACAATATCTTTCATCTAAAATAATCAAAATCTTATTGGTAATTCTATTATTCATAACCCAAATACACCCACAGCACTATATTAGCTCCGTAAATTGTGTCCGTCACTTTAATACTAGTGTAAATCCAGGGGCCAAAGTGCATTTGACAAACGGTGACAGCCCCACGCATATAATTGGAAACATTAATCTACTTGTCATCACTAAAATTATTATTATATGAATAATATATAGATCTCAGGGCTTCGAGTGGTTCTTGAGAATCCAATGAAATTTTGTCCTAAGATTAATTTTGGTTATGGAAATGTTCAATATTTATACTTAATATTTCCTTTTTAAATAATAAAAAAAAAATCAGAGGGAACTTGGGAACCTAGTTGTATAATACTCCGTACATACGTATAAAGACACTTTCTTTATCAATTTTTTTACTGAATTTGAGGCATTGTGTGTTGAGTGCGGAAATTAACGCCACAATTTACCTTAAGAGCGATATAAATATCTTATTACTTCGTATAGGGATCGAACTCTGAACCTGCGATAACGCACGTCTATACGCGCCACAGTAGACGTCAAATATTTTATAAAATAATCCGTTATATGATAAATTGACTTAATATATATGTATATATAATACAAGAAAAAAAAAATATAAACGCCGTCATAGCAGATTCATCTCCACAGTATCTTGACATAGTTCTAAGTAGATCACATCTTATCGGTGTAAAGTTTATTAATTTTATTATATATAAACATGAATATATTATATATATTTTTTTAAACCAGCTTTAAATTTGGTTTCTTTTAGCTAAAATAATATACAATGAAGTGAAAATGCTAGTGTTAAGAGACTCTATTTCCGAATTTTATACACGTGGAGTGGCGGAGCTTAACGCTGCGCTTAGTCTATTCACTAGAGCAATAACCAGAATTCATTACTTCGAGCAAAATTCGAACACAAAACCGTCGGTTTTTCGCACAATCAAAAGCTGTACTGTTGTGCTTCGACGTCCTCTAAAGAAAAGTTTATTAATTTCGTTTTAAATGAACAAGACTATAATGAAATTATCTTAAGCTCGCTGGAAGTTAGGATAACGAGTTTATATTTAGGTTTATCGTGTGAGACCGCTGAAGTGCTTTGTTATACAAAATTATCGGTTATGCTGTGCTTTAGTGGAAAACCAAGTTCTAAGCTAAATAAGTTCGAAATAATGAGAAACAATATCTAATTTGTAACTTTAAAACTTGTTTGTTGGTAGTATTTTTTTTATCTAATACAAAACTTCTCCATCAGTGACAATAAACGCACAAATACAACTACTGGACTTAGTAAGAAAAATCTAGTTAGCTAGAGATTTCGAAATCATTACGAGTATCATGGAAACCTACATCGAAACTAATCGATAAAAAATTAAGTTAAAAATATAGTTTAAAAACGATATAAAAAGTATATTTATTATATAGATACTAAAATAACCGTTAAATGTACTAAAATTAATTTAATATCTGCTCAGGTGGCACCAAAGTTGGTTAACAGGCATTCATTTCGCAGGATCTAGGGCTTACTGCCCTAAATTGATATCTTAGTCCACTTTTTGTTTGGATATTAATGTATATTTACACGGAGATTTTATATAAACGTGTTTATGGCAGCCATTACGTGTTATGAGCTTTTATGGTGTTTTAAAATTTGTTTATTTTAAAAAAATATAGGAAAAATAGAATAAATTTTACTTATCTTAATACAACGATGCTTTCAGAAATGACATGTTGAATAACGGAACTCAACGCCGTGCAACCTCACCAGAATGAGAATATTTCTTTTAATGTTATAAAAATTTCATAACAATAATCCTCTTAAGTGGGAATTCTATCCACAATCACCATTTTACCAATAATGATTTTTGGAGCGAGAGCGGAAGTGTCGGGAATTAATGTGTTTTTAGAGTATCTATACATGAGGTTTTTAGGCTTCTTATTCTTATTTTGCTATGTGCAATATACAGCGTGAGAAACAAATTTATACAAACTGAGTATTATTTTTACGTGTCTGCATTGTGTCATTCAGTATACAATATCTCAAATTGGCTTAGGAAATGAAGAATGAAGTATCTACCCCGCACCTAGCGTAGTACCCGTAGGGAACCTGGGAACTTAGCGTCAAAGCACTCCATTAGCACTTCCGTTCTCCACTTTCCACTGAATTCTGGAGACATTGCATATTAAGTGAAGAAATTCAACGCAACGCCCTGTCTAGTTGCAAGAATTTTTTTCTGAATACTGTAATACACAATAGAAGACGTATACACATATATAACAGTATAATATATTAAAACAAGTTATTATAATTCATAAGTATCATCTAATTAGTGTTTAAGCGTTAAGCTTGTAACTAAAGAAGCTCATAAAGCTGTTCGAGCGTCTCAGCGCGTAGTTGTGGTTGGAAATTTTAATGATCGTTTACTAAATTTATGATAGTGGAATATTATATCCTCTTTTTTTAATATTTAAATTAGTTTTATGCTTTTAAATTACTATAGTATATTAAAAGGGTCGCTTCGCTCGTTCATCGGTGTTCACTTCGCTCAATTCAATAATATATTTTTTTAAATCTTTGATGGAAAATTATATAATACATATTTTTACCAGAGGCCTATCGTGATCAGAGGTACAAGCGTGGGACTTTAAGCACGATAGATTGTTGGTTCGATTTCCATTTGCAGAAGTGAAATACTTAATATTTTATTTTTTTACTTTGATAAAAAGAGAAAGCGTGTAGTTGAGTTCCGCCACTTTACACACAATTCATCAAATTCAACATTTCATAACATTAGACTCCTTAGTTGTTCACTGAATACTACCGCAGGGTAGTATGTACGGGAAATTAACTATATATATATATATATATATATATATATATATATATATATATATATATATATATATATATATATATATATATATATATATATATATATATATATATATATATATATATATATATATATATATATATATATATATATATATATATATATATATATATATATATATATATCATAATATATTATTCAATTTAAAATAAATTTTACGTGACCTTATTAATATGTACATATACCGTACAATGTCAACCGCAAGTGGTTAATAGTTTAACATACCTATATGAACTATCCAGACTAATTTAGAGAGCCTGTCTAGTTTGTAATTTCAAATTATTAATATTTTAATATCGATTTATGTTCAATGTTAAATTTTATATAAGTTATGAACAGATTATAAAAGATATGATATTTTCGTTAATTAGTTATGTCATATGAAATGACCTTCGAGGTACATTGAACAGTGGCTGTCTGTAAAAATGATGATTGTGAGTTATAATCCAACTTATTTTTTTTATATCTGCACGCTGGCAAACAATATGCCGCGTTGATTTCCGTCTCTCACTACTCAATATATTCAATGCAGAAAAAAATGGAATGCGTGGAACGGCTTGTCTAAACACTGCCTACCCTGATATTTGTGGGATACTATGTGAAGTGTAATAAAAAATTATATAGTGAAAACAGGTTAAATAAAATCGAATTTACTCATTGAGCGTTCTATAATAAATACAGGATTGCAGGCAAAGTACAACTTATAAATGTTGGAAAACTTAATTTTACGAGCGTATGCACCTTTGTTATAAAATGTACTGCAAATATAAGTAAGTAATTAATTTTTCTATTAAATATTTCGTGCCAAATGTCATAAATGTATGTCCACCAAAATAGATTTTGATTGTGTCGCAAATGTCATAACAAATGCAGCAAAAATTATTAATAAATGCTCGATCTTTGGTTGCATTAATTTAAATCAAGACTTTTTGTGCTCCCAGAGAACATAGATTACGATATTTAATACTAAATTCAGCTCGATACCCCCGCGCCATCCTGAACTAATGTTTTTTATTCTTGAGGTACGCATCTCTCACAAAGGGAAGTTACTGCCCATGAAAACAATAAAACTCGATAAAAGTCCGTTAAAAATATGGAAACGACAGCTATTTGGAAAGTCACGTGACCTCGCTCATGTCAATCTCATACATATGTAACTTTTCAATTTACTTTGCTGAAATTTGGGCGGTTCGTTCGAGGCTTTGTAAAGATGGCCAGTAAATTAAACACGAATAAACTAACTTAAGTTAATTGGGATGAATATTTACAGCCGCGGTAGCGTTGTTTGATCTAAAAGCTTGTATTTAAATTCGATGAATTTTAAATTAATATATACTCGAGCTGGTTCTGTGTAGTGTTGTTACTCACTCAGTTAAAGTAAACGTAAATTATAAGTTCTTTATTATCTCGTGTATTTATTTTTTATTAATTAAATATTCAGATTCTGCAAAATTGCCGTAGATAGTACAAGAAGTAAATGAGGAGGTATATTTGGAAGCATGCTTAGAAGATATGGAACATATGGTATAGGTATATTGTTTGGCAGCAACAGAGATAGCGATGGCACAGTTTTTTTTTATTGCTATATATTGATGATACTGATGTTGGTCTTACATAACAGTACTGGTACTGACGTTGACTTACGGCATCGAGGATATTAGAGAAAAATAATGAAAAACAAATTTCTTGTATGATATAACGGGTCTTTTAAGTTAAAGTCACTTACCTCAAATCCGCAGTGATCATGACATATGAAAATGAGAGAGATATTATCTTCTCATGATTCGAACGGCTCTACATTGTATGTGATCAAATGGTATTGGTGCAAGCTAATATTGGGTGGACAGGTTTGATGATGTCACATAAAAAGCAAAAGGATCCATAAAGAAGACAATAAAATCAAGACAATGAAAACTATTTTAACATGTTAATATGATTATTTTAAGCCGATTTCTCGAAGTATTACTTGTTGAGTCGCGGAACCTAACGCTGCACTTACCTTATTACTAGGCCGAAGACGGCCCTGCGCCACGACTACCACGATATTTTTTGAACTTACAATTTTATTGCCATGATTCAAAAGTGACGTAAATTAAATAGAAGATCCCGATTCTTCATTTTTGTATAATTTAAAATATTTTCCTAATCGTGACTTTAATCGCCATTACTATGCTGACTTTCAGTTTTATGATTCCACTAGTTTTGTTTGACCGCTTATCAGTAATTTGGCAAATATACCGTAACATATGTATACATAATTATACACGAGTACATTACCTAATGATATAGAATACCTTATATCATAATGAAAAAGATTATCATCATTATATATATTTTTTCTATGGAGTATTTTATAAAAATAATAGAACAGTTGAAAGGGTACGCTATACGTTTCACACGGTTGCAATAACAATAAATCCTAATTTTACCGTCTCTGCCGTCCTAAGTACACATCTCATGAAAAAAATATATACGCCCATACTTTATAAGGGCTTTGAATAACAACGCGGAAGAATGTGTTCACAAATTGTTTTATGTTGTTTGTCTAGTAAGTATCCGTTATAGTAGTCTAAAGTCATAGCTTAAAAGCTTTACTCACGTGTATTGTCAATATTCTCAATATTGACAATCATTTAAACTTTATTTAACGGCGTTGAGTTCCGCGAACACGCAAAGATATCAGAATTTAATGAAAATGGAAAACGCTATAGTCTTAATGGACACAGATTGGCTTCACAATAGGTTCACAGGTTACATGCGGGATTCAAGGGGAAGCTAACAATAAAAGATATTCCTTTCTCCACTTTCTGGCCTCATACGAGATAAAATGTGTTGAGTGGCTAAACATAACGCCACCTTGCTAGAATGGGACGTCTGACTGTGCTTTGAACGATTGAATTTTAATTATTTATCCTTCCTCGCTTGCAGCGAATATTAAAATTAAAATGTATTGTAAAATAAGGCGATGTGTGGATAACAGATTATCTACATTAGCGCTGCTATTCTATAGAAAAATATTTTGAATGGAATGCAAAAAAAAACTATAAAATGCTAAACTTAAATTTAAAATTTAAAAAGCGTATAAAAATTTTGAACGAAGCAGGATTTGAACCCGCGCCTCTGGAATACCGTTCCAGCGCTCTGACCAACTAAGCCATTCGTTCTCACCGAGCTCCGTCGAAATTCTTATACGCTTGTTACAACTTATTTATGTTGTTAGCATCTCTGTAAAAATCTCCCTACGTTCAAAATTTTTATACGCTTTTTAAATTTTAAATTTAAGTTTAGTATTTTCTGTCCTAAGTGTGGAATAACACTTTAAAACATAGTAAAAAACTATAAAATGATTTAGCATTGTCTGTAAAAGTTGTTCTAAAAATGATGTAAATATTTAAATAAGGTACTGATTGTACTGTTTTATCAAGTCACCAGTGCAATGGTTAGGAGGCTGATGTTTTTCCCAAAACTTGCGACTTTAATGAAGACAGGTTGTGCGTTCAATCCCAATAAGAGAAAATTAATAATATTTAGTTACAAATAGTAACTTTCGTTCTGGTAACAAGTAAAATTATGGCATTGAATATTCTGTGGAAAATGTGCGTGTTCAATGAAGACAATGTGTTAACCGTAGTTCTCCACATTCTCTCTGCCTACCTACAATGTGCGGAATCAGCGTGAAACCGTAAATATGGGGCCCTGCACTGACGCTGACAGTATATAAAATAAAATACAAGTTCTTTTAGAATTTACTCCGTACAATGTAATATACAAAAAACAAATTCCGTCTCTTTATAACATTAGTGTAGACATTGCAATTGACATCGCAAAGTGTCCTTTGATGCAAGCGTTGTACTCGGGCAGATCTTTTGTTTTATGAACAAACTCTTAAAACAGTCTCTTGAGGACTGTAAATAGTTTTAGTACGAAGTGATTTTAAAATGCTGTTACGTTTATAAAATTGTCAACATTAAAATTGAAAATGTATACAAAATTTTACAAATTTGTCTCTGTGTAGCTGTAAGTATAGTGGTTGAGTTTAATACTTACTTGGAAGAATAAATTAGTTTTATTTCCACGCTGTGGTAGATAAATCAAGTTCCACCCACACAATACACAAAATTTCGAAAATTAAGCAGGGATAGAGAGAAATGGCATATATGCCAGGATTTAGCTGTCTACCCTTGTTATATACGGGAAACAGCGTGAAACAGCGTGAAAATTAATAATAATTAAAAAAAAAACAAAATAAATATTAAATTACCCTTACACTACAGTTTCACTTCCGTAAGTTACTTCACTAGAGGGACTAATACTGGCCTCCACCATAACCGTTTGAACCCTTCTAAACGCAGCGTTTCGCTTAGGTCAGGCAACTGCTGAATCTGCACGTCCAATGCCCATATTTCTGGCCCATTACACAGTGATATTCCAACACGGTAGATAACGTCGGTTTAAGTGTTATTTTGTTTAACGTGGGCGGGGCACTACTGGTATTCGGTTTCGTATGTATAATTAAAATCATTGTTATTATCGGTTATATGTAATGGTTAACGGTAAATCATTGCACCTACTCCTTGTCATTCTTTTAGATGAAATGCTTCATATTGAGTAATCTGTCTGTCTGCTTTAGATTGAGTAATTTTCGTACATTGTAGCGACTTGTATATTTCCATTACTTGATCAACTCTAAAAAGTACAAAAGAAAAATCATACTAAACACAATAAATAGCATATAATAATAATGTAATTTGGAAAGTACAACGAAAATGTATTACTTAACACCTTTAGGAAGATGGATGGCACTGGCGAGTCCGTACAGCGGCAACCCTCGCTTATGTATATGTAGCTCAAGACACACACTCTCTCTCTCTCTCTCTCTCTCTCTCTTTTTCTCGTTTTCTCTTGTTTGTTTATATAAAATGTAGCCTTTGTGTTATTCTGATCTGACGCAGTTACTTTAGTGAGGTCTGAGGCAGTAAGTTTAGTGCACCGGTGGTAATTATTTGATGTTCAAAAAATTAAGCTTGCAACTTTTTATTTTGATTTGAATTTGAATTGATATAAACGCTATATTATTGCAAAATTTCATATAAATTAGTTTACACAAATCTTTTGTGAAAGTGAAAATATCCATCACAAATTTTCACAATGAAAAAAATGGTAATATAATGTATAATATCGCTTTAATTTAATCCATTGTACTTGTGGGTAGGATTATTCCGTTGTGGGTATATCTCTTAGTTATTTCCATTTACCCACGTGGATGAATCTACAAACAAAAGGTAGTGTACAGGATGATTAGAAGATCTATAAGTAAAAAAAATGGGAACGGTGATTCTTTTTTTTCTGTATTAAAGTAATATAAGAAAAATAACCAAAAATTGCTATAACATTGTCATAAGTGTTATATACCTAATAATACTATATAATATTTTTTCTAATGCCTCAAATTTGGAGGAAGTGGGGAATGGAAGTGAAATAGAGTGTCTTAACACTAGGTTCCCAAGTTCCCTCTGCCTACCCTGCCATGTGCGGGATATAACGTAAAGCTAAGTAAGTAAGTAACTAATAACATTTCTTATAATGAAAGATAAACTATCTTCGAGGCATATTGAGGCTCAGGGGCACAAGCGTGTGACTGTAAATGCGACACTCTGTTGTCCTCGATCTTAAATCTAAGAAATGAAGTTAATATTAATAAAATTTAATATTTAATGTTTTTTTGTTTTGCAAAAAGCAAAGAACGGCGTTGAGTCCAACTACCGAATATGTAATGCTTCAAATTCAGCGGAAAGCGGGGAAAGAAACGAAATATCTTAACACTAGGCTCCCAAGTTCCCTCCGCCTACCCTGCCGTATGTAAGATGCAAAACATAATTCGATGTAGGTTAAGTAATACAAATATGTGAATAATATGCAAGTACTTTATTTTTTTTATTTGTCTAAAATTTCAATATAATATTTTTTTTTGTTATTAAATGTTCAATTTAATTTGGTTGGTAAATGGAAAACGTATATGAAAAGAATAAATATATATTTTTATATATACACCCTATTTAGGTTATAAGTTAATAATTCTATACATAAAACAATGATTTCACTTTCAATTTAGCCGATATTTCTATGAATAATTGAATTATGTCACCTCTTTTATAACGTGACTCGATAGCGTAGTCTTATAAAGACTATTGACACCTTGTGTTTAGTGGTAAAATATATAAAAAATACTCTTTTATAGCATCCCTATAAAATACAGTGCAAAATTCACGTAAAACATACTTGTATATGTATCGTCATCCACAGCCTCACTCACGTTTCAATCCGGAACCTCTGCCGGAAGTAGACTACGGCGGCTCCCACTCGGTTGAAAAGTGTGAATCCAAAGAGATTTGGATAAAACAAGACTTATATGTGTGTATGGACGAATGTGTTACGCGTACAGCGAAAACGTTTCCAGTTTGAACCGGTTTATAACAGTTAAAACTAATTTAAAGTGGATTTTTTCATTATATGTTGAATTTAAGTGAGTAGGTCCACTATGACCATTTTGTAAAATAGAAGGTTGTTTTTGTTATGAACTTAAAAATTAATATTTCTTATAGATTGTTCTTTCTATTTCTAAATATATATTATATATATTTTCATATGTTTAGGTAGTGGCCCTAACAATATATTTTTTTTTATTAACTAGCTTATGGTAAGGCCAGATTATGGTAACTTAGTGTTAAGAAATTTCTTTCCTGATTTATTATATATTTTAGACATTGTGTATGTAACGGAATTCAACGCCGCGTTTTATCTAATTACCAAAGCGGGAAAATGAAAATAATTCATCTTTCTGAAAGAAAGCCGAGTGTATATACAATGTGTCCAAAATTTTATGGTATGGAGATACGAACCCAGAAATATCGCTTCAGAAAATCTTTAAAATTAATTCCAAAAAAATACATAAATATCGATAAAAAATATATTTTTTCGAACAAAATTGAGTTTTCATACCATTTATCATACACTACAGTACTCAGGTTATTCTATTCCAGCGTCACAGCTGGAATAATCAGAGTGCGCTTTAATTCAATAAAGGCTGTCGATATCATATTCACTAGTCATTTGTGGAGTAGGCGTGAGCAATTCCCGGCTATCAGAGATTCAATTATACGATCTAATGTAAGATGCAGAATGCACTTTACCATATATGCAATTGGAATAGATATACATAATATGTAATTATTTAACGTCAGTTTGCATTGTAAGTCTAGTTTGTCCGTTTTTTGTTGTTATGTAGGTATTTAAGGCCTGTTGTGGCGTAGGAACACCAGTGTGTGACTGTAAATGACAGGGTGTGGGTTTGATCCCCACCAGAAGAAGTGAAATATTCAATATTTTCTAACGTAATATTGAATATTTAAATTTCCTCGCTCTAGTAAGAAGGCACAGCGCGGTGTTGAACTCCGCCGCTCAACACGCCATTTCTCAAATTCGTCGGAAAGTAGGGAATAGAACGAAGTGTCGTAACACTATGTGTTATTGTGCGGGATATAAAGTGAAACTAAAAAATAATAATAAAATAAAATAAAATAGGTACTTGTAAATAAAAAAACTTGTACATTTTTTTATCATTAGAAAGTATCGTTCGGCTGTTCGAAGTGCAAATGCAACTCCATACGAGCTAGTTGAGCACATATGACTATGGCAATGTCACGTTATGTTAAGAAAATATGAACGAAATTGTTCCACCAAGGTTTCAGTACGAATCTTAGAGAAAGTTCAACTTATAAAAGATGACAAACTTAAGTTAGCCGACATATACACTCATTTTGTATGACATGGATTACAATTATAAGCTTGTTATTATTTTTATTTATATTATACTGTACGTTGACAGGAAGATCTTGATTTTTTGGATATTAATTATAACTATGAAATCACTTCGAAGTAGATGGTCTTAACATACAAATAACAAAGTGATCCTATGGGTTCCGTTTCTACCGTTTTAACACTTAGGGACTCGCGCCCTAATTTGTTACGTAAATACTCGCTACAGGGTCCACTGGACCCAGTTTAAAATTTAGTATTTATTTCGAAATTAGTGTATAAAAGTATAAATTTACTTTCTGACTAGAATTATATGTAAATAAAAGACAAAAATACTTAATCAAATACTTATATTTATTATTTTTCTTACTGTTATTGTTTAATCAAATATATAACAAATTTAACAAATATTCATCACAAGATTCAATCCAAATGTTCTTACAAATGTAATTATTTATTTTAATTAAATCTGTTTTATATTTTTATAAACTACTATAACTAAATGACTAAGAACAAATAACAATTTTAAATCAATCATCTTAGAAGTAACAAAACAAGAGCTTCCAAATTAAACAAAAAATAACTTCTTTGGATTCATTAAAATCACATCTCAATTTGATATTATAATATCAAAGATCTTATTTAGTCTAAAGAATGTATATAAAGTTGTTTCATATGCTCTCCACAGACTGGTTGACAAAATTTTACACAGTAAACTTTCTTTCTATCTATTATCCAACTACATAGAGCACAACGCGTTTTCCGACCAGTAGGCGGAGGCGGGTAAGAAACGGTTGACTCTAATGGGGTAGTATGTTTCTGATACGAATTTTGTTGTGATGTTTATAATTTAAGCCACCGATATTCAATAATCCAAAAAATATACAAAGTGGCCACCTTGAGTAAATTTTGATACAGAATATGTACTTGTCTGTAAATCTGATCAACTATGTCGGCTCCACATTTCAAAGTATTATAATCTGTTATCATCTCAGGGTTTGTTCACTAGTTTTTGCAAGAACTATTGTTTCTTGTTTGGGAACATACGATAACAGAGTGGCATTGGCAATTACATACTGCAAACACTTTGAGGCCAAACTTTGCTGGTTTGCTAGGAAGATATTGTCGAAATGGACAACGACCACGAAAGGGAAGTAACATTTCATCAATAGTGACATGTTGACATGACTGAAAGGCAGATATCATTTCCGGATCCATCGATAGCCCATAAATCCTGTGTTTTCAAGTGCGCTCCTCGCTACTTTCCTATATAAAAAAGGAGTCTCAATAAAGCCTTTACTTCCAGTGTTCACACAGTTCTTGCAGTGTTTAGTTTCAGAACAGTCTTCATTTTCTAGGCCTTCATTAACATATTCTTCTACCTCATTAGGCCTCAAAGCTCCATTTGTAGCCAATGTTTTATAAAATAAATTAAAAAGTATGAAAAAAATTAAAAGACTACGAAACAAAGTAAATAAATAATTAAAAAAATACTTACACATTTACTCGCTACCGGGTCCAGCGGACCCATATGCAACTTCCACATCCGTTGCACTCGCGCACCGCGCGCTATCTTTTAACTGAGACTGTCAGTGGCCGCGCCACACTATCCTCGACAGGTAATACGAGCGGCAACGTCACAAACGTTAAAAATTTTAAGTTATGGAAGAAATAAAAAGGTCTGGGTCCATTGGACCCTTTAGCGAGTCCTTAAGTTTTAAGTATGAAATCTTGAAAAATTAAAAGACAAATAAATCGTCCATTATTTTATTTCCAAATTATAGCAAAGAATACAAATCAGTTTTTATCTTTCCTCTGTGAATTTGTTCAGTAAGCATCAAGTTTACATTTTAAGCTGATAATATGATAAATAATATATTCATACTTTAATAAGTATGAATATACTTATTAAGAATACGTTTTAAAAAAATATCATAGCGGGATTTGAACCTGCGTTTCTTGAAAATCGTTCAAAACGGACTGTTTCTAATTCTGTAACGGTCATCTTTTTTACGTTTTCTCGAAGAAGTGAGATATTTAATATTTTCTTATGTAATATTCAATATTTGCATTTCTTCGCTCTGGCAACAAAGCAAAGCGCGGTGTTGAGTTCCGCTACCCAAAACGCAAGGCCACAAATTTAGCGGAATGTGGAAAATGAAACAGTGTCTTCAAACACAAGCTTCCTAAGTTCCCTCTAGTAAAAAAAAAGTATTAAAAATATTTGCGACTAACCATTTTACCTCTAAGCCTTCCCCAAAAAGAGATAGCTATTAAAACTGATACTATTTATAGAGGATTCCAGTTTAAATGTAATTATGAAGCTTGAAAGCCAGCAACTGTTAGGTTAAAGCTCAGCTATCTGTACCTAATGGATGCCTGGAATCTACTGTCACTTGAATCTAATCGTGCCATCGTCTCTTGTAGACCAATTGTGAGTGTGGAAAATTAGTTCAGTTTATACTGTTTACGACTCAATGGATAAAAAAAAATAAAATAAACTCACTCAGCTTTACGCTGTATCCCGCACATGGCAGGGTAGGCAGAGAGAACTTGTAAACCTAATGGTTGTGAAGACACTCTGTTCCGTTCCCCACTTTCAACGAAATTGAGTCATTGCGTGTTGAGTGGAGTTCAACGCCGCGGTTTGCCTTGTTATCAGAGCTAATAAATGAAAATTATAAACTTTTAAATTCAAAATATTAAATATTTCATTTCCTCGAGTAGGGATCAAATATACAATCTATCACTTTTACAGTCACACGCTTGTACCTCTGCGCCGCGACAGGCTTCAGCACTAATATATTACGAGTACATACACAAGGCAAATAAATAATTAGAAGACCTTATATTTGGGTTTTGGTCTACGAAATCTAATATAAGTGAATGTTAGTACATTTCATTGTATTTTATGGACGCAATAAATTCTGTTTATATATTATTAATGTGTCGTAAACTTCTACTGTACATATAAGTTGTGTTTTCGGAATCATAATTTACAATTTTCTAGCGGGAAGTCATATTAAAAAATCTTATTTTATTTTGGAAAATATATGCATTATGCAAGAATTGGCATAACATGATTTAGTTAGCACGTATTTAACTTACTTATTCAGATATTTTTATATAATAAAGTAGTTTATTTGGTTGAGTGCACTTACCTTGGGAAATACTTGTACGTGATCGAATTCAAATTGTAGTTTGTTTCATTCAGTTGTTACTAGTTTCTCTCGCTTAGTATCTGTGGTCAAAGTTCTATCAAGTACTTGGCCTGTGTCATATGTCATACTTACTTACTACTTCTCTTAGCCATTTACATTATTCATAAAGGCAAAGCTGCAGATAAAATAAAACTTTATTCAGCTTCACGCAGTATCCCGCACATTACAGAGTAGGCAAAGGGAAGTTGGGAACCTAGTGTTAAGACACTCCGTTCCACTTCCGTTTCCCTCCTCGAACTTGAGGCATGGCGTGTTGAGTGGCGGAACTCAACGCCGCGTTTTGCCTTGTACCAGAGCGAAGAAATGAAAACATTTAATATTTAAAATTGAAAATATTAAATAATTTATTTCCTCGAGTTGGGATCGAACCCAGAACCTGTCGGTTACAGTCACACGCTTGTGCCGCAGCGCCACGACAGGCCTCAACCTTAAAAAATAATTTTTATATTATTTAATAGTCAAAATCTAACGTACACATCTGAATTCGAACATAACAGAACAAATCCAATTTAATTCGAACCTCAGATCGAAAGCTATTGCAATTGATTTCTAAAAGTTTCCAATTAAATTGAAAATGACAATTTATTCTCACACTCCATTCAATTATTTACAATTTGCGGATTCATCGTCGCGATGAATGGAACAGTTCGGAAGTTTTATTGCATTTGTAAGCGTTTTGTTGAACGCATGTTATAATTATTAGTAGAGTTATGTATTGGCTTTTTATGTTCACAATACATATAGTAGTGTAGGAAAAAGCGCTGTGGGAGATGCATACATTATTGGTGGATGTTTCTTGTATTTTTTTTTATTTTACCAAATAAATAAAGAAAGGGTTAAGATACTTACTATGTTTTCCAATTCATCCAATTTTCGACATATTTTTTTAAGCTTCACGTTCTATCCCGCACAAAGCACATCATACTTACATTAATAATTATTTATATTTTATTTCCTTGAGTGAGGATTGAACCCACAACCTGTCACGTTTACAATCGCTTGTGCCTCTGCGTCACACATATCACATCAGCGTCATAAATATAAAAAGTGAAGAAATAAAGATGCTTAATTTTTCCAAGAATAAAATAAACGTACATCACACCATCACACCATCGCGCTCTGAATCAGATACTGACCCACAACCTTACGGGAACCTTTTATGATTTTTTTTTCTTTTATGTATCCCGTATATGGCAGTATCCCCCTGTATTCTGCCTATGGCAATGTAGGGTGGGGTCATCCTGTCGAGCGTGTGACTGTAAACGACAGGTTGTGGGTACGATCCCCACTCGAGGGAATGAAATATTTAATATTTTTAATTAAAATATTTAATGTTTTTCATTATTTCTCTCTGATATCAAGGGAAAGCGCGGCGTTGAGTTCCGCCACTAAAACAAATGCCTCAAATTCAGAGGAAAGTGGGGCACGGAAATGAAACGTAGTGTCTTAACACTAGGTTCCCAAGTTCCCTCTGCCTACCCACGTGCGGGATACACCTTAACGCTAAATAGGCAGAGGGAACTCGGGAGCCTAGTGCCAAGACACTCCGTTACGTTGCCCATTTTCCATCGAAATTGACAAAAATAATCCAAAAAATTGACATCGAACTCACAATCTGTTGCGTTGACAGTTGCAAGCCAGTACTTCTACAACACGACAGAACAAATAATAACATTAAAGAATTAAAAAAAAACCTAGAACAAGTGTTTCAGGTGTGTTTTGTTTTGCATAGTGTATTTCATAAATCAAGCCATGATAGATAGATAGGTTGTATATATTTTGTAATCTGTCATTTTTGTGTAGCGGCCATTTTGAATAGACAATAGTGACTATATATATATATATAATTTCATTGTCATCAGAATCCAAATCGTAATTAAATTTTAGCTTAATTGAAAACTAGAAAGCTGGTCAAATAAAGCTTCAAGAATGTAGGGAGAATTAAAAAAAAACGTATGATCTATTTTTTTTTTCAAGTATATAAACATATTTTTATTTCATATTCTGACTTCGGTATATAGATATACGTATTTTAACATTTTTAAATCTTTACCACACTTAAGAAAATACATTTTTAGGAAAACGTATAACAATTTGAAAGTGGGATGTAGCCTACGTCTCTTGGTAACCGTGTAAGCGCTTTGACCACTTGGCCATACCGTCTTATCAAGTTATTGTACGCCATTACTGCGTAAAAATAGAAAGATTTTTATAAACATTCGCTACCCAAATATAATTGCTTAGAATTAACGTTTGGAATATTCAATATTTTTAGTATTTAAAGTTATAAAATTTTGTTAGTTATATGCGAAGAATATTGAATACTAGCTACCCACCCGCGGTTTCGCCCGCTTGAATTGCACTATTTTGTATACTTATTTCAATTACTTCCTTATTCTAATAACATTATCACTATAAAGACAATACTTATATATCTATTGAAAATTAAAATTTCAGGTAAATAAAAAAAAAATGACTTACCTTTTTATTTTTATCTAATTTTAAATAAAAAATACACTAAATGTTGAACAAAGGTTGCCTATATATTATACATATATTAGTGAAAACATAATTAAACCTGTTAAGCCGTTGGTGAGATTAGCGCGTACAATTACAAAGACAAACATACAAAATATTTAAAATAAAAACCATTGTTTTAGTTCTTATTACATTAATAATACTCAGTTTCACGCTATATCCCACACTAGGCAAGGTAGGCAGAGGGAACCCGGGAACTCAGTGTTAAGACACTTGGTTCCACTTACGTTCTCCACTTTCCGCCGAATTTAGGGCATTGCGTGAGTGGCGGAACTCAACGCCGAATCTACTCAACATTATTAAATAGTATCTTATAAGTTTTTTTTTAATATATCTTCCATGTACAGACTATAACCGGTTATAGACTTATTATAAGAATAGATTATTATTTTCCTGTTCATCATACATCATACGTTGAAACCTCAATAGAAAATCAAACGGCACAAACCAGTGGTACGAGAGCTCAGTAAATATATTTTGGTAGAAACTATTATTTAGGAAAACAACGACAGCCTATGTTTGGATTTCTACCGATGCGTATTGAATAGTCTTTATACAGCTATATTGTATTTGCTTTGGATACTCTGGTTACATGGTTGTATTTAGAAGGTGAGATTAACTTCAGTTTTTTATATTATGTCCAGTATGTTAGTTGAGCGAAATCATCTCAGAAATTGCTGGTTGGAAATAAAAAAAGTCCTTAATGGAACAGATTTAAACAGATTAATCGTACATTGAATTTTTTGTTATAGTCCGTAGTCGAAATATCGATTTTTTAAAAAAATATAAAAATCATAGATAAATTAATATATAAATTATACACTTAATATACATTTTTAAAATCTTGCAAATCATAGATATTGTTATACTATTCATAAAATTTTGGTGTTCGATAGACCCTTTTTTTAAATTTTATAACACGTTATTCGTTTCCGTGTAGTGCCAGTATCACACATGGGGTCACAGACTAGATGAACAGACAAATATTCAAAGATTTTCTTTCCTTTTATTTATAAAACAAATTTTATAATTGTTTATTTATGTTTTTATTTTTCACAATCAAACTATATCTCGCACATGTCAGGATAGAGCGAATTTGGGAAACTAGTGTTAAGACACTGTTCAATTTCCCACTTTCTACCGAATTATAGGCATTGCTTACTGATTGACGGCCGCGCCTTCCATTATTAATAAAGCGAGGAAAATGAAAATAATAAATATTTAATTTTCTCGAGTGAGGATTGAATCCACAACCTGACTCGTTTACAATGGCACTCTTGTCCCTCTGCGCCACGAAGGCCTCTACAACAAAATAAAAAAATGCTCGGTTATAAAAATGCTTATTATTATTTCTCTTTATATCTTGTTGCTTGCTTATACATTACTATTTTAATAAACATATTTCTTATGCATATTTTATCGTAGAAATTTCAAAAACAGAAATGAAAAGAGCTTCTAAATCATAACATATTTATATGAAATTTAACTTCTAATCAACTTAACTAACGAGTTCAATCAAAACTAAAATCAATCTGTCATGTTAGAAAGCTGAAGGTGAAATCTAATTTTATTCATCACTCTGTTTGATTGACCTCTATATTTGAAAAAAAAAAAGTTTTTTTTTATTATGGGGTATGTTATTCGATTGTGAATCGGATCGAATATTTATACTCTTTATTGCACTTTTATCACACATGAATACAACATTTTGAGTAAGATTGTTGGCAAGGGTGGACTTATCTGTAATGGAGATTTCTTCCAGTCAACCAATGGGTATAAGAGAAAAAATATATAAAATATTGACGGTCTAAAAGTGCAGGTGCAACACGATATTTATAAAACTATATGAATATAAATAAAAACGTATAAACACATACACACACACATATATAAATATATACACGAAAATGTATTAGATAAACATAAACATATAATAATATTTGAAGTATTGAATATTTAAAATTAAATTCCGCTAGTCAACTCTCAATGCCTCTACAGTTCATCGGAAAATGGAGAGCGGAAGTGGTTTATTGGGTATGGATTGTCCTATCATTACGTTACCAGAGTTCCTGATGCTACGTGCTAGTAATCTTAATTTTGTCTGCACAGATTGTTATGACGCTATAATAATTGCAAATAAATTTATTGATAAATAAAGTGATCATAGCATAGTAAGTAAATAAATGTCACGATGACTGGTGGTTCGATTCCTTTTTAGAGCAAATTATTATTCTTTTTAGAAGAGACACTGCTAAAAAAGACCAAAATCTTAGTACGAATTGTGAAGCTATATAGGGATAAAGCCTGAAGCACAGCTTTATGCTTTTTATTAACAGGGTAAGCAAAGGGAATTTACTATTGAGAGAAGAAATACTTTACAATATGTGTTAATAACGGAACTCAACGCCCCGTAAAGCCGCCTGCAACAAATCTTACGTTGCATGATACCCGAAAAGAAGAACTCAACACGAAAAAAGCATAAACAAACACAAGTTATTAAATAAAACTATCAACTGTCCAAAACGAATGGTCGCAACGGCCTTGCCCGCGGATTTGGAGTACTGTTAAATTCAATTACTTTTTCAATTTGCAGCTCCGATAGGGATCCCGCGGATTTCCACGATAAATACTGCATAGCTGTTTTATGCGGGACGCGCGAACACGCTCGATGCAATATGATTTTATGACTGCATAAATATGTAATATCGATATTGCTTAATCGATATGTGTATCGATTTAATTTTTATATGGTAAAAATAAGTATTGCTTTTCATTGTTTTAACGTTTTTAAAGTGTTATTCTATATTTCGGAAAGATTAATAGATTTTATTAACAAAGTAATACCAAAACACAAGGGAACAATAAAAAAAGGTATGTTTTTCTTTTTGTCCGAGTTAATCTCAGGAACAGCCGACCCGATATTTTGGGACCAGTACTGAGAGAAATTGTTTTATCTACATATATAAATAAATATATGTCTGTGGTTGACAAATAGCCACTTTAACATGTATTTAAAGTGTATACTCTCTCCGGTACCGCTAAACAAATGTTTATGGGACTAATACTATAATATAATATATAAAGTACAATTTATTATGTGCGTACCAGTACTGGGATCTCTACTGAGATAGTATGTAAAATAATTAGAATATATTTAAAAATATATATTAAATATTTTTGGTATTATGGTAATAATACCAAAAATATTTAATATATATTTTTATATGTATTTATATGTATGTATACATATTCCTATAGTCAAAAATATAAAAAATATATATATTTATTCTAATTGTCCGCAATATTTTTATAACGAATGAGTTTTAATATCTAAATAACGACACGTCAAAAATTAAAAACTATAATTGTCAAATTCGCATTTTTAATGGATACAAATTTAAAACAACAAAGCTTTTAGTTATATTAACTATCATATTAAATAATTATAAAAAAAATATCATCAAAAATAAAATACAGAAAATCATTTTTCTACAAACCAAAACCAAACTACAGAGGTGGTATATGTTAATATCAGCGCGGTGATAGCGGCGCCTGGCACCATCGCGTTCAAAACCAGCCCCAGTTTAATCGGCTCAGTCCGTCAAACATGGCAACCAGGACAGTACATGACAAAAGTAAATCCAGGCGACGAAAATCAAGAAATTATGACGACAACGATTGCGCCAGCCTAACTTGGCTGCTAAACTTTAGATTAGATGATTTTGTCAACGTCAAAGTTCCAGAAGATTCCAAAGAAGAGCCTAAGCACAAAGAGGAAAGTTGCGCAAAGAAACCTCCTTATACTTACCCAGAATTAATAGAAAGGGCGTTGAGAGAAAACGGTGAATTGACGGTTTCTGCAATATATCAATGGATATCGTAAGTTTTTTATTATTTTTTGACAATTTTATATCTTTTTTTTCATATATTTATATATTTTTACATGTATTTATATAAAAAAAAGAGGTACTACGTGTTACCAAAAGGTTTATTACATTGACAATTGACGTTTGGTTGAACACACAGTAAGTTTTTCTGCATTGCAGTATGGTAAAGCGGGTGCAGCTAATAAAATAGGTTTGTAACTTGAATTCTTCGCCGGCTTCAACTTGCCTCAAAGTATACGTAGCCTTTAACTTGATGAATAGCATCTCGAGAAGGAAAGAGAATAAAATATGACCACAGTACCCCAGTACAGTATATACAGTTTGACATATTTGTCATAATGCAGCTAAAATAGTGCTGTGCTATGTATATTTTTTGTATTGAAATGAAATATGTACAATTTTTAAAAGACTATTATGGTGCAGTAGGTCATCGTCTGCCTGTACACCGATTGTCTGGTATTCGATCCCGAATGGAAAATGGAGAACGGAGTGTTTTTATAGATTTTATCTATTTACCCTGCTATATACGGATACAGCGTAAAGCTGATTCTCGATTAATAGTTATTTTTCAAATTTGATAAAAAGATATTATACAAAATACTTACATATTTCCTAAAAATATCATCATATACATATATTTATAAGCTATTCATTGGCTACGACAGTATAGGCATGATTTATTATTTGTATTTCGTTTTCATACTGCGTTGCGCTCACGTTGACACTTTTACCTCGCCCCGGGGAAATGTACCGGCGGAATAAGTTATTGAGATAAAAATTAGCCTACTATAATTTTTAATATAACGCAGTTTGTATGTGATACAAGTTCGTAGTATACTTCTTATATTTTGAATTAAAATAGATTGGCTGCGCGAGATGTATTTTCTCTTTATATTTTCTTATAACAGCGACAATTTCTGTGTTCCGTCTTCGTGTTATAGTGAGAGTAAATGATCGTGTGTATGACAAAATGTCACTAGTTTTATTTTTTAATTTGGCACCGATTAACTAAATTTGATGCCTCAGACTTGAGAAGAACTGGTGCAAGAAACTCAACAGGGCATTTTTACACTTACAAAGTGCCTAACAAAAGATTAACTCTAAATCGAAACATTTTACGTGTTGGAATACAACCTTACAGGAATTACATTCTACAAATAATATACTATTTTTTTTATATTTTTCTTATTTCAAACTATTAGTTCCTGAGATCAACGCGCTTTTTTAGCTTTATAATTTTGAATAAAGATTATAATTATATATATGTTAGGGAGTCGTTTTGACAGTACAGTTGTAGAATCGTGGCCATCCTGATGTTAAGTTTTTTGAACCTTCGTGCATTGTTATGTATATGTTCAGATCATGAAATTCAATATAAGAATAATTAAAAAATACTTTAAATTCTGTATAATTGTTTTTTAGCTGATATATGTAGCATGTATTTGATGTAACCTAGTTCTTTTATTGTAGAATATATATTTAAGGCACAAATTATTATTTATTTAACGGTTAACAATATTAAAGGTAGGAACGGAGTGTCTTTAGCTTCGTTAGTTTCTTGACTGTGTGGAATAGCCAACAGCGTAAAGTTAATATTTTTCTTATTAAAAAATATTATATACCAATATTAATTACATAAAATGTTTAACACTAATTATATTTTTAATATATTTTATAAATATATCGAAGTTTAACATTTTATTTATTTTTAAATACTAATACAACGTATATACATATTTAAACAATTAAAAAAATATACGTAGGCCCGCTATAACGTCAGTCTAGATTTTTTAGATTCCGTTTGGATGTTAAGGTTTCTTTTCTTTTCCCTTTGAGATACGCAGAAGTAACCCATTGCTAGGATATACCGATACCAAATTTCCCCTCTTCATAAAGCAAAATAACCGAGTCATTGCTTATATCGAATTATATTTTCAAAGCGAATCGTAATATTACATTAGCCGCGTCGTTCGGCCCGCCTTTGTTCCTTTTGTGACAGAATTTGTGTTCAAACTCATACATTTTCTTGTTATTATGCGGTTCTTGAAATAGGCTGTTTTTGTTCTAGAGTTTCTTTTGTTATCGCTGTAAGGGCAGTAGTGGTGGTGTGAGATTGCATATATCGATTTTGAGAGGAAGTTGTTGATTGTCTATAGTTTTGTAAATTTAAATGATAGTGGAGTGTCTTAACCCCAGGTTCCCAAGTTCCCTCTGCCTATTCTGCCATATGCGGAATATAGCGTGAAATTGAAAAAAAAAAAGGTCACTGAGAGTAATTAATAAAACAAATACAGTCGTTGACAATAAGAGGCTATATTAGCGGAAAAGGAAATAGTCCAAAAGATAGTACAATTTTGGTTTTTATTTTACAAATATTTTGAAATATAGATCGACTACACTTCTTTTTTATATTTTAAAGAAGTAATAAAGATGGCTTAGTATTAGGAATAGGTATAATATTCTTTACTTCTCATCCAAATTCAGTAAAGGCATGTTAATTGATGAATTTTACCGTCGTGTATTATCATAGGCAAATTAATTACGTTAATGTATAATAAAATGAGGAGTTCGCTTGGGTAAATGTTATATAACGTTAACTCTGGTAACGGGGCAAAGCGCGGCGTTGAGTTCCGCCATTTAACACGCAATGCCTTGAAAGTTCGACCACAACGGAAGCGGAAACGTTTCAACGTGTATTGCTTTGGTAGGTAAGGTAAATTTGACTGAAAGTAATCACTTTTAGTCAAATTTATTTTTGACATTAAAATATGTCATGTCCTTCATGTAAAAGCTAGTCTTAATTTTATTTAATATCTTCACACTATATGAAACACTTTGATTGAAATGGCTTTGTCACTAGAGTGAAGACATGAATTGGTAATCGAATCTACGACTGTTGCGTCACATAAAAAATATTATCGTGAGTAACATTCGAACCCAGAACCAACAGCGTCAGCATTCAGACAAACACTATCCGCGTATTAGTTTTCTACCTTATAAGCTGTTTTAAGACCTAAGAATAATAAATATTAAAATGAAAACTGCCATAGTTTTAGAACAATATAAGAAAAATATCTAAGCTTCGTCTCTAAGTAGTATTGTCTCGTTCAACGCTGTCTTACTTTGATGCATAATAATTTCTCTCGGAAATAAGAAATATCAGTTTTTCCCTTTTTAATGGTAAGTAATTGCCCGCTTGTTGTGCCGCAGATTTTGTAAAGAAACTCGTAGGTATTGTATGAGAAATAAGTATTTATTTAGTTTGTTATGTTATAAGAATATGGGAGTCTTTTGTATGTAAGATGTATTTTTTTCTGCGTTTTTTTGCCTAGTTACGTGTTTTGGAGGCTTTTCGTGGCGCAGGGGCGCGACTGCAAACACGATAGGTTCTGGATTCCATCTTCATTTGGAAGATGAAATGTAAAATATTTCATTTTAATTCGCTCTTGTAACAAAACCGCGATGGCAAAGCGCAGCGTTGAATGTCGGACAACTCAGCACGCAGTGTCTCCTTCTGTGGAGAGTGGTTCCACGTTCTCCTCCGAAAGAGTGACATTAGTGTCTTAATGGAAACGAAGTGTCTTATCACGATGTTTCCAAGTTTCCTCTGCCTACCCTGCCACGTGCGAGGTAGAAGTTGAAGCAAAAAAAATCTATTGCAAAGGTGGTGAGGCGGTTATTATTAACAAACGTATAAGATCATCGACTTACTTTCATAAGAGCGTATAATGTTCATCCGCGATGTTCAAATTTAATACATTTCACAAATATGACTTAACTGACTTGTCCTAGGCAAAAAAAAGTTAAATTAACATAATATTTTCTTTCTTTTATGCTTGTGGATTTCGTTTACGTTTCTAAAAGCTACTAAAAATATATTATTGCTAAATCGCTTTTGATATTTTGCAAAATATATAAAGTAATAGGATGATCACCCCGTTGCATTCGTTTTTGTCTCGTATAACGACTTTTAAAGTAGTAGACACAGAAGTGCCCTAACACTTAACTTTTTCATTGTTAAAAAAGGAGACGGGGTACCAGGTATATACATAAACAGTAAAATTATCTTCACACTGTATTTCATATATAACAGGGAAAGCACAACCTATTGTTAAGATACTGCTTAATTTCTTATCAACATTTCCATAATTAATTTCTTGAATAACGATTCTTCTATAAATTTACTAAATACAGAATTTAATTTATATTTATCGATATTTTGATCCGATTCGAGTGATAAAACGTTAAGTTCCCATTCAATTATCTCCCCACACGCCAATTAGAAAGTCATCATAACGGTATCAACACTATCGTCAGGATGACACTTATCAGAGCGTAAAGCAAATAAGATAGGTATTTTCTATTAAAATTGATTAGTTTTTGTTATCTACATGTATTTCTTGTTAGTGAGCGATACCTCATGTTTGTGCTTTTTTTTTTTATATATTCTGCAGAATTTTTTAAATATTGTGTATTGCGTTGCTGGTTAAAGTTATGTGGAATATGAAAAATAGTTATGCTTATTCAAGCATTATAAAAGATATTTTAATTATTATTTTTTGTTAGACATGACATTTAAGCTTATGTAATGTCTGAAGAGATGTAGAGTTTAGTAAAAGAAACTCTTCGAAAAAACAAACAAATATAATCAAAGTTTTATAAATAGTTGTTTTTTATACGTTGATATACATATGTCACATTTCGCACTTTCCGCCGAATCTGGATATTTTTTTTTTAAATATATTCCTGTCATAGTTGCATTACGAGTAAATGAGCGACAAATGAGTTACTGACTAATAAACAGACAGAGAGAACTACATAATACATTTATTTTGACACGTATAAAATTGGGAAATTCGGGAGATTAAGAAAGGATTTCTTGAAATACCTTGGCGAATGAGTAAAAACGAAATTTTACGTATTATTATTTCCCAATTAAAATTGAATTCGATTCGCATTGCGTGATGAATAGCGAAACTCAATACCGCGTTTTGCCATTAAACTAGAGCGGAGAAATGAAAATATTATATATTTCTTTTCCTCGAGGGGGAGATTAAATATTTCATCTTCTCTACTCCTCGTCTGCAATTGTATCCATGTACCCTTGTATAACGACATGCTATATTCAGGTGGTTAAATGGGAACACAGTGTCTAAACACTAGGTTCCCAAGTTTCCTCTGCCTATCCTGTCACGTGCAGGAGACAGCGTGTAAAGTCGACTTTCATGATCCACGCAAAGGAAGTTGCGGAGCGCCGTTAGTAATAATCAATATTTTATTATAGCTCTCATAAACGAAACACTGTAGTCCGTATTGCCTAGTTATCAGTAATCAACTGTAAATAACGGCCGCACATTGCCCATTGTTTTGCTTAATCTGATTTCATATAATGTTTATTACTTTATTATTGTGTATCAATATATGTACAATGTGTGTACACACAGTAGATGATATAGTGTTATTTTCGTACACGTGTTTTATGGTGGATTTTCGGATTTTGATGTTCAATTGATTTTTGGGTTGTTTGAATATACGTAGGCCATATATAGTTTATGAGGTGTGAAATTTTTTATTTATTTTTGTGTCAAGTATCAACGTATGTTTTTGGGTGATGTATTAGTTTAGATTAGATTTTTCTATAGCGTCACGCTGTATTTTGTATGTAGAAGGACAATTAGAAGGAATTTTGGTAACCTAATGACAAGGCGCTCCATTCTTTTGAAGACACTTCCTTTTTATGAGATACTGTGATCTGAATATTTTCAAATTGTGATATCTTCTAATATAATCATTATATTGATATACTGTAAAAGTTATTTTATCTCAAGCACGCAACATCTTTAACGTTTACTTCTATTAAATTACTCCCGCTACACTCTGTATCCTGCATATGGCAGGGTAATCGAGAGAACTGGGAAACCCGGTCTTAAGATACTTGCCATTCCGTTCATTGCATGTTGAGTGGCGGAACTTAACGCCACGCTTTACCTTGTGGTCAGAGCTAAGAAATGAAAACATTAAATATCTAATTTTGAAATGTTAAATATTTCAATTCCTCGAGTGATGATCGAACTCATAATAAGTCGCGTTTTCAGTCACTCATTTGTACTTCTGCGCCACGGCAGGGCTCAATTAAATCTATTAAATTAGGCAAGGAGCAATATTGTATTGAGTAAATAAATTTCGAAAGCATCCCTTTATTTTTTATAATTTGTAAAATATAAAAATAATTACTGTACGTACTATATGCTTATGCTTAAGACATAGATTAGGAGACATATGCTATCACGGACTTTTTGTAGAATAATTACGACATTTTGGTTTTTTACGTAACTTTAACCGTTTATGCAGCGTACGCACAAATATTCTCGAGCTTTTTTATTCTTTTTCTTCTCAGTAGGGAAGTCTGATTCGCACTTGACCAGCCTTTTTATATTATTATTCATTCAGTTTTCTTGAAATAGACATTAAATTATATATAAATATTAAATATTTTATTTACTTTTTTATAATACGTAAATTTGTCAGTTAACGTCTAAACTTTTACTTAAAGTAACAGAAATATTTATATTCTTATTTATCACATTCTTGATAGGTATTTGATGTCGATTATCTGAGATATACAAAATTATTTTTTATATCTTCGCATAGTTCGTTTCTCTTACACCGTGTATTTTTTTTATTCTCGTGAATTTTAATAAAGTAACTTTTATAATGGCCAAAAATTTCAAGATAAATATATTTGTTTCACTTCTTAAACATAATATAAAACAAAAGTTAAATTTTCAATTTATAGTATTCTCTTTTATAAAATCATTGAAGCGTAACCAATTTAAAACACAAGATGGAGACAGGTGCGTTACGCTATACCGGATATGCCTAATGCGTTCAGTTTGGGGTGAACCCGATCGACCTGCCTCACTCGTCGCTCGTGCCTGGTACGAGCTGTCTTGACACATTGACTCGTGAAATGTTGATGTTTTTTTTGGTTATATATGGATGGATTGATTTTGTATTTTACAATCTTTCTTTCTTAGCTTCACGCTGTATCCCGCACGAGGCAGGATAGGCAGAGGGAACCCGGAAACCTAGTGTTAAGACACTCCGTTCTACTTCCGTTTCCCACTTTCCGCCGAATTTGAGGCATTGTTCGTAGAGTGGCGGAACTCAACGCCGCGCTTTGCCTTATTACCAGAGCGAAGAAAATAAAACATTAAATATTTAAATTGAAAATATTAAATATTTCATTTCCTCGACTGGGGATCGAACCCAGAACCTGTCGGTTACATTCACACGTTTGTACCGCTGCGCCACGACAGGCCTCCACAATCCATATTTTACAATCAAACGACCGATTTCATTTTCGTTAAATATAAAACGTCAAAACCTGTTGTTCTATGTTTTCAAAGAATTTCTAGAAATCCTTATTTAGTGCTCCCCGATTTTACTCAAGGTAGGCATCGTGCCATATGTGTGTAGAGACCCTTTAGCGTACCGTTTTCACTGGCTAACTCTTTAACCGGCTAACGGAATAAAATGAGTTGCTTCTTCAATAATAGATATATAATTCAAAGTGTATTGGATATCATTCAAGGTGTTTTGGATGAATTTAGATTAACCGCTATGTTTGATTGTTTTTTTTCTATCCTTCGCCATTTACTTTTTGAGACATTCGTGCTTTGAATGGTGGAACTCAACGCAACGAACACACAACATAAGTTGACTAACATAAGAGACGATACGTCAATATTACATTATGCTACTCAAAAAATTTCAATATTTCTATTTGTATTTTGGAAAGTTTTTGGTATTGGGAGTGTTTTCTTATTAAATTTCCTTTATGTAAGTTAAATAGCAAAATAAAATAAGTAATAATAAAAACATTCAATTTAATTTTCAGGGATCGCTTTCCCTTTTACAAAACGAACGATGATCGCTGGAAGAACTCGGTCAGGCACAATCTATCTATCAATCCTCATTTCCGTAAGGGAGCGAGAGCCTCACAGGGTGCTGGTCATCTGTGGTCCCTCGCGGCTAACGCCATAGATCTGCTGCCATTAAGAAATCAGACGTTTGTAGAAGAAAAGACTGAAGAAGTACAGGGGAGCCAAATTCTTGAATGTCCAAAGGTAGAGTATGGAATTGTCTGCTTTTATATGTGAAGGAAGGAATTAGTTTTATTTCCTTGTTAAAAAACAAGAAAAAATAAGAAGTCTAAAATTATTACGTGTAAGGCATGAATCCTGAAAAATATATCACATTCGCTATAGTTTTTTCTAATTCAGATAAGACTAGAAGATATACTTTCTAAGGAACGAAACGGTACTCTCAAATATATAATGTGTAGTCAATAATTCAAAAGTTGATATTTTTTTGCTTAATTTCTTTTTCGTTTTTTCGTTTATAGTTTTGTAATATGTAAGATTTTTTATTAATTGTAAAATGTTAATATGCACTTAGTTTAGAAATATACTTACCAATAAAAAATTTAATACACCGCTATATCAATTATTATTACCCCGGAAGCCGTGGAATTTACGAGTAAATACTTGAAATCCATTCAAGCGCTCTGACTAGCGGGCTAGAAGCCATACGGAATCAAGCTTTGTCGAAATTCTTATACTAATATTTGAACATTCTTTGAGTTATTTGAATGTATCGTTAGTGATAGAGCTTGGTGAGTTAATGAGTTAGTTAAATTATTGTTTATATAAGTTTAGATAACGTTTGTTGCATTTTAATGTTTTAATCCTAACATCGGTCTGGTGTGCTGTTGGTCGTCAATTCAAATTCGAAAAAATATTTGGTTCCTGCTTAAAAATATACAATATCTTGCTTTCCTATTCTCAAGTATGAAATGTTTGTAATTCTATCTGATAGCCGTATTAAGCCTGCCTTGTGGGGAAATGGAGAGACATTTATCTATTTTTAATTATTCGGCCCAATTATTACATTGTTCACTTCTGCTATGCAGAGGCATAAATAAAATAACTTGATATGTGTGGAAATAAAATAATTCCTTTTAAAATGTCATCGTGTACTCAACTCAGTCCCAGTTGTAAGTTGGTAATGGAAGTGCATTAGCTTATGTTCAATAATATTAATGTTACTAGAATTTATTTATATCTAAGATATACGTAACTTCCGTTTTAACCTTTTATTTTGTTTTCTTGTAATTGTATTTAATTTTTTTTATGGAAGAGACGGCAAACGAGCGTACGGGTCACCTGGAGGTAAGTGACCACCGTCACCCACGGTCCGGAGTAACTCCAGAGGAGCCACAGGAGCGTTGCCGTCTTTTAAGGTGGATGGGCACCGGGGCCCAATGCGAAACGCAGTGGCCAAAGCCACTACTTAACGCTGGTCTTAAATGCCGGGGGTGGTAACAATCCGGTCGAGTCTGCCCATGCGTGTCGCCATTGCTGGCAACGTGACTATACCACACGCACTTTAGTCGCCTCTTACGACACCATCAGTACCAGGGTGATTCTATTCTAAGCCGGGATCACACGGCAAACTATATACACAATATATATATATATATATATATATATATATATATATATATATATATATATATATATATATATATATATATATATATATATATATATATATATATATATATATATATATATATATATATATATATATATATATATATATATATATATATATATATATATATATATATGTCATAATCTTGTAAAAGGTCCTTTTATATTTCTTAAACGGCAACACTACTCAACCCCGTCACTCTTTTGTGACAACTTCCGGTGAAAGGATAAAAGTGGTGGGGGTGAAAACAACATTTTGATAATTCAGTCGGGAGCTCGGTCAGTCGTTGGACATCATCGAAGTAATAAGTTGTGTAGTGGAAACTATACCAGCTGGCCAATTAAAGTGTTAAGGAAAAGGAATAAAAGCATTTACAGTACTGTGAATTGGAGTTTCCTTGATAGTTCAGAAGTGGGATCTAAAAACCCAGTTGGAATTACTTACTTTGAACGATTAAACAGTGGCAAACTAATGTTTGCGGAATAATGATTGAGTGAACAAAGGTCTTCACTGGATACTGACTGAGCGAACTATGAATATTCGCTGGATAAACATTGAGCGAACAATGATGTACGCTGGATAATGATTGAGCGAGCAATGATGCACGCTGGACTGTAAGAAATGAGTGAACTTTGACTGACTTATTACAATACGAAAGATTTTGACTAGATTTAATACGTTTAGGTAAATTGAGTACTTGCATAAGTAATATTTTTAATTAGACTTTTATCATATATATATTTGTATTATTTATAAGAATTGAATGAATGGAAGGCTAGTCAGAGGAATTTTAAAATTTTCAGATATGATGTCAAACGATGACCAAGTTGGAGGTACACCACCTATTACTCCACCACGGAAACGTAAGCACGCAAAACGGAGGAAAGTAAAGAGGAAAAGAGCTCTTTCGACGTCATCTATATCAACGTCGTCAAGTGAGGATTCTCCTCCGCCACGGAGGAAACGTAAAACATCGAAAGGATTGACTACAGATGACGTTTTAAAACTGCTAGCTAACTTCAAGGGGGAGTCGAATAAGAATTCATTTAATAACAATAACTTAAATAATGTTGTGCCGGAATTTGACCCTGCAAACAGGTCTCAAACCATTGAATCTTGGCTAAAGAAAGTCAACGAATGTGCCGCCATTTATGGGTGGGATGAAAAACAAATTGTTCATTTTTCTTTGCAAAAGCTCATTGGTTTGGCCAAGAAATGGTTTGAGGCTCTGCCTACAGTGGTTTTCTCATGGAGTGAATGGCAGGAGAAACTCTTGAAGGCCTTTCCGAGTGAGGAAAATTACGGACGTCTTCTGGAAGAAATGTTAAACAGAACTTCACGAAGTGACGAAAGTCTCCGTGAATACTTTTATGATAAGCTATGTTTATTAAGTAGATGCGAAATAAATGGAAAAACGGCTGTTGATTGCTTAATTCATGGGATTAGTGACGTGACTTTCAAAAGTGGTGCACAGACCCTTCGATGTACAGAACCTGAGGGGTTATTAAGCTTTTTAAGTACTCAACGCGTACAACTACCCCTATTTAATCAAAATAGTAACCGAGAACGCAATAACAAAAGATTTGTTAGTCGCAATAATCCTAATACAGTTCCAAACGATAGTTCCGCGATTACGTGTTTCAACTGCAACCAAAAGGGGCATCCATTTTATAAATGCCCTAGTCCGATTTTAAAATGCAAACGTTGTCATAGGATTGGACATGATAATGATGACTGTAAGTTGCGTCCTTATATACCACGATCAGCAGTGGCAACCACCGCTGCATCGGCGCGTGGTGAACCCGTAGAAAAGAAAAGTCTAAAAATTGATGTATCGAATAAAAGTAATGAAAAATTTTATAAGAATATCTTTGTTAATGACAGTCAGCTAGAAGCATACATAGACTTCGGGAATGAATGCAGCCGTATCAAACAAAGCGACGCGGCTTCCTTGAAATTGTCTGAGATCTTTGATGAATTGCCTGTAGTAAGAGGTTTTGGAAAATCGGCAATTCATCCTTTATATAAATCTCATATCACAGGAGCTATCATATATAACAGTATTAAAGGACAGTACTCATTTATTTTTTTATAAAAGTCCGAATTGCAATCCATTCAATATTGAAAATAATGACAATCCGATTAAACTTTTCGTTTCAAACGCAACCCACATTTTTCATACAAGGACTCTCCCTGTCTATATCAAAGACACTAATTTTAGTGGAGATGTTTTTGTTGAAGGATATTGTACTGCAGAACCTGGTCGAGAGTTTAATTTGTTTCAGGGTGCTTACAATTTAAGAGACGGAAAAGGTGATTTGTTTATTAGTAACCTAACAACTCGTAGCACAACCTTTGAAAAGGATACTTTGATAGCCAGAGCAGTTCCTTTAAAGGAATCAAATTCTTGTCGGGTCAATAGAATCATTGCTGAAATCAAAGAATTGGAGCCCCTTCAAAAAGAAGACATTAAAGTAGGGGAAGGTTTGAGTGAAGACGACGTAAACAAGTTACACACTTTATTACAACAATATAGAGATTGCTTCGCAACGAATTTAAGAGAAATAGGTTGTGTAAAGGACATGGAGATGCGTATTGGACTCTCAGATAATAGACCAATCGTATATCACCCTTACCGATTGTCACACTCGGAGAGACAGCAAGTGAGGGAGACCATTGATGAATTACTGCAAAACGATATAATTCAAGAGTCAAATTCCAGTTATTCAAGTTCAATTATTATGGTGAAAAAGAAAACTGGTGAACTAAGACTTTGTGTAGACTTCAGAGCTCTTAACAATAAAACAGTAAAAGATCGTTTCCCTCTCCCTTTGATAGAAGATCAGATCTCAAATCTCAGCGGAAACGCTTATTTCACAACTCTTGACCTTGCTTCTGGATATTACCAAGTGCCAATGGCTAAGGACAGTCAACATCTTACGGGTTTCGTCACGCCCGATGGGCATTACGATTATAAACGGATGTCCTTCGGGCTGGCAAATGCCCCAGCTGTCTGTCAGCAGATGATAAATAAAATGCTTGGAAGCAAAAGATACGAATATGCTTTAGCATATCTAGACGATGTGTTGATACCTGCCAAGAATACGAATGAGATGTTTTAACGACTTGAGGAAATTTTGAAACTGTCGAGAGAATTTGGTTTAGCTTTAAAATTGTCTAAATGCCGTTTCTTCAATATTAAAGTAGAATATTTGGGATATGAGGTATCTCTATCAGAAGGTATACAGCCTGGTAGCGCAAAAACTCAAGGTGTCAAAGCATTTCCAATGTCTCGTAATGTTCACGAAGTTCGCCAATTTCTTGGCCGGTACTGGATACTAATGCAAGTTTATCCAAGATTTTGGACTGATTGCCCGATCACTAATTATCGGCTAAAAAAGGATTCTGTATGATTGTGGTCCAAAGAACAAGAAAATGTGTTTTCGTTGCTCAAGGGAAAACTTGTAGACTGGCCTGTTTTAGCTCTTTATGATCCTAAACTGGAGACCGAATTGCACACTGACGCCAGTGCTCTTAATATAGGAGGAATCTTGGTGCAGTGGCAAAAAGAGACGCGAGTATTAAAATCAGTTGCCTATTTTAGCAGGCAGACCACACCTGAGGAAAATCATCTTCATTCCTTTGAGCTCGAAACACTGGCTGTCGTGTGCTCCTTGAAGAAATTTCGAGTATACTTGATGGGTATACACTTTAAAATTTGTACAGATTGCGCGGCTCTTAGATCACTTTGACAAAAAGAGATTTGCTGCCGTGGATAGCAAGGTGGCGGTTACAAATCTCTGAATTTATTTAAGACATAAAATATCGTCCTGGTGTCCAAATGTCACATATCAACTCTCTCAGTAGAAATGCCATATTATCCGTTACAGCAGATGATAATTCCTGTGTGAATATTTATAAAATAGAACAGGAAAACTGGTTGCTTACTCTACTATTGGCAGATCCTGATATTGTTCGGATTTTTAAAATTCTAAAATCCGAGGAAGACAAAGAGTGTAAAGAGATAAGGAGTAATTATGAAGTGAAAAGCAGTACTGTATATAGGAAACTTGATGGCGGAATACGTGTGGTTGTTCCACGGAATGCCAGATGGCAGATATGTAAAGCTAGCCACGATGATATTGGTCGTCTTGGCTATACGAAGACGTTAAAAAAAGTCCAAAGTCAGTACTGGTTGCGCAAGCTTAGGCGATTTATGAAGAAATATGTGGGCGCTTGCATTGACTGTGCATATAACAAAGACAGTGCATCTCGGCAGAAAAGCGGTCATTTGTTCCCTATTGAAAAGATATGTATACCGTTTCATACTATACATATCGATCACTTAGGGCCTTTCGTTAGGTCCAAGAATGGTAACACTCACATTCTAACAATTGTAGATGGGTTCACAAAATACGTATCCGTGCGGGCAGTCAAAAATACGAAAGAAAAGACTACAATAAAGGTTCTTCAAAATATTTTTATTGATTTTGGGTTACCAGCAAGGATTGTGTCAGATCGTGGCACTTCTTTTACATCGTCGGCTTTTAAAAGTTTTTGTGATGAACATGATATTAAGCACATATTGAACGCGGTTGCTTGTCCCAAAGCCAATGGTCAAGTTGAGAGATATAATCAGGTTATACTCAATTCTTTAGCTGCTCAAAATTTTAGCAGCAATGAACGTGACTGGGATAAGCAACTGGGTAAAATTCATTGGGGAGTTAATAACACAATTAGTACAACCACTAAAAAGACTCCAACTGAAGCGTTATTTGGCGTTAGGATGCGCGATGATCTTGCGAACAAAATGGGGATTGAAAGCACACAAGACGATATAGAATGTGTAAGAAGTATTATCACTATAAATATAAATAAAGACCAGAATATTCAAAAACGTAGACATGACGCTAATCGGGTTCCGGCACCTAAGTATGAAGTTGGTGATCTAGTTAAGATTTTAAGAAATAATTACAGTAATGATGGAAAAAGTACTAAACTTCTATCTAAATTTATCGGTCCCTTTAAGATTTCTCAAGCATTAGGAAATGATCGTTATAAAGTAACGGATATACCAGGTTTTCCTAAAAGGGCCAAACCCTATGAATCTGTAATAGCTTTTGATAGAATTCGACCCTGGATTAACGTGAAAGCTTTAGAAGTGCATGATGGTGAAACGATTCATTCATCTTCTTGTAGTGATAAAAAGGAGTACTACTAGATATTTTGCTGCTAGATATTTTGCCAGTTGTTTCGAATCGACATTAATATAGAGTATTACACATAGAAAATTGTAGTAGGCAAACGTGCAATATTTTGTTTCAAACTGATTTTGCGCAAATAATACATGTTTTGTTTAATCTTAAAACATAATAATTATTTAAAATTAAAATAATGAAGTTTATGTTCTGAGAAAATTACATCTATAATGTTTTTGTTTTATTTTATTGTTATTTTCATTTGCTGGTAAATATAATATTGTATACATACCTAAACGCATTAGTATATAATTAAGTCACATAAAATATTTAAAGTACAGAAGTTACCTTAGAGTATTCATTAAAATTTAGACTAAGTAGATACTTTAATGAGATTATGATTGTTTAAATCAAAATTAAATTAAGTTTTTGTTGTGTTGGTTTCAAAATAATAATGAGTAACTTAAATTAGTAAGTAATTTATTGGCAGAGTTCCTGATGTTTTTAGTGTGCCAGGAGGCTACACATTTCGTAGGATGGCCAAATGTCTTAATCTTGTAAAAGGTCGTTTTATATTTCTTAAACGGCAACACTACTCAACCCCGTCACTCTTTTGTGACAACTTCCGGTGAAAGGATAAAAGTGGTGGGGTTGAAACAGTGATTTTGATAATTCAGTCGGGAGCTCGGTCAGTCGTTGGACATCATCGAAGTAATAAGTTGTGTAGTGGAAACTATACCAGATGGCCAATTAAAGTGTTAAGGAAAAGGAATAAAAGCATTTACAGTACTGTGAATTGGAGTTTTCTTGATATGTATAAATATATATATATATATATATATATATATATATATATATATATATATATATATATATATATATATATATATATATATATATATATATATATATATATATATATATATATATATATATATAATATATATATATATATATATATATATATATATATATATATATATATATATATATATATATATATATATATATATATATATATATATATATAATATATATATATTATATATATATATATATATATATATATATATATATATATATATATATATATATATATATATATATATATATATATATATATATATTAACGGCCGTAATTTAGGTCCGATTTCGTATGATTCATCGAGTGGGGGTGACAAAAAATATTTAATATTCTCATTATCTTTCTATAGTAACAAAACGCGATTTTGAGTTCTGTCTTAACACTCAATGCCTCAAGGATAGATTGGAATCAGAGAAGAATGGGAAACGGAGTGTTTCACTCACATTCACTTTCCTCATCATATCCCGTTATATTTCCGTATCTATTATTGATCTCGATAAAGCGTGGAAAATAATTTGAATCTGAAATCTGTTTTAGCAAATTGTGCCTTGATTTTAATCTATGGAAAAGCTCAAACAAGGCTATGCGTGATTTTGAGTGACGTAACACTTCTGTACACTTAATATCCTAAATTATAATGGAAAATGGAGAATAGAGTGTCTTGACACTAGTTTCCACATAAGTCTACATCGTCTTCCAAGTTTTTCATTGTATAAAACTTTTCTTTGTGATATAAAATAATATCGTCATACAAAATGAGTTAAGGACTTCAACCTGCGCTTTTCGACTTCAGTTATTAATATACTTGAAACATTTTATAAAATTTTTAGTTTTACTATAATATATATAATAAAATTTTATCAAAATGTGCCCGTTGGTACGTGATGCGCGTACAATACCATTATATTACCGGGAAAGAGTTGCTCTCACAGTGTGGTCTCATATAAATTTAATGAAAATCGCTTCCATATTTTTCATTAGCCTCAGAGTGCACTTTACTCTTGTAATTCATTTTTCTTGTACAATATTTCTGTGACTCACAGTTTTTTTATGAATGCTACTTCAATATTTTGGGAGCCGAGTTAAGTAATATTAAGAAAATGCCTGGTTAGACAATAAAGAGACAATAAAGCGGTAGACAAACTCTTTATAAATTTTATTTCTTAAAAAAAAAGTTTTTTTTCTGTAGTTTTAACTTTTAATCTCATGCATTCCGAAGTTGGAATGGAAGCCGCTACCGATGCCCCACAGCCTGTGCCGATACGACACAAAGTCCTCAATAATACAACATTTTAATTTAAAATAATAAATATTACGCGAAAAATTCCCCAAGAGAATTCAATGGCAACCCTCTTTTAGGGGTCGCGTTGCCAATAAATAAAAAGGTTCGCGAGTTGCACTGTGCTTGTATAAATAATGAAACGAGTAAGTTGATTCTGTATCCTTTAGGATATTAGTGCGATATGTTACGTGTAGAGAAATAGCAGATACGATTTTTTTGTATGTTTTATCGTTGCTATTGATTTTTTTTATAATATTTAACGTTGAATGTGTCAATTTCAGGCTGTATCCAACATATGGTAGGGGAGGCAAAGAACTTAGGAGCCTAGTGTTAAGACACTTTGTTATGTTCGTTAATTTACGAGGACTAACTACTTAACATTAACTATAACATTGAAAAATATGATATTTGTTTTAACACTCTCTATAAATATCAGAATAGGTAAGAAAGTAAAATGTTAAACACATCACGTTTCCCAGTTTCTACCATATTCAAAATATTGTCCGTTAAATTGCAGAAGCAAACGCCATGCGTTATTTCTTACCTTTATAAGTATTTCATACAAATAAATTATATCAGTGATAAACTAATATGATATTAATTCAATTATTCGGGTTAATTAATTATTTTACTCAGCTTCACGCAGTATCCCGCACATAGCAGGATAGGCAGAGAGAACTTGGGAACCTAGTGTTAAGACACTGCTTCTCACTCTCCGCCGAATTTGAGGCATTGCGTGTTGAGTGGCGGAATTCAACGCCACATTTTGCCTTGTTATCTGTTCTTCTAGTGGGAATCGAACCCACAATCTGTCGATTACAGTCAAACCCTTGTGCCTATTGTATTATTTATTTTCATTTCTCCAATTTGGTAACAAGACGCCCAATTTGGTGAAGATCTACCATTCAACACGTAATGTTACAAAAATTACGGAGAATACGTACGTAGTATCCTGACTCTGGATTCTCTTTGCCCTTCTTGCTGTACCAAAAAAGTATTGACCTACGAACTATTGAACACAACGGCTGCGTGATTGAAGACGACATATTACTTTTTAACCCCAGACACAATAAGAGGGACTCTATATGTGAGTCTGTCGGTGTGGTATGGATGTAACACCGTAAGACCTGTATTAATAAAGTGATTTGAGTGGGAGTTTTTTTAATCGAAAGCTGTTGTTCATTGCTGTGGTCCTTATGTATGTTTTGTTAAAATCGGATCAACAGTCTTCACGAAATATTTACAATGGGCTTATTGTTTCGCTCACTTTGCATCCAACTACTTTGTGTCCCATAGAATTACAAAACGGAAATGTAAAACAAGATACCTAAACAAACACTAACAAGTATTATTCTAAGAAAGCTACTAACTAACTGTACGTACTGCGGCCCAATTTCGTTAACCGTACCGGGTCAATTAAGAACTTTGTCTACAGTTGTTTTGGAAACTTTAATAAATATAATATATAGATTTTCTATGTATTTTCTTTTGTGATTGAGAAAGAATAATTGTTTAATTATTCTTTCTCAATTGCAGAGTAAGCAGATGGAACCTAGTGTTACGACACTATGTTCCCCACGTATCCCTTTACTTTAGAAACTTTTAGAAAGAATAATATATTAAAATACATTTCTCTGCCGTATTATTCTTAAATAAAAGTAGTATAGTTAAATATAAGTATATCAAGAACTAGACAAGACTTATCGCGATCTATAACGTATTCTTTAATTGACGTTTTGACAGGTTTGTAACTACAGTTGTCACCGCACTAACGTACTGCGGCTTTCCTAATGATTATTATACTCGGAACGCCATAATCAAAGAACCATGATTATTATAGTATGTTTGTTTTGTTTATTTAAAATTTATATCCTTTTTGTGACAAAGGTTTTTAAATAATTCCAAGAGCTGCAGGATTTTAATCCCTCAGTTAAAGCAGCCTCAATAATATATTAAAATAACAAAAATGGATTAAATGGTCACAAACGCCATGTGTGCGTTAGTTTCAGACTATAAATCTTATTTTTTGGATTTCTATTTAAAACATTGTGAATTAAAATTTTCTAAGCATTATATTTCGTGGGGCAACAAGACAAAGTATAGAGATGTAGCGATGTAAAACGGGAGCTGTTTTTGTATATGGCATATATATAAATATATATATATATATATATATATATATATATATATATATATATATATATATATATATATATATATATATATATATATATATATATATATATATATATATATATATATATATATATATATATATATATATATCTACAGTTGTTTTGGAAACTTTAATAAATATAATATATAGATTTTCTATGTATTTTCTTTTGTGATTGAGAAAGAATAATTGTTTTTTATACAGCTACGCGCTGTATCTCTTATTTAGCAGAGTAAGCAGATGGAACCTAGTGTTACGACACTCTGTTCCCCACGTATCGCTTTACTTTCGAAACTTTTAGAAAGAATAATATATTAAAATATATATATATATATATATATATATATATATATATATATATATATATATATATATATATATATATATATATATATATATATATATATATATATATATATATATATATTCCAGGTAATTGTGTTAGACGAGGCAGCTATCGCCGCCGCCAGCATCCTGCCCGAACAGGACTTATTTACAGGTAACACAAGTAAGTATATTGTGTGAAAGTAATAGGTTATGTGTATATCAAATAGTTGCACATATTTGTGTTAGAAAAAAAATGTTTTAAATTATTAAAGATAATAATAGTTTAAAATATAAGAAGAATTTGTAAAAAGTTTTTTTTTGTAATAATTTCTGTAATGTATTGAATAATTTTAATACCATACACATTATGCTTATTTTAACGGTTGTCACTCACAATACTAGTAGATAAATTTTTGACTATAGTTCATTTAATTCTCACTCGAGTGAATAAATTGTGATTCGCTCTTGTAATAATACAAACTGCGGCGTTGAATTGAGAACAACGACTCTAAAAAATTGTACAGAAAGTGATCACTATGCTCCCTCTGCTTACACAACGCCGCGTTTTGTTTCATTACTACAGCGAAGGAATTCAAATATTAAATATTTTATTACCTCAAATGGAGATCAAACTACAAACTGTCACTTTTACAGTTGCACGCTTCTACTCCTCCGCCACGATATGCCTCTTATTGCAATGTTGATGAAAATAATAATTGCCAAAGAAATATTCGATTAACTTTACTATTTATGTTTTCAGTGTTTCTGAATCCAGTGTCAACAGAGCAGGTTGTGCGCGAGTGTGGACTCATCACTATGTGATCATCTAAGTTTTTAGAATAAATGAATTGTACTGACCATTTACTGTAATGTAGATTGTGTTTTAAAGATTCGTACACATAATATTAGAATAGTTATATTTTCAACACGCTTTTATTAGGTTAAGCCTTTACTATAAAATATGTAAAAGTTACATTCTGAATTACACGAACGAACTTTTAATTGATGTATTCCATGATTATCATGGAAGTTGGCAATTCTATGTAAATACGATGTTATGTTACTATAGAACCGGTCTGATGATGGAAGTGAAAGATGGAAAATAAAACCTTGTATTGTCTCCTAGTATACAATAACATATTGTGTTTTTCCTGAGTGGGAATTGAACCCATGACCGTGGCGATTGAAGTTAGATGCTGTGCCATCAGGCAAGTTGCTGTATTCTAAGTAAATCCATGTGCTGAAAAACATTGATTCAATATTTTGCATTTTTTGAAGTACTTAAGATTTGAATTGAATATGACATCATTTTCTATTACAGACAATTCATTTTTATGAATGCAAAGAAATATATTCATTTCTGTTTTTTTTTTTCACTTAAGCCGACAATGTAAGTTTGAAGTAGGTACATGAAGTTTCTGATTATTGTCTAGTTCTATTGTAATCAGAAAAAATATTTTTTTCGTATCTGAGGCACCCGTTATCGATGCATGTCAATAAATAATTGCTATCTATAAAAATAGTCATATTATTTTTTTAAATTTTAATTCAAAGAGTTAAAATATATCTCAAAGTCTAGGTTTTTCACACGGTCTGAGCATACAGCTCATTCAATAGGATTATTCGCAATTAAAGATTGTTTTCATAAATCATGTTGAAATGTGTTTATAATATCAAAGTACCTTTAGTATACACTTACTTACTCAGCTTCACGCTGTATCCCGCACACGGCAAGGTAGGCAGAAGGAACTTGGGAACCTAGTGTTAAGTATATAATTCAATAAATATGTATGTCAGATATAATGTGTACGAATCAATCATTAAAATAAACTAATAAAGTTAGAATAGTAATAAATCATTGTAGCATTAGTATTTACAATGCACTAGAAACAAATGATTTTGTTAAAGTAAAAATTGAAATAAAAATCATATTCTCTTTCTTTTCTCTCGATAAAGAGACATCTTTAATACTTTATTCCGCATAATGTCAAAATCAAAATCTAAATTTTCTTTATTCAATTAGGCCATTACAAGCACTTTTGTATCGTCAAGTAACATAGAAATGTGTGTAGTGTCAGTCCTCTATATAGCTACCACCAGTTCAGAAGACATGTATGCTGAGAAGAGCCAGGAAGAAACTTAAGTGTTTCTATTTTCAAATTATATATAAGCTGAGTGAGTATAAAAGGCATTTAATCCCACAAACTATTATCATGTAGTAATAATAATATATTCTGCATAATAAATGTTATTTTAAATGGTTGAAGTGGCAAGTCTAATATCACTTGTGATATTTCATTATACATTTGTGTCTCATAAAACATTGCCACTTTTTGACGTTGAAGTATCAGCTGGTTTTTATTTCTTGTATTATTATTATGTCTAATACTGTTCTTTAAATAGTTGTGAATGTTTTTGGAAACAAGCAATGCATTATTATATACGAAAGATCTTATTTATACTGTGCTGAAAAAGTAGGAAAACCCGTTATTTTTTAAATCTCTCAGTGACTTCCGAGCTCCTATACTGCAAACGGCCCGATGTGCTCTTTTTTAATTACAAATACACATTCGATATATATAGCATTGCCCCAAAGCAATATTCCATAAAACAATATGCTATGCAAATAACTAAAGTAAACTAGCCGAGCAGTATCAACATCCGTAAGCTGCCTCACTTTTATAGGAGAGAGAGCAGCGGAGATCAGTTTACAATCTACTATGGTGTGATACGATATTCCGTTTTACCGCTCTCTGCCCAAAGTATAAATATAACAAGTTTATTCGCGGAACCAAATGCCACAAATTGTGTAAATTGAAATGTCCTTCTATTTACATAATGTACGGCGTTGAGTTCCGCCAATCAACGCAAAGTAACTCATTCCTGAGGTTGTCAATCTAACACAAAGGTACCAATATTGACTTTACAGTAATATTCTGCGCTACTGCGTTACTCAAATTCATTAATCAAAGCCTTTTCCCAACCTTTCAGTGGATAAGCTAGAGCCGCACAGAATAGTTTATTAATTTTAAATTTACGAGGACTGTGTAACGAGCTTACGGTACTTTCACACGAGCAGCTTTCGCAGCGCGATTCTAATTTTTTTTTTGTATATTTTCTTATGTTGAGTAACTTACCAACAAGTTAGAGTTATTAAGCTCAAATTAATGTGACCACACAAGTTAGAAGTATAGTAGTATAGATTCCAGTTTATTAAAGAAACAGTAATCAATAGATGGAATGGAAATAACTTATATATTTTTGCCTATATTTTTTTGTAGTACCATACAGCAGTTGCAGAAACATTTTCCATAATACATAACTGTTTATAAAAAAAAGAACATCTACTCACTCAGTTTCACGCTGTATCCCGTACATGTCTGAGTAAGCAGAGGGAACTTGAGCTAGTATTAAGACACTTCGTTCCACCCTTCCACCTTTTTCCGTTCCCGGCTTTCCACCGAGTTTAATGCATTGCGTGTTGAATGGCGGAACTCAACGCCGCGTTTTACATTGTACCAGAGCGAAGAAATTACATTTAAATAGAAAATATTATATATTGAAAAATAAAATAAACATATTATGATTACTTAATTAAATTTTATATGAAGACGACACGCATCAAATGTTAAAGCGCCACAACATTGGCGTAGTACTTGTCCGTAGGTCCTTAAAATTTTAATCTCTAAACTTTGAATATCAAGTATACTTGGGTTAATTTATAATAATAATAAGCTGTATTTTGTCGTTGGCTTACTCAAAAATAATGACATTTTTTTAGTAAACTTTCATAATGGTGGTGCATTTTTGAGATGATTTTTTTTTATCTCCATACAAATCTAGTTTTTAATGAGACAAAAATGAAGTTTGTAGAACGCAAATATTCACTTTAGAAAAATGTAATTTACAGTTATCTTTTATATCTGTAAAAACTGCAAATGTATTAAATAGATTGATGGCCTTATGTTTATATAAAGATAGTGCTGTGATACAGCATCTAGTTTCTTAAAAGAGGGAGAGATTTATTTTTTTTCCCCGCTCTGTTAAAAGAAAGTGGTGCAGGTTGGAGAAGGGGCGAAACGCTGAGAACGGAATGTCTTAATACTAAGCTTTCACTATGGACCCTGCTATACGCGGGATAAAGCCTGAAGCTTCATGTAAGTAGGTATTAACAAAACGTCCATAGTTAAATGCACGAATAGACAACGATACTATACACGGTACACTCAGGTTATCCATCGAAGGTCTTTGCATGAAAATAAACGTATAAATATAAAATTTACATGACATCGTAAAAATCGTAAAAAGTGTCAAGAACTTGTGTCCAAGTGTCTAGAGGAATTACCACACTGCCCGTATTAAACGCTCGCTTACATTATCAACAGTTTACGTGTGAACAGTTCGGACACAACATTCGTACACTTGACGCTTCTCACTTCTCATATTCAACAGTTCTAAACTAGTGTAAACAGTATATACATTAATGTTTGACGATTATGTTTGAAATGTTTGCCGTAATGTAATCGTACCTTAACTCTAACTTTTACTAACCGTGTCATTGTTGTGTCAAATCAAAGGAAAGAGAATAGGGAAATGAAGTTTATAGCAAAATTGCACTTTTATTTTGAAATGTATAATATGTATCGTAGAAATATAAAATTATATGGTCATTGCTCATACATAGTATTTACATAAGTTAAGTTATTTATAAATAAACAATATAGTACAAAATTTATCTTTTATTTTTTTCTTGTCTAATTATTTTTTTTTATTAAAAAGTAAATAAATTTTTTGGAATTATTCATTTTATGATCAATAAATAGTTTTATATGGTTTGTCGTAACCAAAGCTAATTCCATGATCAATGACCACGTGACCAATTCCAAGCTCAATTTCATCCATTTTCAAGTGTTTGCTTGAGCTAAAATTTTTAATTACGATGACAATGAATTTACATAAAATCAATATTGTTAATCGAAAAAGAAGCGCCGCAAAAAAAAAACGGCAGGTTATGAATTGATTTTACTTAATTTGGATATCAAATCGATTGTAAAATACAATACACCAAAAGCATATAAAAAGCTTGTTTTAAAAAGATTTTTTTATTAATACTTTTTATATGAAAATTGAACATAGTGAGATTCTATCCCGAGTGCTTGTTGTCATAAAAGCTATCGAGCGACATAATCTTTATGTTGATTTTCCTTTACTTAAATAGTCAATTTCTAGGTAAGAAATATAATTTGATAAAAGGCTAATTTATTCAATATTACACTATACTTGAAGTATTAAAATTTCACAACAGAAAATACAACGGTAATTCAAAAGAAAATGTAATGGTAAATATTCTTAATTTCCTGTTTAACATGCGTTTATTAGTGGTAATATTGGGTGTTTTCCTGACTAAAGTTATAATAAAGAGATTTTTTGCATTTCTCAATTATATCAATTATAATGTCGTAATTAGTTCTAAACATGTAATCACAATATATGAGTAAGTAGTGATGGGCAGGATAGGCAGAGAAAACTTGGGGCATTACGACACTCTGCTCTGTTCGTCATTTTACACATCTCCCCGTCGAATTTAAATTATTGTGAGTTGAGTGATTGAACTTTAGTGTTGATTTTGCCTTGTTACCACAGTGAAAAAACTAAAACATTAAATGAATTTATAATATAATAATTATATATATATATATATATATATATATATATATATATATATATATATATATATATATATATATATATATATATATATATATATATATATATATATATATATATATATATATATATATATATATATATATATATATATATATATATATATATATATATATATATATATATATATATATATATATATATATATATATATATATATATATATATATATATATATATATATATAGATGTACAGATACAACTAAATATACTACGTTTAAATTCACAATATCCATATCGAATATGATTTGATCAATGCTATTTTGGGAAGGAAGGTGGAACTGAAATTATTCCTATGACCTACATAGCTCGTCGAGGCTTTCCCACAATAATAATACGTCACCGCGGCCACCCGCTGTCTTGCGGTTACAAGCAATTGTACGTAGGCATACGTATGTGTATATGCACTATACATTCTTGGGCGAAACTAGCTGAAATGCCTACATTTGATCGGATATTTTTTCGTTATATAAAATTATAGTAGAAAACCTTTTGGGCTTGCAAAAAAAAAATTAAAAGGAAATATTTTTTACTTTACTCTATATTCCCGCAGAGAGATCTAGTGCAATGTTTCTGTTTTTACCACTTTTCATCAAAATTTCGAGACATTACGTTTTGTCTGGTGGAACTTAACGCCGCGCTTTGTCTAGGATATATAATATGGGTAAAAAACAGAGAAGGGTAATCTAAAAAAAATTGTAATTTATATGTATTTAAATTGTATAAGAACATATTATAAAAAAAATTGAGCAACTCTTTTTGTTGAAAAGAGGTGGTTTCAACCATTTTAAAGGTCGTCTCAGCATAAGATGCTATATACTGGTAAAATAAAGATAAAAACATCTTAAAAAAGAAAAAACGCGTTTAATTTAAAAAAAAAAAAAAATAAAAGACTATGATGAAGATTCAAGTTTTGTAGGTTCGATTTCCAATCAGGGCAATGAATAACTTTAATCTTTTCGCTCGGGTATCAATTCAAACTAAAACGTGATGTTAAGTTCCGCTACATAACTCAAAAAATAGATGAAAAGTGGAAAACGGAGTGTCTTAACACTAAGTCCTCTTTGTTATTCTGCTATATTAAAATAAAATTGAAAACAAAGTAAGCCAAACCCTAGCTTAGTGCAATATCGTAGTGCGAATTGCACTTGTGCCTTTAAAGCGTTCTCACAATAATAATACGTCAGCCAACCGCTTGCTGTCTTGTGGCATACAACTGAACTTGTCGGCTTATTCTGATGCAATATGACGAAATTAAAACGATATTGCCAAATATTTAAATATTTTATATTTTTATTTCCTCGCTATGAACACGGAATTCCTTTTACCAAGCAATCGACGTGTTGGTGGTCTGTCTGATAAAAGTACAAGTACAAGCAGAAAAAGTAAAGTTAAACAATACTAAACTTAAATTTAAAAAGCGTATAAAAATTTTGAACGAAGCAGGATTTGAACCCGCGCCTCTGGAAAACCGTTCCAGCGCTCTGACCAACTAAGCCATTCGTTCAAAATTTTTATACGCTTTTTAAATTTAAGATTAGTATTTTCTGTCCTAAGTGTGGAATAGCACGTTTAAACATAGTAAAAATATTAAAGTTAAACAAAACAAAATCTGGTGTTGAGTAACACCACTTAATAAAACCAACAGAAATTGGACAAAACTGAGATGTGTCTAAACACTAGTTCCTTTTACTTCCCCTGAACTATACGCGATATATATTATTTTCTAGCAGCGAGCGAAGCAGGCGTGATCTGGTGAACATTTCTTACACGATCAAATTAAATAAAGTAAAGTATCTGTTATGCCAAAGTAAACTTATGTATATCTAAGCTTACTTAATTTTTATTGCAACACGATTTTCATCTAATTAAAAAGATAACGTTTATAATGTAGTCCACTCACGTTTTCTCATGCTTAAATATGTCCCTACAGATAATTACAAGTTAGGTACATAATACTGTAGCGTCTAGAATACTAAATACTTCAAAATTAAGATTCTCTTTCATTTACTGATACTATATCTTAGGCAAGTCGTGACATTGGCGCACAGGCGTGTAGTTGTAAACATGTTGGGGTTTCGATTCTTTTTAGAGGATAAATGTGGTTCTGGTTCTATGCGCGGCGTATATTTCCGCCAATTAACAACCATGTCGTTCGCATCCTTAAAACTAGGTTACCAGCCTACCCTTGCGTACCCTGCTATGTGCGGAACACAGCGTAAAGCTAAAAGTATGAAAAACATCTGGTCTTGTAAATTTATTGGTTAAGTATTCAATTTTCAGAAGGAGGTTTAAAATGCGGCGTCGAGTTCTGCCAATTGAATTTGTACAAAAAATAGGTTTAAATGCTCTCTTCTTATCCTGCTATGTGGGAAAAACCTTAAAAGGCGGTGGCACTTGGCAATGACGATAGTTGTATGCTATGATGCTATCCTATATTTTTATCTCTCGTTAAGTATTTTATTGTAGCACAGTTTTGCAATAAATAATTTATTATTTAATTCTCGCACAATTTTTTTTTTTTCATTTTTATTCGTTGATCTGGCAAAAGGGAGAAACGCGCCGCAATTTACCACGCATTGAATGAATAAATCTTGAATTCGGCGGAAATTGGGCAAAGGAGCGAAATATCTTATCACTAGCTTCCCAAGTTCCCTCTGCCTAACCTGCCATGTGCGGGATATTGGGTGACGTAGAAGAAATAAGAATAATTCGATTTCGAATTTCAACTTATATGTTATTATATGTGTATGTTTTTTATATGTGTATATGTATGTATTTTATTTCTTAAGCCATAAGAATTATATAAAAAAAATAAAACACAAACAATAAATAAATTAAAACTTGATTGATAGTATAAATAATTAAATCATTTATAAAACGAATAAACGAACTGAGCAACTTTACAAAGCTTACTTGCCAACAATTTGTTTAAAAAAGATAAATACTGCTACTCAAACTAGATACTATCCATCTTGGCCACCCGAAATGGAATCTCATTGAAACTTTTAAATTAAGGCCCATTCCGGAAATCCCTGAAGAATTACAACAAAATTTAAGCGAGAAATATGTCCAAATACCCATGTCTTAACTTGCATCAGTAACAGGGTGTGGTTGTAGCTCCATCTATTATCACAAGTTGGGTCAAGTATAGTAAATTTACTGTTCAACCCTAAGGGTTTGGAACGCCCACAGCGTAGGATTATAGAGGATCGTCTACAGCTTTGTTTATAATGGCCATGGAAATTGATTTAGAAGCGCTGAAGACTTAATTTTAAGAACTTTAGCATGGCAATCCTTTGTAACGTTTCTAGATTATTTGTGGATATTAAAGGATTTTGGTAAACCTTCCTTTATCGTTTAGGTGAAATAGGATGTTTATGATTATATAACGATTTAATTGTTTAATATTTAGGCACCGTCGGATAGTACAGCATCTTACTGTACATGCAAAGGTTTAACTTCGATCTCGATTAGGGGAATGATTATACTTAAATTATTTCACAATTCAACATCCAATGTTATGAAAATTCGGTGAAAATTAGGAAAAGACTGCTTTTCAGGTGATGTTTCTCAGGTACCCAGCGTATAGCTACTTTTTAAACCAAGTAAATTAAAATCAAAATTGTATATGTTTCTTATTTTTTTCATTCAAAGTCAAAATTTCTAAGTCAATTCATAGCAAGTCAAATTAATCATAGCAAAGATTAAACATCTTTTTAATTTTCACTTTGACTATAACAAGAAATATAAATATAGAGTATATTGGAAAGGAAACCAATAATTATAAACAAAATCAATCATTTAGTATTACAGTCGTAACAGCCCGATTCGGGCGAGCATTACAAAAGCTAAACTCCAAACAAAGCATTTTCTTACTTGCCACTTATTACTCCAACTTTGCCGAACCATAGCGGTATTGTGGTATTAAAAACTTTTTTCATTACAAGAGCTTATTGAAAATAACATTGTCACGAGAGAGCATATTTTATAGCATTTCTCCTAAGTCGAGTGGTTCAAGAAAAAAATGTTGGCTTATTAGCAATATTTTATTTCTTGGTCAAAAATACATGAGGCAAATTGTTTCGTTTTGTCATCTTAATATTTATTATGCTACGCACAAAATGTTTTTAAGAGCGAAGATTTTTGGTTCTATTTTTTATTGATGAAGAAATTCCTTCTAAATAAGGATGTGGTAAAGCCCAATAACCGAACAAACTGTCAAATACGAGTTAAAGTCATTCATCAAAAAAGTTCACATTTTTTTTTAATTATCCGAGCTGAAGGTAACTGTATAGGTCACCTCTACAATCTTGAGATACATCATCTTTATAGATGGACAGGAAAAACACAATAGCAAACATCGCAAAATTTAATAACTAGCAATTTTAAAGTTTAAATAAAGCTTCCATAGGGAAAAATGTTAACGTATGGGATTATACATACATTACATCATATTTCTGTACAGAAGTAACGTTACATATTGCAGTTGGCTAAAAGTACTATGCATAGGTCATTTTTTTATTTAAATATTAATTTATGTACAAGAAATTATTATTATAAAATAAAAAAAATATGCATACATTTTTAATACAATTTTAATCTTCTTTAAATTTATAAAACATAATAAATCTGGAAAAGTAATAAGACCACTTTAAAAACGATAATATATTAAAGTTTCATTATTGTTTCTATAGTTAATTGTTCGGTTCAGCACTAATCCTTTTTCGTGTAAGAACTTTAGAATCGTCTAATGTTGATGGTAGCTCAGTGTCTTTAGTTTCTGGTAGCAAGTAACAAAATATAGTGCCAAATATTGCTAGCACTCCAAATATTCCTCCCGCTTCATTCTCTGGTAGTGCATTTATAAGTGGAGCAGTTATTTGACCAATTCTTGATAATACAGATAAAGCCCCTAGAGCTGAATTTCTAACAGATGTTGGAAATAATTCAACACTGTAAAGAAAAACTATAACAAAAGACATAGAGAAAAAAGTATTACAGATACAGGCTATACCAACTCTTACCCAATGTAGAGGAATACAAATAGATATAAGCATACATAGACCTGATAAAAAAATTGTAGATATCAAAAAAGTTCTTCTATTTAAGATTTTGAGCAAAAAAATTGTTGCAATAGTTCCAGGCAATAACAATGCACCAGATATTGCGACGTTCAAGTGTATATCTCCACTCATTTTGCCTATAAATTGCGAAACACCGTAATAGCCCATTCCACAGATATAATATATGACGGACATATAAATGAAATTGAGTGTGATTTTTTTGTGCTTGAACATTTGCCAAAATTTAATCCGTCTGCGAGCTCCAACATATTTAGCAGTGTATTCTTCGATTTGTTCCTTTATGCTTTCGATTGTATATCCATTACTGAAATATATGTTAAGTTTTATTTGATTTTAAAATTATAAATATATTTGTATGTCTAAATTTTACAGTTATCTATCATTATAATATTTTACCAATTATTTTAAGGACAAAAGTATAGTAAAACAAAATAACTGCCAAACAATGATATATACACTATATATACTTATAAACTATATAACTAAATTATGACTTCAATATTGTCACCCGTATTACATGGTGCCAGGAAACAAACTGAATTACAAAAGCAAAATTTCATTCCTGGAGGCAACACACACGCTATACAGGATTTTTGCATAGCAACGATTTGGTCTTTGATATAACTTTACCGTCTCGTTTTATCTCGGTAGTTGATATATTTTACAATTGAAGTGTTTATAATTCAATGCAAAGTCTATCGATTTACTCACAATTTTGCGTATTTTTCCATAACGGCAACAGATTTTTCGATATTGTCACTATCCATCAACCATTTAGGAGATTCCATGACTAGCCATTGTGCAGCAACGTAGAAGAACATGGGAATAGACACGGCTAGCTGTAGATAATCACAGTGCCGTAACAAATACGATATCCCTGGCAAAGTCATGTGACTTATGTTGATAGGTAAATGAAATAATGCTGTAACTATTTCTCTATATTTAGTGCCTGTATATTCTATACATAGTACATAAGACGTTATGACAGCGCCACCAGTGCCGAAGCCTTCGATCATACGCATGCATGTGAACGCAATCATGTTCGGCATAACGGTAAGCAAACATCCAGATATAGAAATAACTAAGCAGCTCGTTGAAAACATTGGAAGCCGACCATATCTGAAAAAATAAATAAATCGTTATCTATATGAAACGATTATTTTGGCAAAGAACTTATGGTCCTAGAATATGAATATGATTTAAAAAAATATAGATTAAAATAAATAAAAGTGATAGTAACAATATAACAAACAAACTTATCAGACAAGAATCCAAATGCGAGCGCTCCAACCAACATTCCTACATACATCATGCTCTGCGTAAAGCTAATTAACCAAATGTTTTCGCAAAATAGTCCAAATTTCGTTGGAATTGTTTCACTAAACACACTCCTGTCCCATTGCGGCTGGTCGCACGGACAGACATTCCTCGACGAATTCCCTCCCTCGCCCACATAACAGTCATAGTCCATCGGTGGCGACAGGAAAATCAAATTTAGAACATGCCAGAATATTGGTATTTTACTGGAGAATATTAACGCGAATAGATAGTAATGGTATTTTGTTATTCTGTTGAACTGTTTTTCTATAGGATTATGGAGCTTAGGCATTATTTTTGCTATTTTGATTGTGAATATCAAAATTATATGTCATTAATTGATCGAGTAGGCTTAATGTAGGATGTAGAAATAATCATGATAAATTCAGCTCAAACCTCTCGATCATTTGTTAATATTTTTATTATATACTATTTATTTAATATCCAGAATTAATTAATCAACAAATGAAAATTAAAAGTTAAATTCTTGGACCTTTACTGATTTAATTATCTGATTTTCTGCAATCTGTAATCATTTTTTTTTTGCAGTAAACTGGCGGTTGATGGTTCAAAAAGGACCTGGGAGAAAGAAATATTTAATATTTCTATAACCAGAGCGTAACATTGCAAAACTCGATGTTAAATTCCGCCACTAAACATGCTTTGTCTTAAGGATGCGGAGTAAAGAGTAGAATGGAATGTTGATGAGGAATGGTGTGTCTTGACGAAATTAGGTTTTCAGGTTCCTTTTGATTACTTTACCATGTGCAGGGTACAGCGTAAAAATAAATAAACATATTTAATTTAAAAGGTACGGCAGCGGTCGGATTATTTAGATATAAAGATTCTGCTTTTCTTATTCCCAGCTGCAGGCTTATCTCAATAAAGCAAGAAAGTCAGAGAGAGATAGTATTGTTTAGGTATGGCCTATACCTATAATAATATATAAATAATAATAATTCATTCTACCAAAGGGAATCGAAACGATATCCGTCGCCTTTATGGTCAGACGTTGTGCCAAAATTTCTCAAGCATAGTCTCTCTCTCTCTCAGCTTCACGCTGTATCCCGCACATGAGAGGGCAGGCAGAGGGAACTTGGGAACCTAGGGTTAAGATACTCCGTTCCATTTCTGTTCCTCACTTTCCGCCGAATTTTAGGCAGTGGTGGAACTCAACGCAGTATTTTGCCTTGTACCAGATAGAAGAAATAAAACATTAAAAATTTAAATTTAAAAAAAAAAAATATTAAATATTTCATTTCCTCGACCGGGAATCGAACCCAGAACCTGTCGGTCACAGTCACATGCTTGTGCCGCTGACAACAGGCCTCAAGCATAGTAAGGATAATAAATCTTTTATTATTACTTCGTTAAAGAAAATCATTGTATTAACACATTTTCAAATTAACAGCCGATAACCCACATCTGATGTTATCTTTATTCTTGTAAAAAGGTATTAAACATTAATTTTAAAGGTTTTCCCTCTAGAGGTCTGATACAAAAATACAATTTCCGTCGTCGAGGTTGTACAAAAGCCTTTTAAATAATCAAAGTTTGGTGGCGAACAACAGAACTTAGGTTTTGAAAGTTTGCAGGCCTCTGGTCGGTACGTAGCTTCTAATGGAATAAATCTTAATGCGTTTGTTGTTTAACAACAATGCTGTTGTACGACATTTTAAGACTTGTAAGGTGTAAGTTTTACTGCAGAAACGCGGCGCTGAATTCCGACACTTAGCACAATTTTTTAGCTTCACGCTTCGGTCTCTGGTTTCCACCGGACTCGAGACGCAATACCTTAAATTCGGCGGATAGTGAATAATGGAACAGAGTGTTTCAGCACTAGGTTCCTACGTTCTCTCTGCCTACTTTGCCATGTGCGGGATACAGCAAGAAAAAAAACTATTCACTGAATTCCGAGATGGCAGTTTGTGGAACTTAACTTTAATACTTACTCACTCACTGAATTAATACTCTTTCACTGACTTTAATGTTAAATAAGTATTTTTTTTGTGTATTTATAAACGGTTAGATAAAATATTAAAATTGAACTACTGAACAGTATCTTGATAGAATATGCGTTTCATCTTACTTTCAATTCAGAAAGCTTTTTAATTAAACTTTATTTTTTTTTTACTTCCTCAAAAAAAAACATGAACTTAAATTTTTGTTTAAATAATATTTTTATCAAAAAATGCAAAGCGAAGCGAATAAGTTCATTTATATTATTAAATCTTACACGTCCAAAGTCTATACATCATTGTGTCATAACACAGAACATCTCCTTACGGTCATGAATCTAATACGTTTCGCTCTTCACCCAATACTAGTGATGTTTGACTGATCGATTGGTGTACATTCATATCCGAATATGATTGAAATGTTTTATTTATATTTATGCCATTGGTCTTCTACTTAGCTAGTTACATTGGCTTCTGTTGAATGGTTACATGAAGGAAGGAAACTTATAAGAACATCATAAATACTAATTGAATCTGAAACTAGGTTAGGTTACGGGCAAAAGCTTCATACTGTGAAGCTGTAGATGCGACAGATGGTGGGTGTTCTATCTTCACTCGAGCAAATTAAATATTTAATATTTCTTTTTCTGTACAGACAAACGTTAGCCTGTAGACACATGTTGTGGTTAATTTAATCTAAAATATTGATATCTTTGATGTATGTTATAATTCATTTATCTCTGGCTCCGTTTATCCAATATCTTTCCTTTTAAACTTGAGACGAACACATAATAATATAAAAAAAAATGCGTTTGGCACTGAAAGCTAGAACGGTGCTTATTATTTAAAATGCATTATAAAAATTATTACTAACATATCAATAATTTAATTAATATTATTTTACTTACTACAGCTACTTTCATAGTATTATGTCCTACGGTATGTCACTTTAGGGTAACACAGTCGGTATTGAGCAAATTTTGTCTAGCAGAAGCAAGCAACAATAGGATTCCAGAAAACGTCCGAGAATTTCTATTTTACAATTTAAAAAAAAATGTGAAAAGACGATTGTCTCTTAAAGGTTATTACCAAATTAACGATTTTATAAATGATCCTCGCTCCAGGCTATTTCAAATGTATCATTGTCACAATGTCAATTATATGATGTAAAATTTTGAAACAAAAAAACTTGCCCCGCTGAGTTTCTTTCGCCGGTTCTTCTCAGGTCTGAGGCAGTAACTTTAGTGAACTGGTGGTAAATTGTTTGACGATCAAAAAACGAAGCTTGTATCTTCTTATTTTGTATAAAATTATTTGAATTTTATGATCAGATACTAACTTACCACGTCACTATCGTTTCTAGATAGAGAAAAAAAAGCTATAACTTATCTCGTATCGACTTGTTTATGATAAATCATTGAATTACTATACCTTTCCCATAAAGGCGCTTCCACACTAATAAATTAATATTTATAATTATATTAAACTATACCACTTTATCATTTTTATACAGTATTACATCGAAGAAGGAACTGGGGACCTGAAATTCTAATTATACACATCTTTTAACTTATGTTAACTACCCCTTTTTTTTTAAATTCGCTACGACCAAATTTTAATATATTTTCTATAAAAGTATTTGTCTGAAGAAGAAAAAAAAAATGAGTTTAAATCCTACTGCACAATTATACTAAAGCGGTATTTTTGTACGGTTCACACAGCAAAATAAGCGATTTTGCCGAACAGCATGAATTCAGAAAATACATATAGCCCCTCGTTATATCGCATTATTATGTAGCGCATGTCATGAATATGTTGATCTGAACACAAGTTTTTGGCACTTATGCATACAGAAATAAATTGCTTTAGCTTAGTTATAGTTCCTATACGAGAACATATGCTTTGTGAAGTAATAATATTTGAATATAGGAGAGAGTGGAGGTGCAATGGTTCTATGTGGTCATTGGTTCGATCAATTTTTTTGTAGGTAAAATAATAATAAAAAAATGTTGTATACGAAAATTTAAAGATTACCGTTCCAATAAATCATTACCTATTACAAAAAAACCGATGATTCAATTTACATGAAACAACAAAGATATACCGCAATTACAAAATACTTCGATTAAAACAAACATTTATTTATTTATATTTTAACTTCCGTAAAATATAAATAAATAAATGTTTACAGAACTTAATGACGAAAAAACGTACGTAATTAAACAGTTAAAGTATTAGTTTGCGGTCGTGGCACTGGAGCTTAAGCGGGTGACAGTAAACGCGAAGATTGTCAGTTCGATGTCCACTCGAGGAAATTAAATATTGAATATTTTCATTTCTCCTCTCTGGGAACAATACAAAGCGCCACGGTGACTTCCTTTAAACAATACGCAATGTCGTAAAAAATGCGTGGGGTACGGCAGTGTCTCAGTAGGGAACCAAACGTGTTAATAAGTAATAAGTTCCCAAGCACTTTGTGCCAAATTTCTTAACTGTAAGTTCACGGGAAGTAAACTATAAATCTATATAACGAAGCGAATTTCACATGTTCATGTCTATTGATTGAGTTGACTTAGAGGCTTATTTTTTTTTTAGTATTCTAAGGGACCGTAGATTTATTTTTTTTTTATCAATTATTAATTTGACTTGTGAAATTGATATCACATGTGAATCACAAGATAATGGTATTGACAGATAAACATAAGCAAAATGAACGTAAATAAGGGCACCGTTTTTAAAAAGAGATATGTAACATATTTCGAACTCATATCCTTACCTATATAATGTTAACGAGAAATTCAATAATTTAAGTACTGGAATGATAAATTACACAGCTGGGAGTTACGTTCACGGAACGCCATATTCTTAAAACTTCTTCTTAGAACGTACAAGTATTAAATAAAATATATATTATAGGAATATAAATTGAATATTCCTTGAAACCAGCGTATTAATTTTCAAATTGTGAACAGTTCCTGAGAAATCTCGTGGAAGTAATTAATAAATAATGTTTAGCTGTAATATTTATTATTGAACTTTTTTAAATTGGCAATTTTATACTAATGTTTTACTTGAGGCTTGTGACTTTCGTGTAGACACCTATTTATAATTAGAACATTACATGTTGAATGGCGGAACTTAACGCAGCGTCTTATTATCAGAGATAGGACGTCAATAGAAATTACTGCGAATAGGTATCGAACCCACAACCGTAACGCTTACGTTTGATAGACCCTGTGCTATTGAGCTATAACGACTTTAATTATATACGTAGATAATATGAACTCTATAAAAATTACATAAAATACATTAATATTATAATTTAAAAATATATATTAACTAACGGTTATTACGAATTAAAGTTGTCAGTTAAATCTATAGCCAAAGGCAGCATAACAATGGTAAAGTATGTAGAATAACAGAACAAACAGATCGTATTTTAATTTAATATATGTAATTATGCAAAATGTGTGACAAATCTCAAGACTTTAAGGTCTGTCGTGGCGCAGGGGAACACGCATGTGACTGTACACGTCAGGTTCGATCCCAACTCGAGGAAATGAAATATTTCATATTTTTAAATTTAAATTTAAACTTTTAATGTTTTTAGGCCAAGCGCGGCGTTTAGTCCCGCCACTCAACACACAAAGCTCAAATTCAGCGGAAAGTAGGGAATAGAACGGAATGTCTTAACATTAGGTGCCTAAGTTTCCTTTGCCTTCCCAGCCCATATCCGAGATGCAGCAAAAAAATGAGCCTTTAGTAATGTAATAGGGCCAATAATAATGATCCTATATTTTTTTGTCTGTTTGTCTGGCCACTTGTACGCACTAATCTCAGAAACAGTTAATCAAATTTTAAATTTAATTTTCCCTATTATATTTTGGCAACCTTCTTTTAACATTCGATGATTGTTTTATTTAAATGGGTTGATAAATAAAAAAGTTACAAAAATATAAAATATTTAGTTCGATAAGTATGCATTTCTCTATTGTTTTATTCATTTACGTGAATTTTTAATTTTTAAACTAATTGAGATTAGGGTAGCGGAAATTTGTAAAAATCTCCCTACAGAGATGCTAACAACATAAATAAATTGTAACAAGCGTATAAGAATTTCGACGGAGCTCGGTGAGAACGAATGGCTTAGTTGGTCAGAGCGCTGGAACGGTATTCCAGAGGCGCGGGTTCAAATTTTGCTGCTTCGTTCAAAATTTTTATACGCTTTTTAAATTTAAGTTTAGTAATTGAGATTAGTAAATAGAATGGTGTAATTCAAGCGGGCAAAGCCGCGGGCGGATCCCTGGTTAAAACGGATTTTCTTTAGAGTCGTTAAGAAAAGATATTTCTAAAATTAAGCGCCTAAAGCAATAAAAGGAGGTCGTAAAACTTGCTTAATAAATATATTTTTTTAAATTTTGTATTAAAATTATTCAATTAATTAATTTAATGAATAGAATTAATAGTTTATGCGTTATTTTCCTTTTTACATTCTGGTGATACAAAAAGATAAAACTATTGGATTTGGAGAGCTTCATTTTATTAGCTTTGAGGCCTGTCGTGGCATAGGGTTACAAGCACGTGACTGTAAACGTAACAGGTTGTACGACTAGGTTTGATCTTCACTCACAAAATTTTCAAATTTAATAAGTAAAGTTTTCAAAGAGCGGCGTTGAGTTTCGCCACTCAACGCTTAATGTCACAAATTCAACGGAAAGTGTGGAACGAAACGGAGTGTCTTAACACTAGGTTCCCAAATTCCCTCTTTCTTCGCTCTGGTGAATGTTACAGAACTTATGGCCCTGTTTTTCTGAAGTAATATGAAGCAAGCAATAGATTCATTAAGCATTGTTTAATAATTATAATAAATTAAAACTGCAAGAGTTTTTTTAGTAAGTAATTTTTAAAATAAAATAAATTAACAAAATTAAGATCTTTCAAGGCCAATTCTTTGCATATCTCTCTGTTTTAAGCGCTAAATTCGGCGGAAAGTGGGGAAAGGAAGTGGAACGGAGTGTCATAACACTAGGTTCCACTTCTGATTCCTCTGCCTACCCTGCCTAGTGCGGGATACAGCGTGAAGCTGAAAAAAAAAAAATATTTCTAAATTCTCAGGTTCTCTTTACGTAGGGTACGTAAAGGGAACCTGAGAATTTAGGGCGTCGTGTGCCACGTTTAACCATACATAACAAGGTGTTTATCATAAAACGTCTCCATATACAACGTTTTTAGTCTTATTGAGTGGTATTGATCTTACAACATCGAATCTTCGAACTCGAAAGAAGGCAAAATAGAGCTGGCCGTAATTGAAAAGAGGCTTCGGTAAAAATAGGCAGATTTTATCGAAAATTTGTTCTTGACCTTTATTTATCGTTGTAGCGAATGTTCTGGGGATGGTAAACTGATGCTGGACAAACTTAAAAGGCATTTGAATATTAGATAACTGGAGATGAATTCAAAGGACTAACTATGATGAAACTATGTTTTCATGGGGAAATGGTGGTAGGTACTACTACACGGAAATAATAAAACTGATTGTAACCGCAATCAGCGATTTAATTATTCAAAAGATAAATATTTTGAAAAAGAATAATAAACATAAAACGTTAACTTGGGAATGGTGATAATACTCAGATCACGTTGCCAGGTAGTCACGTGGCGTGGTCGTTTGATTCACACTCGAGAAAACTAATAATCAAATGTGTTCATTTTTCTTGCTCTGACACCGAGGCAAAGCGTGGCTAAGACACTGTGTATCTATTAAAAAAAGTTCCATTACCCCTTTTCCGCTCACTTTGAAGTATTGTGTGCTGTGCGGCGGAACTCAACGCCGCCGTTTTTCTTATTACTAGAGTGAAGAAATGAAAATATTAACGATTTCATTACCTCGAGGAGGTACCGAACAAAACCTAACGTGATTATAGTGACAAGCTTGCACCGCTATACCATAACAAGCCTCAAAAAAAAAATATTAATCTAAATAATAACCTACAACCATTTTGTTTCCTGAAACATAAGATGTTAAGAACTTTATTTACAGCGCTATATAATACAATTATAGCTAGAAACGCCGACGTATCGTATCAGCGGGGAGTGATTTATGCACTGCACTGGGGAGGTAAGGGCTCGTGAGATTCATTTCCGTCTCGACCGCTTTAGTTGGTAAAACGATACTTTAGCTTAGTATACATACTTAGTTCTAGAGGAACAATAAAGAATAAAAATGTAATACGTATAAAAAGACCAAGTACTGAGTTCTTAAATACCAAGAGAAAAATGTTAAATATTAACCAACTTTTCATAAGGAACTAATTTGTAACATTAGTGTTTAATATTTATTCTAAATCTTGCTTTTTTAATCTATTGTGAGATTATATAAATACTTCGGTTGTGTGTTCATTTCCCATTTCGAGACTGAACTATTTTAATTTCCTCGTTGTAAGTAAGTAAAGTTTCCTTCACTCAAAACCACTCGTAACTGATAGTATTTTTTTTGTCAAATAAAGACATAAATATTAATAACATGAAAAACAAACTATTAAATCTTAACAATACAACTCCATGTAATTCTACCTATGCTACTGTTTTTGATTTTAAAATGTGCTACTTAAGAACAAATTGCTTTCCCAATGCCCATGTAGATATGAAAATTCGTACGTATGTCTCTGATATCGCAAAGTCGGTTTTAAAACATCGTTTCAGTTTCTGCTCTAGGTACAGTTCCGTTCGTTTCGACAACCGACACTTAAGATACGCCTCACATGTCGGAATACTGCTTCCGATGCAAGTCTTTGTATGTTTGAATTTGGTTTCGTCAGAGACGTTTTTCCTTTATTATTGGTTATATATACTCGTATTTCGGGAAAGTACACATATTTTTTTTAATATATAGATGAATTCGTTTGGTTATTCGCACTTATTTCAGGAAGTACTGATTTTTTTAATATAGTCCATTCATTGAGGAAGACCATAGAACATGCTTTAATTAATAAGGTTTACGTTTTCATTAATTACGTTTACGTTTTTCGCCGTGTGGTTCCGGCTTAGAGTAGGATCACCCTGGTTTTTTTTTACAGGAAAGACGGCAAACGAGCGTACGGGTCACCTGATGGTAAGTGATCACCGTCGCCCATGACCCCGTGAAACTCCAGAAGAGCTACAGAAGCGTTGCCGTCTTTTGAAGTGAATGGGCACCGGGGCCCGGCATTACCTAATGCGAAACGCAGTGACCAAAGGCACTACTTAACGCCTGTTTCAAATGCCGGGGGTGGTAATGATCCGGTCAAGTCTGCCCATGCGTGTTGCCGTTGCTGACAACGTGACTCTCCCACACATACTTTAGTCGCCTCTTACGACACTATCAGTACCAGGGTGATTCTATTCTAAGCCGGAATCATACGGCTAAAATGGTACTGATGGTGTCGTAAGAGGCGACTAAAGTGGAAGAGTTACGTTGTCAGCAATGACAACACGCATGGGCAGACTCGACCGGATCATTACCATCCCCGGCGTTTAATATCGGCGTTAAATAGTGGCTTCGGCCACTGCGTTTCGTGTTGGGTAATGCCGGGCCCCGGTGCCCATCCATCTTATAGACAGGCAACGCTCCTGTAACTCCTCTGGTGCTACACGGGGCCGGTATTCACTTATCATCAGGTGACACGTACGCCGGTTTGCCGTGTCATTCCATAAAAAAAAATTGTTACGTTATAACTTATTTTACTTGAAGCATAAACTTTTGGGTATTTAGAGTTTTTGTTTTGTTCTATCTTATGCAAACTTATGCAAAAGTTTCAGTCTTGATAGCAAAAGATAAAATTAAATTACTCAATATTAATTATCTGCTACATATGTATTTATTTTTTATTTTTAGAAATAAGAAAAACATTCTCATTTAAATTAATTTGTTTAAATAGAACCAATTATTCCACTCTCCTCTTACCATACTTGGACATCAGATACAAAACGAAATCCAATAAATCAATGCCAGTCAATCAACCATCGCAAGCAGAATGCATAAATAGGGAAATTATAAACGTTATCCATATATATATTTTTTTTTAGTTTTACGCTGTATACTGCGTATGGTAAACAGAGGGAACTTGGGTACCTAGTATAAAGATACTCCATTTCGTTCCACATTGTTTGGCCACACTACACGCAATGCCTCAATTTTGGCAGAAAGTGAGCAATGGCAATGACCAATATCTCCGAGTTCCCTTTGCCTACGCAATGGAAAGTCCTCCAGTAGTCCAGTAGCTTTTTTAGTTTTGTCTATCTACTCAGGATTAAATTGCACTGTATTTCTGTACCACTTCAATGAAATCGTGAAAATATGAAAAAATATTCTACACTATATAGTGTTTAATTGAACCGTGATAGCATGGTGTTGGAAATAGAGGCCGCCATTGTCTGCGTTTCGAATGCTTTGTGCGGAGAACTTCCGCTGTTATTCAATACGTTTGGGTATGGAGTAAGTTATGTCAGATTTTACATATATAAATTATCTTTCAAAAATTTCTTTATGTAGTTTCCCGCACATACCAGCCTAATAAGGCAATAAAATTATACATTTCCTGTTAAGCGGCAGAAATTAACATCTCACTTTGTTTACTAGAGACGGATTTGCACATATTATATTGCTATTAAGAAATATGAGGAATTATACAGAGTATAAAATTTGTAGTTGGAATTAACATATAAATTTTATAACACTTCATCTACGATACGATAACTATACTATACTATAATAATTTTAAAGTTTTATGTTTTAAAGTAAAGGAAGTCAAGTTAAAAGAATATCGCTCTATTCTTTTAACTTGACTTCCTTTTATATATCAAGCCCCCACATTCAGATACCGTTTTATACGTGAAATACTCTTGTGTCCAAGCTCGGGAAGGCCATTATAGCCACTGATAGGACTTGGTCACAAGTTTACATGCAAAGGGAAAATTATTACGACTTTTAGTCAGATATGATCTTTAAAGTTGGTGAAAACTTGATAATATTATTACAATTAATCATTGGGAAGTCTAATGTAAAATTTTATGACATCACGTTATTCACCTTGACTCAGACCTGAATATCAGCTGGACCTTTTTACAATGAAGTAACAATATATTAAGTTCAAATTTCAAAATACGTATATAAATGACGATATAAATATTTTCTTTTCAACTTAACTTCGAAGCTTAAATTTTGAAAAAACAATATGTACTTCAGTAAATAAGTAAACATTCAAATTTCGTCGACGCGTTGAACTTACCGCTTGTTTACTAGCGACGTCCATAATGTTTAAAATCCATTCATGATAGCGAATTTCCTGCGTCTATGTAATGTGTCATATATGCGTAAATTCATATTGACTATAGGCATATATAAGTTTCTTATGATTCTTGTGATATAAAATCTTTTTTTACTATGTTGATCATAAAAAATCTGTAAGAATATTATTTATTTGATTTAACTATGTAAAGAGTAATGACAAAGAATTCTCAGAATAATAACACCCGTAAGTAAATACAACATTATTATTAACAGGGAAGGCAGAAGGAATTTGGGAATCTGTTGAATTTGCGGTATTGCGTGTTGAATAGCTGAACTCAACGCCGCGCTTAGGCTTATTACCAGACCGACAACATGATGAATTATATTATTAAATTTGAAAATAATCAATATTTTATTTCCTCGAGTGGGGATCGAACGAACATCCATCCAGCTATATGCTTATGCCCCTGAGTCATGAACGGCCACTTTAAAAAAAAAATTACCACCTACATCAACATAAAGTATTAAATACTTATATACAAAACTAAATTCCTATATAATGGTCATATAAATTTCTCTAAGAGATTTCTGCCCACTGTCCAAGTATTCACATAAAAGGTTTTTCAGAGACAGATGGGAGGTCCAGTCCTTTGTATGCATTTAATCTGTTAGTGTGCAAGTAAACTGTAATATTCCTATAATGAGAGCCACACAATAGGCCCTCGATCTCTAGTAGGATATTAAGTTTCCGCAGCATGACAATGAAATGGTGACGCATGGTCAGGCTAGGGTGATAGGCGATAATGCTGAAGCGGGTTTCTTCATCAAAATTAATATTCATAGCTTAAACTAAACTGTATATTGTTAGAGTTGTAAATGTATCTTTTTAGCTTTAAACTGTATCTGAAGTGATTACCTAGTTAGTTTGAGGCTGTATCCCAAGTTTCTATTGTTTACCCAAGGGAACTTAGTGTTAAGACAGTCAGTTCCTAAGTAAAAACAGTTCCGTTTCCTACTTTCCGGAATTCTGGAGGCATTGCTTATTAAGTGGCGGAACTCACCGCCGCGATATGTCTCTCGTTACCAGAGCGAAGAAATAAATATAATATTTTATTTTTTATTTATTTACTTATTTATGAAGCTTACCAACGGTAGATACATTATGTTACATTTAAACAAATAAATTTAACTTATAAACTAAGACAATTAATGAACTACCACTTAAAGGTGTTTACCTTTACCGCATACAATTAAATATATCATTTCCACGAACAGAAATCAAACTTTCATATGTCGTATTCGTAGAGTAGCCTTTCTCCCTTAGAGAATTATTTTTTTTTATATTCCCCACCGTAGGTAGTAACGAACCAAAGTTTGGTGTATGAAATTAAGCTAATTAAAACACGATGATTCAAACATTTTGTGGAAAGTGGGGAACGGAGTGTCTTAATACTACGTCGCTTATATTTATCCAGCTAACAGCGGGACACAGCGTGAAACCTAAATAAAAAAAAAAAAACAAAAAATAAAGTATTTTCACACGCTACGCTTATCACAATATTCTCACACTCGGTACACGTAATGCGCGGACGGAAATCGTCATTCACCGCAGCCGATTCTGGTTGAGATAACGACAATCTGAGGCGCTATTATTTGTTACGGAAATCATAACAGTAATTGTACTGCTCTAGTTTATATGCAAGTTAAATGAATTATTTGAAGTTCAATTTGTTTTTCAGTTTCACGCTGTATAACAGAGTAGGCAGAAGGAACTTGGGAACCTAGTGTTCAAACACTTTTTTCCGTTCCTTACTTTCTGTCAAATTTGAGGCCTTGCGTGTTAAATAACGTAAATCAACGACATGCTTAGACTTGTCATCAGACCGACAACATGGTAACTTTTATTATTAAATATGAAAATATTCAATATTTTATTTCCTCGAGTGGGGATCGAACGAACAGCCTATCGCGCTTACAGCCATACGTTTATGCCCCTGTGCCATGAACGGCCTCCTTAAAAATTTAAATTACATATTAGTGGTATTTACTTCTACATCCCGAAACGTATTATGTAAAACAGTGCGTGGGAACTGATGGTCGTATTGGTATATGTATCCTGCATATAGCAATACGACAATTTGTTGCCCACGCACTGTTTAATTTTTGAGACATTTTGTGTTGAGTGGCGGATTGATCGCCGAGCTGTATCTTCCAGAGCGAGGAAATGGATAAAAATCTCATGTGTCGGAATCAAATCTGCGATTACATATAATGTCATATTTTAAGAGATCTAGAATTCTGCGGTAATGAATAACGTTTTATTGTATTAAACATCCAAATTTTCATAACTCTTAATCTTCTATATATACTCAGCTTCACACTGTATCTTGCACAAGGCAGGGTTTTTAGAGGGAACTTGGGAACCTAGTGTTAAGACACTCCGTGCCACTACCGTTCTCCACTTTTCGCCGAGTTTGAGGCATTGCGTGTTAAGTGGCGGAACTCAACGCCGCGCCTTGTACCAGAGTGAAGAAATGAAAACATTAAGTATTAAAATTGAAAATATGAAATATTTCATTTCCTCGAGTGGGAATCGAACCCACCTGTCGGTTACAGTCACACGCTTGTGCCGCTGCGCCACGACGGGCCTCAAATATAATTGTATTTAATTAAAATAAAGGTTTGTACCTATTTGTAAAAATATATATAAAATATTTTATAACAACTTCATCTTTTACCAAAAATCTAGCACAAAACGCGACCATTAGAAACATAGTGATGTTCCAGAAAATTTTGTATTTTTTACAAAAACTTTTGCATTCCATTTCGTTTTAAAGCGCAACATTTTCTTAGCGGAGATGAGTCTGTGTTTGCTCTTGACGATACATACATTTACGGCACGGTTGACTTCCGGCCGCGGAGTGAAAGGTAGCGCCGTCTGGGTAGAAATAATGATATCACGTGGAAAATGATGAAGATTTTAGCGTTTGCTTATGAATTTTTAAGCTTTGATACTGTTTACACCTTAAGATATTCATTTTTTCAGTGTTAACCTGCTTTGAGATAATTTTGAATGTTGTATTGCACTTTGAAATAATTAATAAGGAAATTAAGAAAAATTCTGACACAAATAAGACAAATAAGAAAACATAGTAAAAATATTAAAAAATAAATAGTATTCTCTCTTGCCAAACGATAATTCTTACGAGTTGTCTTTGGGTAGCGGAAATTTGTAAAAATCTCCCTACAGAGATGCTAACAACATAAATAAGTTGAAACAAGCGTATAAGACTTTCGACGGATCTTGGTGAGAACGAATGGCTTAGTTGGTCAGAGCGCTGGAACGGTTTTCCAGAGGCGCGGGTTCAAATCCTGCTTCGTTTAAAATTTTTATACGCTTTTTAAATTTAAGTTTAGTAAATGTATTATGATTTTATTTTATTGTTGTAATTTGTATAATACGTAAGTTATTATATAAAGATTTAAAAACAAGAAAGACCTTAATCTATCATAGCTATACCTTTAATAACTGCAAAATGATGGACGAATAGTGCAATTATGGAAAAAAAATCATTTTTATAAGCAGAATACACTTAATACTAAATCATTCCGTTCTCCGCTTTCCACCCAATTATCGAGTGGTGGTACTCAACGTAACGTATTATCATCTCACCAGAGCCAAATAAAAAGGTTGTGCCGCTACGCTCGAACTTTCTTACAACAGAGCCTACTAACAAAAAAGAGAACATTTTACAAAACCAAAAACAGCCATTACACATAAATTCCAAGCAACTTGGGAAATTTTCAACAGTTTAAAAAGTGTCATAACTTCGACACATCTCTCATTGTGGCGCGAAAATTACATTTGAACAATATTTACGTTCACAATCTGGATTACTAAAGTTGCCTAATATTGGCCAGAGTTAAGGGGCCAAGTATTTCTAATACCTATTCGAAACAACACCCGCACTCTGAACTTGTGGAAGCGAAAAGCGAAAAGTGAGTTACTCGTTACAATAACACGGTGTTAAGTCGCTGCGGTGCAAAACAATAAAACCGGGGTGACAGTTTAGCACTTACGCTATGGCTATGAGAAGGGTGGATTTTTAGTTGAAATTGATGTTTTTTTATATAAAATATTTTTTTCGTCTTTGTTGAAGGGACCTGTCTAGGGCACAAGTATGTGACTGTGTTCGACTAGTTGTGGGTTCGATGTCTTTTCAAGAAGATAAAATATTGACTATTTTCAATTTAAATATCAAATGTTTAATGTTGATGCGCTGGTAATAAGGCAATACGTGTCGTTGAGTTGCTTTATTCAACAAGCAATGCCTCAAGAATTTGGTGGAAAGCAGTGAACGGAACTCTCGGAAGGGTGACGGATTATCTTATCACTAGGCTGCCACTTCCCTCTGCCTGTCATGCTATGTACGACTCACATGAACCTAAAGAATATTGTTAATTTTTATAATAAACGCCAATATTTTTATCGTCTTTAAACGCTTCGAATATAAGTGAGATCCCGCCCGCACGGGAATATTTATATTATTTTCTGATATCAAGACAAACCACGGCGTTGAGTTCCGCAACTCAACACGCGTACACTTATATATGACAAAGCGAAAAGTAACTTTATACTTAGTACCCGCTGGTTCTATAGCCTCAGCTGCGTAGGTAATGAAAAAAGTACAGTCGTTTAGGTCCCTTGAATGGTTTGCTTTGAAACTATTTCACACTTCTCGACTTACACATGTTGTATAGAAGGATGTGATAGAACAAAACTTGTATGAGATACCTTTAATTTCACTGTGATATTTTCTTTAATATTGTATACAAGATTTGATTTGTTCTTTTACTAAGAATTATTGATTAACAAACTTATTTTCTGGACAGTTAATAATTTATTATAGTTTCTTTTGCACTAAATAGTGTGGTAAAATTCTTCAAAAATTATATGATTTTTGTACACGAGGTCAATTAGGGTCCCTAATTGAGATATTCCGTTTCCCGAACCTGCATAATGTTCAAGTCGAGTCGTGGAACTTAACGCCGTGTTTTATCTCTACACTAGAACAAGTAAATAAAAATATTTGAGTCCCTTAAGTTACAGTCAGGTGTTACTCCATTGCGTCATGATGACCTCGTTTTTAAATGTTCAAGTTTTTTTTAAATTACTCTAGATTCAACGTAAAATGTGAACAAAATAAGAATAGATGGGTAGTAAATTTTAATACAAAACATCCAGACGAGCGCTCTTCAAGCATTCTAACGTGAACTTTCATCTAAATCGTGTGCTTAATTTATAGATGAAAGCAATACACTCCTCGTTCCGAGTCACTGAATCTTTAATTTTCTTATTAAAACATGCCCCTTTATATCTTTACTTGAAAACTCGTGTTCGTCTTTTTTTTTTAATAGCTACTTAGTTGTTCTTCTTCTATTACTCAATATAAGTATGTAGGAATTCAAAAATTTCTTGAGGGAAACATTCTTGAACTTTTGAGAGATAATACACTTGTAAAGCTTATTCTATGGACTAAATATATAAAATATTAAAAAATATTGTTGTATGTCTTACAAAGTAAGTTAGAAATAGATTACCTGGGAACTTGGTCTTAAAATGGAGTTACCATAATTTTTTTATATTTTGTTAGTGTAAAATTTTATTCAAATTTTCTTCAAATACCATATTATTTATCTACACAATTGAAAATATACATATTTTTAGAAAACATACAAATATTAAATATATATATATATATATATATATATATATATATATATATATATATATATATATATATATATATATATATATATATATATATATATATATATATATATATATATATATATATATATATATATATATATATATATATATTTTAAAAAATACTGTTTCTTGCCAAATAATATATTTTAAGTAATTATTAATAATTTTGACGTCGCGCGACAAGAAGTGGCATAGCTATAGAAACGCTTGAATAATTTCTAAGAATCATGGGTTCAAATCCATTCTTGACAATCATAGTGATGTTAATGAAATAATGACAGTAAAATAAATAATAAACAAAGACAAGAATTTAAGTCTTTCAATACAGGATGTGTTTGCATTTCCTTATAGAGAAGGATGTTGTGAATAAAATAGAATAAAATGTTGCAAAACTATTGCGGGCCTTACTTCCGTAGCGAGATGTTCCGCAATTCTAGAAGCAATCGCGAGTTGATATCAAAAAATGTATTTATATTTTCATACAAGGCAACGTATATTGTGGATATGACATATTAAAAAGTGATTCTTAAGCACAATAATAATAAATATACTTTGTAGAGTAAACGCTACGGCAGTGGGTTCGAAAACCAGTTTAGAGAATGAGTTTTTTTTAAATAAAAAGTTCCTTTTTAGAAATCAAAGTTTAGATATTCCAGACGCAATGTTTTTACGGGAAGTGGAGTATTGAACACTTAGTTCTCTCTGCCTACCGAGCTATATATAAGCCGTACATTAAGCTATTTTTTTATATCTAGTTGTGTAAAATAGAACATATAATATAAAATAATAAATTAAATATTTGTACAAGTTTTATGTATAGTTAAACTAACTGAACGTATTTTTTTCGCCAACGAGGCTCATGTGCATAAGGATGTAACTATTAACACAACTATCGATTTTCTCTCATAAGAATGAAAATTTTATATCAGCTTCACGCTGTAGACCGCACATGATAGTGTAGGTAGAGGGAACCCAGTGTTAAGACATTCCATTCCGTTCCCCAGTTCCTGCCGAATTTGAAGCATTGCGTGTTGAGTAGCGGAACTCAAAGCCGTGCATTACCTTAATACCACAGAAATATATATATTTTTTGGAACAACATTTTTTATGGAAAAGACAAGGCAAACGAGCGTACGGGTCACCTGATGGTGAGTGATCACCGTCGCCCACGGCCCTGTGTAACACCAGAGGAGCTATAGATGCGTTGCCGGCCTTTGAGGTGGATGTAGACGTGCTTTTTGAAGGTACCATGTCGTATCGACCTGGAAATGCTGCCGCGGGTAGGTCGTTCCAGAGATGTGCGGCGCATGGAAGGATATTCCTACGAAACCGCATAGCAGTGGAGTGCCACGTGTCCAGATGATGTGGATGGTACATTAACTTGCACGGCGACAGGTACCAAGACGTCACGACCGGTCTCATAAATCATTAATATTTTAATATCTATTTAATATGTCTAGCTGTGGTCAGAGATAAAGCGCGGCGCAAATAACGCCACATTGTCTTCTTTGAGGAATTGCATACGAAAAATATTCGCATAAAGTAATTGGTCAAATAAAATCTTATAATAAATAAATAAAATGGCAAACTAAGCAAATCGTAGGAAACAGCTATACTCTAATATTCAAGTTAAACGAGTAGCGTTTTAACATAGTAACAATATGTTTGAACATAAAATGAAACGATTACTATTGGTATTAGAGTCCCACAGTAGACGCTAACAGAAGAAACAGCCGACTTAAAGTTGCTATAAAAAGGAAACACCTAAGGGTGCTATACAGATCCGCCTAACCTGAAATTCATCTAAACACTTAACTGCAAATATATTTTAGTTAAATTTAAACTTTAATTTTAACTCACAAGGTTTAAAACCCCTTAATTCCAGATAACTGGAAATGTATGAATATTGAATGAAGCTATTCGTACCTCCAGTGAATTTTGCATTCTGTTTGTATTATCAAGTCCTGATGTCCTCTTGTTCTTGCATTCGGAACGTAAAAGATTGTTCTCTTTTACGGAAACTAAATAGTTAGATGTAAAAGTAACTTTATACGATATATTTTCATGTAAATTGAGACTACAAGATATAAAAAATTTTATGTAAAAAATTTAGGCCTATCGTGGCGCAAGTGCGCAAGCGCGCGGGTTCGATCCCCGCTTGAGGAAATAAAATATTCAATATATCCATTTCTTCGTCCTGCTAACAAGGCAAAGTACGGTGTTGATGTCAGCCTCTTAACATAGAAGCACCCTTAATTTAGAAGGAAATTAAGAATTTAACAGTGTTTTAATATTAAGTATCCTCTGTGTACGCCGCCATGTGCGAGATGGAACTAATAAAAGTCACTATTAAAAATGTAAATATTTGATAACAATATGTGTGTTTTGAAAGTAATTTTTGTTTTCACTAAGCCACTTATTCTTAATAGAGATACATATTTTAATTTCATCGCTCTGTTCAAGAGGCAAAGTGTAGCGTTGAGTTGCGCCAGTTGGCCATAAAAGTGGAATACAGAAATGTCCTAATGGGAACGGAAGAAGTTATAATTCGTACAGTGTAAAGTTAAAACTTAAATAGTTTTAATCTGTTACTACAAAAAGTCTCGTTCAAAATTCCGTCAACACCTTTCATATTTTCTTTATACTCAGGCATTGTTATAATAATATCACATTTAATTGTTAATTTAACTTTGTTTAATCCTGTGGATAAGCAGGGATTAAAATTGTGTAATATTTCTTTACAACTTTACACATTTAAGCAAGTTTATTAGTGCTAGGTGTAAATTAAATTCAAAGCTTTATTTATATAATACTAATATTGGTTAAATGAAAATTTATAACTGGAAAGATTAATACATACTTAAATGCACACAAGCTTGTTACAGAAGAAAATAAAGTAATAGAAATAAAACCTTTTACAGGTATCAGTTAGAAAGTATGTTATTGTATTATGTGATGGTCGTGGGTTCTATTCTTGCTTGGAGAAGTTTTGCTTTTTCATTTATTTCACCAGTTAATCAGGTTAAGGCCTAGCGTTGAGCTCCAGCAATTAACATATACATAATGTTATTGAAAGAACGTATAAACATTTGAATGTAGCGGGATTTAAACGATTTGATATCTTAATTTTGTTATTATCTCTTAAATTTAAACTATTCAGAGTTTGTTTTGTTCAACAACGAAGAAAATATTGGTTTTATGTATAATTAAATTTCTTTTAACCCCAATAGTCACTTTATAGAGAATACTTACATGTTATAATACTCATCTCGTTCAATCTCTAAATGACTTTAATACACAATTGTTAGTTACTTCCATTCTATGCAAGCGAATCCATATTGATTGATTTCCATATACATATATGCATGAAATCCAATATTTTTGTGTCAACATTTCCATTCGGAATATCTAAGCCAGTTTGTTTTCAATATCACAGTAGATACGTCGCTTTGTTTGAAGGCGAAAGAAATCATTTATTGTATACCGCGATTGCACGCCACGCCGCATCGAACGTAAATATTTGCTTTAACGGTTCAACTTGAACAGTAGGTACACGTTTGTATACAACGTGTACACGTAGAACAATTGTTATAGGGTTTTTTGTAGATAGTTTGTAAAGCTGATGGTTTTTTAATGATTGTCATATCATGAAATCAGCTTGTCGTCGCCCATTGCTCGATATAGGCCTTCCTCTGATATCAAGGCTAATCTGTATGGACTACATCCAGCAGCTTTCCTACTCGAGCGCTACCTGGCGGAGAGTCTGCCACCGCAATCATCAATCACCGCATCCACCTAAAGTACTTTAATGTTTGTAAATTTTGAATTTTATCGAACTTTATACACCGAGGTGTATATTATAATTATTTATGGCTCCTTGCACTCCCTAAAGTTATACGCTTATACATACATTTTTTTTTTAAATTAATTAAAAAAAAAACAATAATTTCAAAAAACAGACCAAGTTTGGGAAGTAGGTACTATAGGGAGTGTAACAATAAACAAGTAGATTCCCTGGAGAGCAAAGAGGGCAAAGCTAATACAAAATTGCTATATTGCCAAAATGCAAACAGATTCATGAGCTAATAACAGTATACCATAAGACTTTTTATAAGACAACCAAACCGTTTAACCTAGACAAATGTTCCAAAGGAAATTGCATATATATTTTCAATTTAACTCCCTTTGTGCGGACCAGCGAGATGCCAGTATTATTGGCTGATCAGAAAACAAGAAACGTGTTTCGTACTCCGATGCGTCTTTAGTTGCACAAAACGTGCATTCGTTGCTGACGTTCAATAGACGAGTAATCGTTTGATAGATGTGAAATGAAAATTGCTGTTAATTCTCGAATTTGAGTGATACAATTGTAATACAATATGATTTTGTATTGACTTTCGTTGTATTTAATATAAAAATTGATGCCGTTTTGGCGCAGTGTGATTATTAAACGTTCCGGATAATTCTTATTCGGAGGATTTTTATTTAATATATTTTTATTTTTTACAATTATCGAAGCAAGCCACAGCAAAGACTTCCACCAATTAACACACAACACCCCGAGAATTCAGTGGAAATCGGGGAACGGAGTGTTTTAACACTTTCGTATGAATTTCCTTCCACGCGTCACACATCTCTGGAACGACCTACCCGCGGCCGTATTTCCAGGTCGATACTACATGGGTACCTTCAAAAAGCGCGTCTACCTCCACGTCAAAGGCCGGCAACGCACCTGTAGCTCCCCTTGTGGAACACGGGGTCGTGGGCGACGGTGATCACTCACCATCTGGTGACCTGTACGCTCATTTGCCTTGTGTTTTCCATTAAAAAAAATAAGTTCCTATCTCTACCTCCCTCTTATATGCAGGATAAAATCTTATATGCGTCGTAAAGCTGTGAAAAAAGTTTCAATCAATTTCGATCGATTGATATCGAGCCATAACTCTATGTAAATCTAAAAACCAATTATTCGAGTAAATATTATCAAATTACCGATAAAATTGTTATAAAAATTCACTAAAAACCACTTAATATAATACACACCTCCTAATATCAAACACCTACCATAATCTAATAGTTTAAAATTAAATTAGTTGACTCTGAATTCGAAAATATAACAAATTTTTGATGAAAATACGAGCATAGAGATATTGTATTGGATTTGTATGATAATGCTGAACATGGTAGTTGACTTTTTTATGACCACCGGTCGACTTTCAGTAGCAGGCGTCTATTTAAACATGAAAAATAGGCAATTATATTAAATGGAAGAAGAATATTACTACAAGAGACCTATCGTGATGCAGTTGTACAAGCGTGTGACTGAAAATGCGATACATTGGGGATTCGATCTCAACGAAATAAAAGGAAAGGAAATTTAATATTATCATTTTTCGCTCTGGTAACAAAGAAACGCGGCGTTCAGTTCCGCTAATCAACACACAGTTCAATTTGGCGGAAAGTTGGGAACGGAACAGAGTGACTTACCTTTAGGTTTTTAAGTTCTCTCTGCCTACCCTACCATGCGCGGGATACAGTGTGAAGCTGAGCACATTGTTACAATTACGAGTAGAAGCTAAAATTAATTAAATCGAACAGTGTTAAATAATATAATTGACACGGTGACAGTATTAATTTTTTTTCGTCGACGAACTAAGCCCCTCCACTTTATAGAACTTTCAAATGTTTGAAGGTGGCAACACATTACCAATATTGCCATACAATAATAAAGTTAGTGAAATGGTAGTTTCATTAATTGTAGCAGCCGTTTTAAAACATGTGTCTTTAATGCCCAACTTCCCCTCCATATGTTATCACTCAAGACAATATAACACTTAATAGCTAAGTGAAATGTCTTTAGCAATTTAGGCTTTGATTTAAAGTCGTTAAGGTGCGGTGATTCCTAACTCGTTGGAACCTGACAAACACTATTAGAGCAGGCGAAATTTAATCCGGCAATGTCGTCGCCTATCATTAGGCGTAAACCACTTATCTGTTCTCGAGGGCCTCTTAAAATTAATTTTACACGAGCGTAAATGTAAACGAGGTTATGTGTGATGAAAAAGTTTGGACAGCTACTCGCTTTTTGCCGCAACGTACAAAGAGGAAACGTAATGTTAAGACACTCTGTTCCCCACTTTCTGCCAACTGTGAGCCATTTGTGATTAAAAGTTTTTATTTCCAGTTTTTTAAGACTTTTAATATGATATATCTGATTTTTTTTTTTAATAATTTGAAAGATGAAGCTTTGCCAAACTTTTTATTAACGCTGTGTCAAGCATAAAATAGGGTAGGTAGAGTAAATGATACCAATTTATTCCCTGTGAACATTGGTCTTGACCTCGACCCTGCGTAACGATTGAGAATCGAATGCTGTCGAGAGACAACCTCATAATATTTTATTCTTTATAGTGAAGTACTCAATAATACCTGATGTATGTGGGGTGAAAATGATAATCTAGTAGACATTTATCATGAGTACAAGTAAGCGCCGAAGCAATTTCATAGAATCCTGTCTACCTTCACCGTTTTCTCGTTAAAGACGACTAAATTTGCATAGATGTAAACTTACACGATGTTTTTATTAGTTGTTTATCTTGATATCCTGAAGCCTGTCAAGGCGGAGAGACACAAGATTCGATACTCATTCGAGAAAATTAAGTATTAAATATTTTCACTTCCCTGCTCGGGTAATTGAACTTTTGACGCAAAACCTCAAATTCAGCGAAAATTAGGAAACGGAAGTGTCTTAACGGGATCAGAGTGCCTCAACATTAGGTGTCCGAATTCCCTGTACTTACTGAGCAATGTCAGAATACTGCGTAAAGTTAAGTTTGATTCGATTTTTTCACGTAATTTTTAAAATTGTCTTTTATTTTCTATCGTTGTATTAGCTTTCATGGCGCAGTATGTGACTGGTAGCGGGAAAGTTAGTGTTTAAATCCCACTTGGGGAAAGTAGTAATTAAGCAAAGTGAGACTTTGATGTGAGGTGAACAGAATGTCTCAATCCTGAGCCCCTTTTTATATTAGTGTTTTACATAATTTATATTTAATACAAAATTTTTACATTAATATTTTATGTTTAATACTAAAACATTCTAGGAAATCAATTATCTTTGTTGATCCTGTACAGACTATGTATAAAGGAATAAAACCTGCCGTTCAAGCCCCTGGAGGGGGACTTAACGTACATATAATTTATTATAAATTCATATGCTTTCGGACCCTTTTGTCCCGTGCCTATTATCTTGACCGTAATGACAGATTTGACAAAAACCTTTAGAATATGTCAATCTAAATATATTTTCTTGATAAAATTTTGTTGTATCGACGAAAGTAAACATTTTATTTCAGTGTTATACTAAGATCTTGTTTTTGTATTAATGTTTTTAAGATTTTTGCTGTATCCCGGAGGGGTAGGGTGACAAATGGAAGAAGCTTAATACACACCAACAAATTCCGTGAAAAGGGAGGAATTTTTTCATGGAATGTGAGGCCTTGCGTGTTGAGTATCGGAACTCAACGCTGCGCTTTGCTTTGTAATCAGAGCGAGGATATGAAAACTTTAATTATTATTTCATTAAAAAATGTTAAATAATGCGTTACCGCGACTGGGAATCGAGCCCACGACCGTGTCGTGTTTACAGTCGCAAGCTTGTAGGTACCCTGCGCCACGAGCGACCTGTATATTTTTATTCGATAGATTTTTTTAGCTTACGCTATAAAACCAGATGTAACTCATAGTATTAAGAGATATAGTTAAGCTAACATAGAAAAAACTAACTTCTTAAAGTGGTCTACAACTTTTAATACGACTGAGCTTTACGGAAGTAAGCGGTGTTAAAGTCCCACATCCGGTTTAACATGCATTTTGAAATATATGTAGGTAGTTCTTGTTAGAGTCCTTTAAATTGTAAAGTTTATATGATGTGAATATATTAAGATTTTTACAATTTACTGTATATTTAAGGCTTGAAAGAGGTAAAATATGTAAAAAAATTAAAGATTTCCTATTTTGCTATATACTTATATATATTTACATACAATTTTTTCTCATCGTAGTAACATTCATACTCTAACTTTTTCTTTTTCTTATTCCGCCTATAAATACAGGGAGCTAAATTAAAATGATTAATGGCATGTTACGTAGTTTAATACTTTCACAGAGAAAAAAACTATCCAAAACATAGATAAGCATTTTCTTAACTCGAACCGTTTTCTGAGATTAGCACGTTAAACAGAGTACATTTTAGGGCACCGTTAAAGAAATAAAAATTATAGATATTATGTCATAAGCAAAAACATGAGAAACGTATATTTCTAGTTATATGTGTATGTTTTGATACAAATTGAGTGCTTACGCCTGTACATAAGCTAAACTTTTTTGTCAATTTTTATAAATTGCAATTTCCATTGACCCACAATCCTGAAATTATTACGGAACCCTTGACGAGAGAGTTAGACTCGCACTTGACCGGTGTTAACTTATTTAAATATTAATAACAACAACTCTGTTTTCCACACTCAACTCGATTTTCAAGATGTTACATGTTGAGAGCACTCAATACCACGCTTTTGCCTTCAGAACGAGAAAATAAAAACCAAATATTTTATTGCCTAAAATAGACATTGAACTTACAATCTTTATATTAACAATTAAACGCACTACGCCACTACGGTATTTACTACTTTGAAATAAATAAACGAATAGAATCGAGATGTATCTAATTTTACCTTAATATGCAAGTCACATTAAGCAACACATGCAATGCTGAGCTTGTTGCATCACGTACACCTAATGGCTATGCAATGTAATAGAATAATGGAAGTATAATTTCTGTTTTCAATATTTATTGTTTTTTGGATTACAAAAAGTGTAATAAAAAATTGTAGAACGAAACGTACAATAACAGTTTTTATTTCATTTTTTTAATATTATCTATTTATCTATCTATTTTTTTATCTACTTTTTTAATTCTAGAGTTTCATTTCACAATCGTTAGGACATTTACATCGCAAACTAGTTTGCTCCTATAGAACGTTTATTGAGAGTTATGTGTTCATACGTTATTTCCCTATAGACAACGTAACGAAAAATACTTTGTAACACACATTATTTAGGTTATATAAAAGTATATGCCTTTTTTTTTATTTTTTTACCCTTTAATAAAAATTTCTACAGTATGAGAGAAAAGTACATTTAAAAAGGTAAAAAAAAATCAATGTCGCGGGTGAATCCCCTTTGCCTCTCAAAAAACATTCCAAATACTCTCTTGATTGGTTCCCAAAAGTGTTCACAAAAGGCGCAGTTTTGAATTATTGCTACGTTTAAATAATTTGCATTACTTAAAAACATAACTCTTTATTTTTGTTTTAATTTAGCTTTTTCGAGTTTGTTGATAAATTTAATTATTAATAAGAATGCCTGAGAAAATTTTGTATTTTTTTTTCATTCAAATTTAATACAATACAACACTTTGTTCATATGCAATAACAGTTTTAAGACACTGTCTGTATATTATTCGTTATATCTTTCTCTACATATGTTGAAGTCGTTATGTCGTAGATTATAAAAAAAGTAGATTATATAAATAATGAGCTGTGAATTTGATTCCCTCTCGAAAAAATGAAAATATTAAATAAAACGTTAATTGGAGCGACACGCCTCAAATATGTCAAAGGGCGTATGACTGTAAAAACGTCAGATTCTGGGTTCAACTCCCACTCGAAAAAATGTAATATTTTATATTTATTAATCAAATATTTAATATTTACATTTCTTCGCTCTAGTAACAAGGCAAACCGCGCCGTTTTCTGTTCCTCCACTAAAAACACAATGCCTCAAATTCACCGGAAAGGAACTTAGTGTCTCAACACTAGATTCTCGGGTTCCCTTTGACTATCCTGCTATTTGCAACATATGTAAAAAAAATATTTAAAATATATATTTACTTTACCGATGTTCGGACATCCGCAAACATTGTAAATTTAATTACAAAATAAATTAGTTTATCACGTAAACTATAAATTATGTGGATATTTCACACTACAATCACTGATTCATATTAATATACATATATACAGGATCAAAATATTTTTTGTATGTTTATGATTAAAAATTAATAAAATAAGTCCATTCTATATGTACTCGTATGTCAAACAATTAACTAGTAATATCCTAACTAAATCCAATAGTTTCACGCAGTTCGTACATAATTTTCAAGACAGTCCGTTGTTGAGTTGCGGAAACCAATGCCGTGCTCTGTGTAAAGTACAACACAACCAATTAGGCTTTACTAAAGTATTTGTTTATTTATATTATTTTATATCAATTCTAGTGGCGTAGAAACACAAGCGTCCGACTGTAATCTTGACAGTTGTGTTTTCAATTTCCTCTGGGAGTAATGAAATATTTTATATGTACAAATCTTCTGTCTTAGAACGAGATAAAGCGCGGAGTTAAGTTCCACCATTCAACACGCAATGACTTGAGAATTTGGCAGAAAGTGTCTTATTGGGGACGGAGTGTTTTAACACTAGTCTCCCAGGTTTCTTCTGTTTACCATTATATATACATAATATAGTGAAAAGTTGAATAGTTTCGATTAAAACGAAGAAGACTACAATACTCCCTCTCGCCTCAAGGTAAAATGATAATAATTTTTAACTAAAAAGATAATTAGTTTCATAACATATTTAGCGACAAAATTAACTAAATTTAAACTGGACTGATCAAATTTTGTTATGCTAAACTTTGGTTGAACTAGTAATTGGCCATTAATTGGTGAATTAATATTAATTAGACTAGAAGGTCAATTACTCGTAATTTCATATTTAACGTATGAGAAAGAAACAGACGGAAGAAAAATATATATATATTTGAAATAACATACAGTACATACTGTATCCTGCATATAGAAGAAGGAATTTATTACTTATAATTTTATAATAAATTTTCACAAAGAAAAAAAGATTAAAAGAGTGTAGGAAAAAGAATCTCTAGAATTATCTATGTTGTATACTTTCTAAAAATTACATTGCTAATGACAATTTTTTTCTCTTGAATTAACCAAATTAGTACAAAAAAATACCATCTTTAATAAAAATTCTACAATTAGGAATCTAAGCTACAAGATTTTTTATGATACATTGACTATGGCCTATAAACATAAAAACAATCATATAAAAAATAAAATTCAATTTATAACAAGTAGATACGGCAGTGAATAAATTGAAAACAAAGAATCAACAACAATCAAAAATATCTTTGCAAAACATTTGTGGTTTGAAATTTTAAAAATAATCTTCCTTTATGATAGGAAATTTAACAGTATAATATTGTTTGGCTTAAAAATAAAATTGATCTTGTTTTATATTTTTTTATAAAAATTTAAATGCAACGGTATTTGAACCCGCGACTCTTGGAAACCGTTCAAGTGTTCTGCTAAAGCTACTGCTAACTAAAGCTTCTACCAACTAAAGCATATGTTCTCAACTAGTAACTACAAAATTCTTATACGCTTGTTACAATTTATTTATACTTTTAACTTCTCAGTTAGTATATTTTTAGAAATTGCCGCTGTCCCAAAGAGAATTACTCAGAATTTTCATTTAGAGTTTAAGTTAAAGTGATAAGACATACTTAGGAAAAATAGATTTGTTCTCGTTTTTTTTTTTGTAAAACATTTTTCCAATGAGAATCGAACCTAGACCCATTGAACTATCATGCCATACCTTATGCTCATACCTTATTACACTATCATTTCATCTATCTATAACTAACACACAAATGAACATAACTATATTTGTTAGCATTATATCACTCAATCAGCGTAGATTAGGTCGTGGCATTTTGTTTACATAGCCCGGACGAACCGTGCGAGTTAATTACACGCTCATTATTATAGTCAACAAATTTCTGCATTGATTCTGTATAATTGAGTGTTTATTATGGCTAGTGCTTGTATTGAATGTGGTGAATTTGGTTTAAATATGAAATTTCATGAAGAAAAATATCTGAGCAGATGAATGTAATATATGTAATAACGTAGAGGCCTATTGTGACGTTGGATGATAATGAAAGATTTAATATTTACATTTTTTAACTTTAGTAACAGGGCAAAGCTTGGCATTTATTTTTACCACTCAATACGCAATGTCTGAAATTCGACGGAAATTGGGAAGTGGAACGGAATATCTTAACAGCAGGTTCCCAAGTTATCTCTTTTAGTATAACGAATTCAGAGAACGTACGATGTTGTTTATCCGAAAGACTAAAGGTAAGTTATCTAAATATTTATAATCAGGCCTTAATTATCTACATTCATTTGAGACTATCATTGTACTGACAGTCTTTCAGTTAGCAGCTAAAAGCCCCAAAAAACATAATTTAAGCTAAATTACATCAAGCGGCTATAGACAGACAGATATATCGTAAGATCTACTCCCTAGAGCGGATGCAACTCACGTATACTTAATAACGACTGTTATACATATTTTAGTTATATATTGTTCTAACGATAAAATATATACTTAAAAAAATAGAAATTCTAATCCAAATTACTATTTCTTTAGATTTTTTGCATAGCTGCTAGATAAAATAAAAGGTAAAAAAAATATAATTTAGTTTGTATATCATTATCATTATTCTTGTATAGGAGTGTGTAAGTGACGAATGGTGTGTTTTAGCACTTAGGTTAGCACTTACGTTAGGCGAGAAGTTAAAAAAAAGAAAAATAAAATAAAAAGACTTTTTGACTAAGCTGAATATAAAAGACAAAACAACAAACAATCACTTCACATGTCATAACCATTATTCTTGAGCCTAAACGAAAACGTCGCTGAAGAGTAGCAAATAATTTCACAAATTCAATTTCCGTGCAGGCGTACTCTGGAAGCACTAACTGTCTAACTTTGTTTCTCTATTGAGCTTTAAAGGCTTCCGGTATATACAAGTTTCCTATTGCCCAGCTTAGATACTGATGTTTGAATATATTTTGTTTTATAAACTTACATTGTTTTTTATTAAGAAAAAATCTAAATTGAAATAAAGAAGGATATCATTTGCAATTTTGGCCTTACAGAAATTTATATCAGTTACTGTAGGTGTTTTTTTTATAAGAGGATATTTGAAATACCCTCTTATAAAAAAAAAGATAATCGATTTTTTATACGATGGTATCTTTTTCAAAATTATATTACCAAAATATCGGTATACGATCAGTTACCGAGCTCTTACAAGGTTACATGTCATATTTCATAGTTATTTATATGAAAGTTATATATAAGGAGTTTATTAATGATCTGTCTGTAAAAGCATCCATCGAAATTTATGTAAGTTTTCACCAAATTTAGTGCTGAAACTTAACAGGCTTTATCTTTTTACCAAAGTAAAATTTTGCTCAAACGAGAACCGAAACCAATAGGTACTTGTCGCCTATAGTCGCTTGCTTGTGCCATTATGCCACACTTGGCGTCAATTTATCAACCCTTACTCTACTTTTTTTTTTTTCCAGCTTCACGCTGTATCCCGCACTAGGCAGGGTAGGCAGAGGGAACGAAAGTGAAACCTAGTGTTATGACACTCCGTTCCACTTCCGTTCCCCACTTACTCTACTTGAAACATATTTAATGAAAACATAGATTTTTAGCTAGCATTTAATAATAGTTAGTCATTGCGAATTCGCTATAAAGTGTCAAGAATTAATTCCCACAGCATCCTCCATTGTAGAACAGAAGGAAGAAGTTCGAGTAAAAGTTCCCAACTTTTAGTGAACACGATTGTCTGAACATGACGTGCGCAGATTTCTAACACCCTTTTTACCTGTTGTTGAAGTCTTATTTCCGGTATAATATTGTTAAGTTTATTGTTTTTTTTTTGTATTTAAAATAAAGTATTATATTAGATCTAGATTTAATACGGCCTGATTTGGGCCAATGTAAACGCGACAGGTTGTGGGTTCGATCCGCTCTCGAGGAAATTAAATGTCTAATATTTTCATTTCTTCGCTTTAGTAAAAAGGAAAAGGCGCGGCGTTGAGTTCCGCCAATTAACACATAATGACTCTATTCAGCAGAAAGTTAGAAACGTACTCTTAATTGGAATGTAGTTATTTAACACTGACTTTCCAGGTTTGCATTGCCTACTTACTCTGCTTAAAAAACGCCTAATGCCTATAATGCCTAAAGCTGAAAAATATCTACACTTAATTTGATGCCCTATTGCAAGTTTAAATATAATAATTTTGACAAAATATTTGTTTATTTGTTTATGATAAAAAGGTTTATCAATATTTTAAGATACTCAGTTTCCCAATTTCTGCCAAATTTGTAAGACATTAAGTGTTGAGAAATAGCGGCGTTAAACTCCACCTTAACGCCGCTATTTGACTTGTTACCAATGTAAATGTAAAAATGAATGTAAAAATGAAAATATTATAGTAGTTTCTTTATGTTACAAAATTAATATTTTACAAAATTAATCAAAACATTATTTTATATAATGTTAATAGTAAAAAAAATATCATTTATCTGGTTTATGATATGCGCTTATTTATACTTAATAAAGAAGTCATGTTTTAAACTTTTATAACTTTCAACTTCATTTTATCTTCTTTTTATGTACCAACTAAATGAATTCCAGTTCATTTAACTGGCAGTAAATATTTTTACTGTGTATATTATTATATGAATTCAAAGTTCATGAATTTTATGTCCCATACGAAATTCTCGTACAATAATTTAAGTCGACGTTGGCTGTCACAGATTTTTCTATATATTTATTATTTTAGTCAACACTGAAAGAGTTTTAAAATGCATATAAAATGTTTATTTGGTTTATACAGGGTTAGTTATTCCGACTGACAGCTGTTGGGTTCATTTGATCCTTTTCAGTTACATTATGTTTTTTTTTTGTTTTACACTGAAAAAAATCCTAGCGAGGTCGCCATGAATGGAATGAATGAATGAATTATAATGGAAAGGACATATTTGTTCGAATGCTTATTTATTAAAATAAAATAATTATTAAATCTTTGAGTTTTACTTTTCTTTCGTTGAATAATTAGTTTTTCATAAATTAAGTAACGCTATACTTTTCTTTATTTTTTTATTGTTTCTGTTTGTCGTATGGTACCTGCTATTTTAATTTGACATTTGAAACAAAGCCACAGGTAAAATGATAGTAACAAATATAAATATATAAATTGTAACAGATTTGACCTGACAACCAACGCGCTCATTCCTCACTCTGCAACAATGGCCACTTCCCAACTCATTAAGCATAAAAAACTTTGTTGTTACATTGACACTCCCAAGCTTTTCAACTTTTCCCATTCAACTCTTTATAACCTGCCATTACAAAGGCATGTTAATTTTCACTTGATCTTTATAGATTAAATTTTTTCGCCCCCACCCCTCGTATAAATCACCATTAAAACTTCTCTCAGTCCAAACTGCGTACAGTTGGGATTATTTTAGAAGTTCTATCTGATTCATTAATTTATTTTGAAGCGACTTCGAGGAAAGTCATTTGTTATGGAAATTGAAATACATTGTGAGACGTTTTTGGGTATATTACTACAGTTGTCTTTGAATACTTGCGAATTTGCTTGTATTTGCATATATATTATGTTAATTTTCCTAATGAGGTAGGTGCTATTAGGTATACCTAATTATTATTATTGCTTTGCTTTAGCATTAGAGAATGTCAAATTTCAGTACTGAACACGCACTGTATCTAAAATTGTACATTTCGTAGAGAAGGTAACATTTAAACAACGGGCTTCTTCTACTAAATGCGGAAAATTGCGTAAGGTAAAAAGGTATAATAGCCCAGTTGGAACTTCTCTACGTGTTCACAATAAAACTCTGTCTTTTCTCATATTCATTTCTAAGTAAATATAATTAATATATAATTAAAAAAAAATCTAATATGAAATATTTAAATATGATAGATCTTCGATACATACATTTTTATTTGACTTGCATTGTGTGTACTTTGTGTTATGTTCTAGTGAGTGAGAAATTAAGCACAATTTGATTCACTTTGGGGTGTTTGATGCAGCTGAAAGTTGTAAAGAAACTTCATTTGACTATAATCGGCAGGTTGCGGGTTCAAATGGAATATTTTATATTTTTAAATTATGGAATAATTAATATTATCAAATTCTATTTAATTTTGCATTTCTTCGCTCTGGTAACAAGACAGAGCGCGGTGTTGATTTCCGCCGCTCAACACGCATTGCCTCAAATTTGGTGGAACGGAGTGTCTTAACACTAGGTTCCCAGGTTCCCTCTGCCTACCCCGCCATGTGCGAGATACAGCGTGAAGCTGAAAAAAAAAACATTTTGAATGACTTAGAAATTACATTCTAATAATATTATTGTCAAGTCAAAATGGCCGACGGAATAAAATGGTGGACTACACGTATAACCTTTCTAGTTTATACCAAACTATATAGTTCAATATACGTCATATATTTATGTTAACGATACACAAATGCCACCTTATTCTAGCCGTGACCACGACCAACTGTAAAGTGTTCGAAACGTCGATTCTACAAAAATGTACAAAAGTCAATAAACGCGATTGATCCGCTTAAAATTGTTTTATTTAAAATGATCCTCATTTTTATTATGTTTTTAAAGTGTTATTCCACATTTATGACAGCTTGGTGAAAACGAATGGCTTAGTTGGTCAGAGCGCTGGAACGGTTTTCCAGAGGCGCGGGTTGAAATCCTGCTTCGTTCAAAATTTTTATACGCTTTTTAAATTTTAGTTTAGTATGATCCTCATTTACACTCGCATGATTGCCCCAGCGCCACTATGGGCCTCATAATATTAGAAGGAGTTTCTATATCTATGATATCTATGTTTTCTATATATTTTCCTTCGTGTTTTTCATACAACGGGACATCAGATCAGAACGCCATTAATGGAGAAATTAAACTGCCATATTGATCTAAGTATTTTTTTTAATGCATTAACGTTATTACCACAATTATCTTCTATAAATAAAACACATTTATTAGATTTCATCCCCAACCCTTAAAAATTTCTTTGAAAAATATCCGTGCCTCGTAAAAAAGCAACAACAAATTCGTCCACGAAAAGGCGGACTTTCAAATACGTATAATTTTAACTTTCGATTTGCATTTTTGATTACAAAACTGCCGCCGGGGACGTAATTTTTAAAGATTTTTTGCTAAATATCTTTGTATATTATTTATAGTATGTATGTGTATTTTTTCTGCATTATTACAATATTTAAACAGTTTATATATTTTTCTTTACAAACGTCCAACTATAATCGCCGTGTCGTACTCATAGCGAGAGAGAATGAGAAATTAATCCACTATTGAGGGTGGAATTCTTACTTGGGGGATGAAATATCTAATAATTTCATTTCTTCGCTCTTAATGCCTTAATCAATGAAAATGGGAAAGAAAGAATATCCTGGGGAACGGTGTAGTTAAACACCACATAGGTGCTGATGCATAACAAAAAAATATTGAGCAACTTTTTCTAAATAATAACGATACTTTGTTGCATTAGGGCAATACTTGACTATAATCGTGTGATATGGTCATGGATTTGAACCTCAACTGAAAAAGAGGATTTCAGTCCCCCTCAGCATACCCTGCAACATGTACATACCATGAAACTATATTCTTTATAAGATAAATTACCTATCAGTTGTTAAATTATAATTATATAAATAAACATTGTAGACTGAAAATGAAAAAGTTTATCAAACATTATTTATAAGTATAAGAGATATTAGGTATGGGTGTTGTGGCGCATATCGAAGGAATATTAGTAATAAAGCAAATATTAACTTAATACGTGAAATTTATTAGGAACTTAAAGAATTAAAAAATATAGTTTTAACCGGTGAGCCACATATATGAGCGAGAGACGCTGGACAGCGGCAAAAATATAAACTATTTACTTTATGGTTGCATTCCATTACTAACATATATTATCTGAAAGACGAAGAAAGTAAGAAGTTCAACCCCCACTAGGGGTCAGTCCAGTGTTAAAATAAAACGTGATTACGAGTTCCGCCAGTAAATATACATTTTAAATTATTTAATTTCTGCCTAATTTTATATTGATACAATATGTATAAGTAAAATAAATAAAATATAGAAGTATTTTTCTTGTTATATTTTGTTACCATATAAGAATATTAGCTATAATTAATTCGGCGGAAAGTGAGGAATAGAACGGAGTGTCCTAAGACTGGGTTTCCAAATTCCTTTTGCTTACCACGTGCGGAGTAAAACGTGGAGCTGAGAACAGAAAAAAAGATGTTATAATCATTTCAGAATATCATATGTACATATTTATACTGCTAATAAATGTGCTTATAAATGTGAAAGTTTGTTAGGATGAATATTTGTTCCACTGTCACGCAAAAACAACTTCAACAACAACGGAATAAAATATAACTTTGCAGTAATATAGTTTATACATCACGATAGCTTGTAATCTACGACGTGTGAAAAAAATGTAAATATAATAATAAATATAAGCGGGTGAAGCCGCGATTAAGCCGCTAGTCAAATACAATAAAATCATAAAAATTTATTCAGAAATAATAACTCATCTACCTCAAAACTTAAAATTCACTTCGAACAAAAAATAAACTACAATATCAAAAAAAAAAACCTTAAAAACGAAAAAAAGCTAAGCGAAAATGTTGATTCGTGTGGAAGTTTTTTTAGGATTCATCAAAAATGCAAAATTTTATGAAAATGTATTCATCCCGGCCTCGACGATGTGGGGCGGGTTTCGTCGCGATCTGAAACAATTTTTCAGCGGCGTTTGTGATGCAGATTTGTGATGCAGCCAGAACACTGTACCTATGGGAATTCTATTAAATTCGTTAGTGAAGGCTCATTTTAATTTAGTCAACAGGTTTTTGAGGTGATCGTGTTAGGAACAGATTGTATGACCATAACCGCAGTTGTGGATTCGGTTTCCATTCGGGGGAATGTAATATTTATTTTTTTTGTTTTTTTTTTTTTAGCTTCACGCTGTATCCCGCAGGGTAGGCAGAGGGAACGAAAGTGAAACCTAGTGTTATGACACTCCGTTCCACTTCCGTTCCCCACTTTCCGCCGAATTTGAGGCATTGCGTATTGAGTGGCGGAACTCAACGCCGGGCTTTGCCTTATTACCATAATATTTATTTACAGATAAAATATGACGTTGATTACTGCCACTCTCGCGTTATGTCTTGAAAATAGAGTGGAGTGGAGAAAGTAGTGTCTAAACACTAAATTTTTTCTGTCTACTTGATTTATGCCAGATATCTTATTTAAATTCTATTTGTATAAAGTCTTTAGGTATAGTAAACAATGTTTTACTTTCATATCGCTAAAATAAATAGCATTAAAATTCACATAAATGATCTGCATAAATGAACTTTATATAAATGATCTGATGATGGTTTTTTTGGCACATATTACGCATATTTTCTACATAAATTTTAAAAATATACGTAAGTTGAAATTTTCAACATTTTCGGTCATTACAGCTTTATAAAACAATTTATTATACAATGCTGTCTTGGCGCAGCGGCATAGTATCTAACTGTAAACACGACGGTTGTTGGTTCGATTTCTACTCGGAGAAATGAATATTCATTTCCTAGTAACAAAACATAGCGTTGTTTCGTCAATTAATACTCAATACTTTGCAATGTCTTAATACACTGAGCAATAAATCTCTGTTTTACCCTCTGTCTATTTTGCTATACGCGGGACACAGTGAAACTAAAAAAAAAATGGGCATCATATACAAAAGTACCTAAGTTCTAAACTTTTTTGAACCTTGATTTTTAAACGGAGTACCCGTTTAAAAATCAAGGTTCAAAAAAGTCAATAAAGAACGGAACAATTTTCAGAATATTTAAGCTTTGAAATTTGCATTTTTGATTATAAAAGTTGTAACGAAGGTCGTGTAGATTTTCAGACCACTTCAGGTTTAACTATTTGATGTTTTGTTTTCTCATCTGTGTCGTATATGATTTTATTAAAATATATCCAAGGGGTCTGTAGTCGCATTCTTAAAAAACGCTCCCTGAATATATTTTTATCTCTGCATAGAAAACACGATTTTCTGAGGTCAAAGCTGAAAAAATGAGTCCTTTTTAATGGATGAGGATATACCAGGAGGATTTCAGCTTCAGTGCCGTATGACCAAACAAAAGCCTCAATTTGTCAACTAGTTCTAGCTATCTTTACCAAATGCAGTATCGTTAAGATAAGAGACTGGAAATTCCGAATAGTATAAACTAAAAACAAGACCATCACACTATTAAGATACAAGATGAAATGTCCCCGTTTGTCAAATTACATTACCTTGGATAGAAAAGTGTCCAAATATGCGCTAGACATTGACGCGATATGGAAGCAGGTATTTAAATGAAACCTGTCACTGACATAATGAGATGCATTTTACGTACATCGTCATATAGTACTAAAAAGAACTAGTTCCTTATTAAGAGCAAGAATACTAGTCAACGAGATGCCAAGTATAGTGACAGAGCACGCAATGTCTCATGAGTAACATAACGGAGAATAGAAGAAGAAAATTAAAGTTTTCCACCATCACCCAGTTTTGTTGATTTTAGTAAACCATTACAAAAATTTCGAATCAGGAAAACAAGTAGAAGCAAGCGATGTGCTTTCCTAGAGTAAACAGTAATTGTAAGGAAGACCATCATAGTTAGCACCAGGGTGTGGGGTCACATGCCGGCTTAGAGTAAGAAAAATGGCTTCATATACGAAGACTAGAAATCAACAGAAAACAATGTTAACTTACTCCTACCAACCAACCTTAACCAGACACATAAGAACAATTCATGAAAAATGTCCATTTGAAAATTAAATGAGAATTATCTAATAGATCTTATTATACATATTTATCGCTAAAATATGTAAATTAAATCGTATAAGTTAAAAGTCATCAATCACTTTCAACAATATTATAAATTACAAAATCTTAAAACATACTTTTGACATTGCAGTTGAGTTTGTTTTAGGTGCAGTGTTTTTTTTTTAGCTTCACGCTGTATTCCGCACGAGGCAGGGTAGGCAGAGGGAACCCGGGAACCTAGTGTCAAGACACTCCGTTCGACTTCCGTTCCCCACTTTCCGCCAAATTTGAGGCATTGCGTGTTGAGTGGCGGAACTCAACGCGGATGAAACATTAAATATTTAAATTGAAAATATTAAATATTTCATTTCCTCGACTGGGGATTGAACCCAGAACCTGTCGGTTACAGTCACACGCTTGTGCCGCTGCGCCACGACAGGCCTCATAGGTGCAGTGTTAATTTACGTTTTGAAAAACGTACGAGTATAAACATATAAAATAGCAGGACATGAACCTGCTACGTTACAATTTGAAAACTAAGTACTCTGAGAAAGTAGGCCATTCTTTCTCAACGTATATAATAATTTTTCTAAAACAATTTAGTCATAAGTATTTGGATAACGCTTGAAATAATACCTTTAATATTCATTTAGCTATAAATATTTTACTATTTCTTTCTTGATAGAAGGATAATAGCGAAACAAAACCCTAACTTATATGAACTCTGTGTTCCTACAATGGAGTGAGGGACCCTAAATTATACATACACACTATAATTTAGGGACCCTCACTCCTATTTTAATAATATCATTCATAATTATTTTTTTTATTTTGCTAATCAACGCTTTTAAATCATAATTAATTAAATAGAAATTACAGCAATGCACATTCACACACAGCACATTCTTATTACAGAAAGTATTGTAATTAATATATAATTTGTTATTTTTATGCCAAACAAATTATCATTTTGCATTTGATGCACCTGATCTGGCTTTCCGTCCTTTATTCTGACAGAAATCAAACTGTCTCTGTGGATAATTTAAAGACACAGCAGGATCAGCTAGCATAGATTTTATGAGAATAGCAGAAATACAATCTTTTACATTCTAAAATATCTTATTAAATTTCAACTTTGTAAGTCTTGTAGACTTACAAAGTGTACAAGAGTACTTAGTATTCTCTCAAATGTTCGTGTACAGGATTCGGTACTTATTATTTATTTAAAAAGGCGACGAACCTTGGTGTTTTACTTATTATTTGCCTTAAAATATTTTAAAATAACCTGGGAATTAATTTCCATTGCATTAAGTTATCCATAAAAATGCACATATGCCAATGTTTAATTTTTCTTTGAATTGGGTTATTTTAAGCTATAGCATGTATAGAGCGGCATAGAAGTTTATGTTTTATTATGAAAGTATATATTTTTTTGGTAACTGTGTCTCTGATAATAAAATACAAAAATGATGGCAAAAGAACACTATGGCCCATCTAAGCAACGTACGAAAGAAATTAGTATCAAAATCAACATAAGACTCATACGAGCTTTGGTATTTCTGGTCTTCTTGTTGTTGAAACGCGGACAATATTGGCCTAACAAAGAATAAGGATAATGGACGCAAATCAGTACTTGAGATAAATTCTAGGCCTGACGTGGCGCAGCGGAACAAGTGTAACTGAAAACAAAAGTTTGTAGGTTCGATCCCGACTCGAGGAAATGAAATATTTAATATTTTTTATTTAAATATTCAATGTTTTCCTTTCTTCACTCAAGGCAACAAGGCAAAGCGCGGCGTTAAGTTCCACCATTCAACATGCAATGCCTCAAATTTAGCAGAAAGTGAGGAAAGGAACGGAGTAACTTAACACTACGTTCACAAGTTCCCTCTGTTTGCCCTGCCATGTGTGAGATATAACGTGAAGCTGAGAGAGAGACACTGTTCCAAATGAAAACTATCGTATAGACTAAATGATAGCTACACATTTTTTTATATTTTGGCGAAAATAATATGTGAACAAGAATAAGGGAATTGAAAAAATCGTTATTATCTAATCTTTATAGGGTTGTAATAAAAAAACAGACTGGCTTCCGATGCATCCCTAATGCAAACCGCAATCTTTCGATACGAGGCGCCGATTACAGAGGAATACTTTGCTATTAATAAATTTCTAATAACACATAATTCTATTGGTCTTTAAAACATAATTAAAACACATTTCATAAATATATTTACTTACTTTCCTTCTTCACTTAGAAAAGATGTAAGTGTGGGGAGTCATATCCAGCAATTAAAATTATTATACATAATCTGTATACGCATTTAAATTTTATACCTCTGACGAGACTGTAGAACTGTGAGTCTTCATATTAAATGAATGGTCTAAGTGCATTTAATACGAGTCGCGCTAAAGCACGATGTACTTAAGCGCTTGACGCAATGATCTTAATGTACTGAACTTTAAGGTAGGCGGTCCAGTGAAATATAAAATTTTGTTAAGATAATAAATTTATCGGACTACAGTTTCTTTATTCGTTATTTTCTTCTTTTAAAAAACTTTTTAATGGATCCTAGTGTTAATATCCTTAAAATTCTTCAACATATTTCAAAATGTTGAGCTGCTGAAGTGAACGCTGCGATTTGTCGTCTTACTGTATGGTCTCGAAAAAACTGTTCATTTCCTTGAGTGGAAAGTCCTTAATGTAAAAAAATGTTTTCTTTTAGTTTTACGCTTTATTCTGCATATAGATTGCTATAGGTAGGCTAAGAAAACTTAGAGATCTATGGAGTTCCATCACTCCGTTCCCCACTTCCGGTGATTTTTGAGGATTTGTGTGTTGAGCAACTGAACTTAGCGCTTCGCTTTGGCTTGTTACCACATGGATGAAATGAAATATTAAGTAGTGTGGCGTGACGACAAGAAAAAAAGATGTTGTTTAGTAGTTTGATTAATATATTTCTTATATAATATTATGATAATTGCATCTATTGATCTAGTATAAAGTAAATGGCAGTAGACAGTAAGAAATGGATTACCATCCCTTACTGTATTGGTACTACCTTTCTTTTATCTGTTAAAAACAAAAACAATTTATAATTAATAAAAATAATTATATTTATCCAGCTTCACGCTGTATCCCAAACATGGCAGGGTAGGCAAAGGGAAACTAGTGTAAAATTACTCTGTTCCTGTTAAGTCACTTCCAGTTCCCACTACCCGCCGAATTTAAGGCATTGTGACATATTTGGGAAAATATTAAATATTTCATTTTCTCGAGTGGGAAATATTTCATAGGATCCACAACTTGCCGCATCTACAACAGTCACACGTTTGTGCTCCAGTGCAACGACAAGTAATTTTGATAAATAATTTAATACTCTACAAGTGAAAACCTTTTAAAAAATATTAACACTTTCCTAAATAAAAATACAAGCACATCTATTTAATTCGCTACAAAGCCAGTGTACACTATCCTATACTGCCGAGTATTCTCGTGGGCCTTAAACAAAGGTGGGTCGGATAGCAGATTAAAAATGTACGACTGTAATGCTGTAGTGTTCACACAGGCGGTCCCTCATTAGTAACTGACAGGTTGTCCCCAGCATAGCATGGTATATCAATGGATGTTTAACCTTACCTCATGTTACACCGTACAATAAGTATGAGGCGATTTTTAAGTGATTGCTCGTAAAAAAATAGAATGGCTAATGTCGTTCAATAAATGAATTTAGTACTGGTTTTGTGGAACACGATGGTGATATGTTATTAATAACTTTTTTATAGAGTGTATCTTTTTTATGGCAGAGACGGCAAACGAGCGTACGGGTCACCTGATGGTAAGTGATCACCGTCGCCCACGGCCCCGTGTAACTCCAGAAGAGCTACAGGAGCGTTGCCGTCTTTTAAGGTGGATGGGCACCGGGGCCCGGCATTACCTAATGCGAAACGCAGTGGCCAAAACCACTACTTAACGCCGGTCTTAAATACCGGGGGTGGTAATAATCCGGTCGAGTCTGCCCATGCGTGTTGCCATTACTGGCAACGTGACTCTACCACACGCACTTTAGTCGCCTCTTACGACACCATCAGTACCAGGGTGATCCTATTCTAAGCCGGGATCACACGGCAAAAGTGTATCTTCACTACGTTTCGTTTTCTTTACTTGATTGTAAAAAAAAATAGTGAAGCTTATCGTTGATGATTACTGAAAATGGGTTCATTCTCTTACATATTTTTTTTTTCAGATTCACGCAGTATCTCGCAAATAGTACGGAATATGCAAAGGGAACTTAGGAACGTAGTGTTAAGACGTAGTGTTAAGACACTCCGTTCCACTTCTGTTCTCTACTTTTTCCTGAATTTGAGGCCCAACGTGTTGAATTGCGAAAACATAAAATATTTAATATGAAGATATTAATATTTCATTTTCTCGAGTGGGTATCGAACCCACAACCTGTCGTTTACAGTCACATGCTTGTGCCGCTGCGCCACGACAGGCCTCTGAAATTTCAATAAATGGATGCAATTTATTTAAGTTGAATAAAAAATTCGTTCTTAACATCTACTTATTATACATTGTTAATTATTCATTTAATTCCACCGAGTCTCGCTTTATTAATTCAACTCGAAAACTTTTAATAATATCTAACTGAATTTTGTGTTCTAATTGGATGCGGTTACATTTGAAATTAAATAAATGACAAATATTTAAACTAGTTGTAGATTATATAAAATAATATAATTAAAATTAATCCCAAAGGTAATTAAATACATATATATTTTTTGTTAGCTTCACGCTGTATCGCTCTCATGACAGTGTAGACAGAGAAAATTTGGGAATCATGTGTAGACTTTCTCTTTTTTTTCCCAATTTCCGCTAAATTTGAGGCATTAAATTTAGTGGCGCAACTCAACGCCGCGTTTTACTTTATTACCAAAGTGGAGAAATAAAAATATTACGCATTTCATTTCCTTGAGAGGGTGTCGATCACACAACCAGCCGCGTTTACAGTCTTATGCTTTGTGCTCCATAAAATTTCCTGTCTGTTGTAAAAAAAATATAATTTACTAAAAAAAATATAATTTAATAAAAATATAAATTAATTTAAAAAAAAAAAAAGAAAGATTTTAATATGTTTTAATCGCGTTGTATTCTGCATATAGAATGGCATTAAAAATCAGCAAGAAATTTAACATAGTTCACTTCTGGGAGTGGTAATCCAACCGACAATTGTCGTCTTTGCAGTCAAATGCTTAGCCACTGCACCACGATGATCTTACACCAATAAAAAAAACTAACTAAATATAAACTAGCTATTACTATATACTTTCTCAAAATAAAAAAAATCAAGCACTAACAGTGTGACAGCCGTCCAAAGGCAAGCCAGCCGCGCACTGAGATAATTTGATTACGTATGCATTAAGTGCATTTCCATTTCCCTGTGGATCGCATATCTGAGATCTCTTTCGAGTTCGGCTTAACGGCTGTTTTACTCGCTTGTCCTTAAAATCGTGTTTAGCCTTTATCCAATTGCTTTGAAATTTTGTGACTTTCACACTTTTGTATGTAAATCTTCGTTTGATAGATGTTGCTTCGTTTTATGTGAAGTACTTCATTGAAATACGTAATTCTTAGGATACTGTACCTCAAAAGGATAAAACCATTTTTTTTGATTGCTTTGTTTTCCGTCTGTTGGTCTGTCACCATTGTCTATCTTGAGATTGCGCGGAGATATCAAGCTGGAACTCATATCAAACATCAAGGTCTATAGTTCCTTGGAGCATAGAAAAATTTTACTAAAAAATAAAAATAATATTAAATATATTATTTTCCCTGGTGGGGATCGACATCACAACATGTCGATTGTGCCTATCCGCTACGACAGGTCTTGTATAAATGTTCTAAGCGGTTTCATTTTATTGAAAAGAAGAGAAAATTAACAGTTTTTGTTTATTTGATAATATTTATGGTTTATACTCAGCTTCACGCTGTATCCCGCACGAGGCAGGGTAGGCAGAGGGAACTCGGGAACCTAGTGTAAAGACACTCCGTTCCACTTCTGTTCCCCACTTTCCGCCGAATTTGAGGCATTGCGTGTTGAGTGGCGGAACTCAACGCCGCGCTTTTGCCTTATTACCAGAGCGAAGAAATGAAACATTAATTATTATTTAAATTGATAATATTAAATATTTCATTTCCCCGACTGGGGATCGAACCCAGAACCTGTCGGTTACAGACACACTCTTGTGCCGCTGCGCCACGACAGGCCTCATATTTATGGTTTATTATTGAATTAAATGTATATTAAAGGAAGACCTGACATTAAATGGTTTGGAAGTATCATAATATAGTAAGATGTATGTTGAATATAGCATGGTAGGCAGAGGAAGCAAGAAAATTAAAATAATTCGATACCGCCAGTGGTAATCCTAAGGACAAACCTCGCATTTGCAGTCGAACGTTGAACCACTGTACCGCGACGATCATTTTTAATCAAAAATCTGCCAATCTAAATATAAACCCACAATTATTTCTAAATAAATATGAATTAAAATATTGTTAAAGTTTTTTACATTATTTTTGTAAATAAATTAAGTTAAACATACTTAAGAACAGCAATAGAGTGAAAACAAAACGCCAACTTAATTATTCCTTAAATTTACTATAGAAATGGTTAATGACAACCATGCAATTTGTAGTAAAGCTCAGGAAATATTTAAATACAAAGCATAAATGATATCTTGATGAATATCAAAACTTATCTATTCAACAATCTAACAGCGAATGGATCCATTTAAAATCATATTATATTTAATGTCTGTTTAAGACGGACTAGTTTACATTTAACTTTACAAAATTTGTTATTTCCTGTGGCGTCTTTTGTGTTTTAATATAATTATATATCTTTATAAGATTAGACTACTAGCGTAATATTTTTATTATTATAAGTAAGGAAGCGTACAAACATCATGGGTCTGGGGTTGGGGCGATGATTGTTGGGTCTTTTTTCTACTCGCGAGTGACAATATTATTATTTCCTCACAAATTAGAGAAAAAAAATCAGTTTTGACTCTCTATTTTCTATATTTCGAAAAATGCAGTCAAGTGTACCCAAGGTATCAATATAAATATTTAAGATCATTAAGACGTAATTTACTTAGAATTAAATCTTTCATTTTTCGGTTTTTTCCCGTATTTGTAATAGTCGTACTGTACATTTCTAGTCAAATTTGATAATAGTTAGTCTACGAAAATATACTTTATAAATTTTGTTATATTCCATATAATTATCTAATATTCCATATCAATAACAGATTCTGTTCTTTTTTTTTGTGAGCTACGTAAAAATGGCTTTAAAAATATGTCCTAAAAAAAAAAATAATCTAATACTAACTCAATAACCTAAGCTTTATGAACAAACAAACTTACCTACAATATAATATTTCATAGACACACAAACATTTTAAAACGGTTACTGTATTTGATAAATGCTCTTCGTTTAACGAGACAGACGCTTTCGCTATTATGGCGCTGTGGCATGCAACATTATCATTTTAGTTTCGGCTAGGTTATTTCGTAGTAACCAAGCAAAATTTATCGCATAATTTTCGATGGTTCAAAATGTTTCAGATACTGAGACTTGCCCTGTCGATGAGTGTAGCGTATACCGTAAATTATGTTGTGTAACGCATTTTTTTTTATTATAAGTATATGTGAATGGATATAATTTTTTAAAACACTTACCTACTTAAATATAATTTGTTAAAATTATAATAATAATATATTTTTTGAGGCCTGTCGTGGCGCAGCGGCACAAACGTGTGACTGTAACCGATGGGTTGTGGGTTCGATACCCACTCGAGGAAATGAAATATTTAATATTTCCAATTTATATATTGAACGTTTTCCTTTTTTCGCTCTGGTACAAGGCAAAACGCGGCGTGAAGTTCCGCCACTCAACACGCTATAGCGCAAAATTCGGCGGAAAGTGGGTAACGAAAGTGGAACGGAGTGTCTACATTAACACTAGGTTTTCCAAGTTCCCTCTGCCTAACTTGCCACGTGCGGGATACAGCGTGAAGCTGAGTATCATATTTTTCTATTTTTTGGCATCAAATTAGACTAATTATTTAAATCAATGATTTTTTTAATGAAAATGAGAAATAAAAAGAACTTATGATCAATCAATTTGTTTTTCGTAGCTGTGTTCCCCATATAGCAGGCGAGGCATAGGAAACCTGAAAGCTTAATGTTAAGGCACTCCATTCCGATTAAAATATTTCGTTTGATTATATTCCGGTGAAATTTAGGGCCATTGTGTGTTGGGTGGCGGAACTCAACGCCGCGCTTTTGCCTCGTAACTAAAAGGAGGAAATTAGAATATAACATGTTTCATTCACGTTTAGACGCTTGTGCAGATGACTGATAACTTGCCTCGATGACATGTTTCAGTGCACTAATATGTACAGAATCTTCACGTTAGCATTTTACTCACAATTGTATAGTACTTAAACTGATATTGAGGGCAAAACTCGCTAAAAGATATCTTCACAGTATTCTGGAGTCTACATCTTTTATATTTATTTGTTTTACGTGCGATGAGTGATCAAATGAACGTAACGTTAAGAGTTAATTAATTTTATCACGATAACCTAATTTGATGATTTTTATAATTAATTTATTTATAAGGTTATTATAGTAATATTAGTGGCGTTAAATACTAAGTAGCATCTTAATACTAGGTTGCCAGGTTTCCTCAGTCTAATACTATTCCATGTGCGGATTCTTCCTAATTAAACTAAAATTTGTAAATTAACTTCTTTTGCTATCTTTAACTGCGTATGTTGTAAATATTAGTGACGAGAATGCAATTCGGGAAGCTGTTGTCGGAGGCTTAAAGAGGCTTTAGCTCTATTCTCTCTGCATCATCACGGAAAATATTTAGGTATTACACCAACATGTTTTCTGTGCTTTTGTGGACTTGACTTGACTTTGGAAAAGGCGTTTGACAGGGTTATAAGAAAAAAATTGTTTGAGAAATTCTGAAAAGTCTTTATAGAGATAATTTAACCTATGTGTGAGTAGGAGCTGGCAAGTCGTGGCAGGACGTAGCTAGTGTTAAACAAAGTCATTTCAGCGTCATTTCGGCTTGGTTGTTCAATGTATGATAGATGTCTCCATGGGATAAACAAAGTTACATAGGAGCAAGATGAATGTAAATTGCCTGCTGTACGTAGATGATTCAACGAGGTTTGCAACATCAACGTATAGCAGGCAATCAGACAATCAAAAAGCAAGTTATAGGCATTGGGGACCACTCTGAAAGAAAAGTATGAACATTATGGTCTAAACCTGAATGCGAATAAGACAACGAGTCTAGCATTTGAAAGAAATTAAGAAAGGACGACAAGTAAGTACAGCGTAAATTATAAGATATTGGAAGTAGTGGTATTTCTGGGAAGTAAGCTTAGTAGTAGAAGGAATTGAACGCGGAAAAACGTATTGTTACCGGTAACAGAGTTAACGGTGCCTTAGCTGCATTGGTGCGACGGTGAAACCTCAACATATCTATACGTTAAGTCGAACGCAAAGCAATGTTAGTACCGACGCTGTTCTAAAACGTGGATATTATGAAAGAATTTAAGAAAAATGAATGCTGTAGAAATGCGGTTTCTTGTGAGGATATGCGAAATCAGTTAAGCTAATCGCATGCCCAATAAATAGCTACACATAGACAGGAGTATATACAATGACAGGAAGTATTGTCTAGGTGACGGTTAGAATGAAGAAGTACGTTCTCAAGTGGCTTGGGTACATCGAGCGAATGATAAATGAAAAAATGGCGGTAAGAGAGGTAGAGGAGATTTCAAAAACTTAGTATCTACAATATTAGAGGAAGGTTACGTGAAAAGCATGAAAAAGAGTGAAAAGCATGGATGAAGAGGTTGATGATATATTTTGCACTCCGTTCTCTCAGGCTGCAGGTAAAGCCAAAAAAGGACATATTTCGATATCGTGTGTGTTTTATGTGACACGCACACTTTTGTTAGTAATTTATATTTGACTAATAAATTAATGAACTGAATGATAAAATGAACTTCCTTATATGAAATTATCAGTTATTTTATTTATTTAATACTTTATTTTAATTAATACTTTCATTTCATCAAGTGGGAAACGAACCTGTAGCCTATCGCATTAACAGTCGCACGCTTGTACCGCTGCGCTACGATAGTCTTCACGAGTACTAATATTTACAAAATAAACTTAATCCCCACAAAGTTCAAACACATAGAAGCGACAACCATCGGGGATCGAGTTTGAATGCAATAGAGTAAATCGCGGTTTCCATATAATACCGTTGTTTGCATCCGACGATTGTTGACATCTTTTGTCGGGGGCTTCTTTGTGGATTAAAACCTTGTAGCACAGTGGAAGAGATAACCGGCTTTGTTTATTTGATAGAGTAGTTACAATACACAAATGTTTGATGTATTTGACGCTGTATTCCACAGGGTAGGCAGAAGGAACTTAGGAACCCAGTACTATTACACTCCGTTCCACTTCCGTTCCCCACTTTTTGCCAGATTTGATGCATTACATGTTGAGTAGCGGAACTCAACGCCGCGTTTTACCTTGTACCAGATTAAAGAAATTAAATATTTAAAATTGAAAATATTAAATATTTCATATCCTTGAGTCTGGATCAAACCCACAACCTGTCGGTTACAATCACACATTTGTGCCGCTACGCCACGACAGGCCTCAAAGGTAAGATTGACACCTTTGAGGCCTGTCGTGGCGCGTTTTCATTTGTTTTATTCTGATATATGCAGGATCGACAGAATTTCCTTCGCTCTCTGCTGGAATTCAAGATATTATGTGTTGGGAAGCTAAACTATACTATATGAAAAAAAGTTAAATGAATGCAATGGAAATATATACCCTACAACGTAGCAATGGTCTTGTGATGAATGAGTTGAATTGCCTCAATTTCTTTGCAGGATTGTTATTATTTTATTTCTTAACATAACATAACATATAACTACATTTAAAAATAAAGTATAATAGATATTTTCTATGCCTTAATTTTAAGTATTGATTACTTTAGAAAATCTTTGTTATAAGGATTTTTAGTTCGTTTCACGATGGAAATGACGTTTTGTATTTTGTTTGTTAAAAGTAAATTACAAAAAATATGGGCATTTGTGCATGGGAACATGGAGATCGAGTAAAATGTGCCCACCTCAGATTGATTTTGTACCTATTAAATTAAAAGATCAGTTTAAAATTGAAGTTAACAATCTAAAAAGTATCTCTAGACACGCCATGGAACTACGCTTTTTCACTTTAAAATGAGTATTAAAACACACAGTTCTTTGTACTTTGTGCTGTTGAAGATTCCGATCACAAAGAAAATTGAATAGCTATCGTTCGGTTGGATTTACATACAATTCGCTTACAACAAAAAACTTGCAAGGTTGTTTTCTTTAAATAACATTTAATATATGTTATTTATTATCATAAAGCCTGTTGTGGCACAGAAGTACGAGCATGCCACTGTAAACATGGCATGTTGTGGGTTTGACTCTCACTTTAATAAATGAAAAATTTAATATTTTCGTTGCTTCGCCCTAGAACGCCCTAGGATGCACCCGGTAGATAATACACCCAATTATGTATCGGGTGCACCTATAAAACCGGTTGGCAAGCTGATTCCTCGTGCCTGCTGCGGTGGCCTGAGTTCTGGTCGGCGATTGCGCGGGGGTATTCCTTTAACTAGTGCAACCACGTAAGTGGTAGACGTTAGACCCGCCGAAAGCGGTCCCTGCTACCTAGGTTTTTTAACCTATGGACAGATATACTGGTCCCACTGGCTATGCCGCAAAGGTAGAGTATAACATAAAGGGATAGTAAAACATAAACTTGTTAAGCGTGATAAGTATCAGGAGAGTTTGCTTCGCCCCGGTAACAAGATAGAATGCGGCTTTGAGTTTCACCATTAATTAAACAATACCTCAATTTGGCCAATTTCGCAAAATGAAAGGAACGGAACAGAGTGTCTTAACACTAGATTCTCTCTGCTTACCCTGCCATGTGCGGGTCACAGCGTGAAGTTGAAAAAAAAAATGCGACTAATGGTTATGAATCGCTACCTTTTGAATAATAAACAATGCACAAACAAAACTATTAGTACAACAGTTGAACAATCAAATTTCGAGTGCACGTAGATTGGCGACTGTAAGGCTAAGCTAAAAGAGGATATCCCAAAATTGTAACAAAAATAGAAAAAAGAAAAGAAGAATTTTACATTTAATATTAGAAAGTCCACGCAAACAATACTGCTAGTGACAATTACAAGTAAACTACAGATTTGGATATAGTACTTTAATTACATAGAATTTTTAAATAAATTTAAAACTTATATGGATAAATATAATGATGAGACCATAAGAGTATAGTGACTACAAATGCTACCATATTGTGGTTGTTGGTTGTTGGTTATATCACAACCCGTGGTGAACAAATTTACAGTCTTTTTTTAAATGTCTTTACATTTAAAAGTACATATATATATACACTACACATTTTTGGAAACCCAACGTTTTGAATGATTTTCTGTATATTTTTGGAATTACGACATTTCAAAAAAAGATCACAAATTTTAAATTAATACATATGAGTGAATAATTCTGTAATTAATTGTAAAGTTCAAAAATCGTTTAAATCAAAAAATATTTTAATGAAAGCTCTTTTAATATGCACACTTAATTCACTTTATGTTGTTAGATACAAACAGTATAAAATAAGTTCTATTGGTAAGTGAATTTAGCTATGCGCATACATTTACCAAAGCTGCACAAGTCCCAGTTGTATGCAAGCAAGCATTATCACGAATTAGAGCACTCTCGTCTAATAGCTTTACAACCAATAAATATATAATTCAATCAAAGCTATATAAATTTCATTTGGTGTTAATCATTTAATGTTTATATTTTGTATGAAGCCTGTCGTGATGCAGGGGCAAGAAAATGTGACTGTAAAGTCGACAGATTTGTGGGTTTGATTTCCACTTTAAAAATATTTAATATTTTCAATTTAAATATTTAATGTTTTCATTTCTATGCTAAAAAGGCAAAGTTCGACATTGAGTTACGCCACTCAACACGCAATTCCTCAAATTCGGTGGAAAGTTGGAGAGGAAACGAAGTGTCTTAACACTAGGTTCCCAATATCTCCATACCCTGCCACGTGCAGGATACAGCGTGAATCTGAAATATTTTTTTTTTATATTTTATGCGAAATTATGTATATATGAAATTGTTGTGGCACAATAAAACATCATCCAACTGTAAATGTGGTAGACAAAACAATTTACACAATATGAGAAGGACATAATTAGCACATTTACATAATTTTCGAAACAGATATTTTTTTTTAGTTTCACGATGTACCAGTTTCCCAGGTTTCTTGTGCTTATCTCTTCTGCTGCTATGGGGACGTCGCAGGATAAGAAGAGAAAAAAGAAGTGTTAAGACACTTTGTTCCCATTGAGTGACTTCCGTTTCCCGTTGTTACACCGATAAAAAAATAACATAATAATCTAATTTCTTTAATTTTGTCCATTTTCTTAGAAAGACTTTTAATTTTTAACGTAATCTGTCCGTTCTGTATAATTACTTAATTACAAAAGATGAACTGCGAAGGGAAAGGACAAAAACGGGAAAAAAAAAATTGAAACAGAATGAAACAAAGTTGAAGAACGATGATTGTCAGATTTTAGAATATTTAATGTTAATGTTTTATAGCTCTTAATACACCGTGCCGTTGCTTTTGTCATTTTTGTTCGGTTTTAATGTGTTTTGTTGTTGCTTTAATTTATTGCTTGTAATATTTTAGACGTGTCATTTCGTTTTTTGCTTATAAAACTGAAATTAATGAATTAGAAGTTCATTTCCAAGTTTATATATAAGGAGCACAAATAACGACTATAATTGTGACAGAGTTTTGGGTTCGAATCCCACTCGCAGAAATGAAATATTTACTATTTGTATTTCCTCGCTCTTTTAACGAGAGAAAGAGCGGCGTTGAGTTCCGCCACTGAACACGCAATGTTATTAGATTTCCCAAAAAAAAGGAAAACGGAACTGTCTGTATAAGAATAGAGCGTCTTGAGAATAGGTTCCCAAATACTCTATTCAACCCTGGTATGTGTGGGATACAGCATAATGCTGAAAAATCTTTTGCATTTCCATGATAACAACTTTTCCAAACGGCGCCAAATAAATCTACTAATTATCTGCAAGTGTCTCAGTAACGTAGAAACTATACATTCCGAATCTAAACTAAAAACTCTTTAAACTAATATGCTTGAGCTTAAAGTCGAAGTTTTATCATTTTTTACAATTTATTTTAGATATTCGAAGATAACTTTTGGCGTTTTGCCATAATGTTGAGTTATGGAGCGTTTATGAGGCATAGAATCTGTTATTTAAGGAAAGTAATTTGAATAAGTTATAAATATTTGTAGGATTGTTGAGTTGTGACATATTACTTATATACTTTTAATGATAAGTACCATGATGTAGGATTGTATAATGAAAATAAATTGGAAAGAGGTCTGTCGTGGCGCAGCGGCACAAGAGTGTGACTGTAACCGACAGGTTCTGGGTTCGATCCCCAGTCGCGGAAATGAAATATTTAGTATTTTCAATTTAAATATTTAATGTTTCATTTCTTCGCTCTGGTAATATGGCAAAGCGCGGCGTTGAGTTCCGCCACTCAACACGCAATGCCTCAAATTCGCCGGAAAGTGGGGAACGGAAGTGGAACGGAGTGTCATAACACTAGGTTTCACTTCCATTCCCTCTGCCTACCCTGCCTAGTGCGGGATACAGCGTGAAGCTGAAATAAATAAATGAAATTAAAAATTGGAAAGAACACGACAATTACACATTATTGTTACAATAGTTAATTCTTATAATTGACTTAATTATAAATTTTATAAATAACGCTTGTTAAAAACCGTATTGAATCGTACCCGTTCGTATAGTAAAAAGTAGTGACTCCCCGAGGATCGGAATCATTGTCGTATATATGTGGGAAGTTAGCTGTGAAGTAACATTCTTAAGTACTAAATAGGCAGATGTAACTTGGGAACCTAATGTTAAGACACTCTGTTCCACTTTCGTTCCCCACTTTCCATCGTATTGGATGGCGTTTTGAGTGGCGGAACACAACGCCGCGCTTTGCCGTGTTACCAGAGCGAAGAAATAAAAACATTATTATATTATTAAATTTATCGTTTCCTCTAGTGGGGATCGAACCCACAACCTGTCGTTTACAGTCACACTCTTGTTGCGCCGCTGCGCCCAAAATTATTGAAATATTCGTACGATACATAAAAAATAAATATAATATTAAGTTACAAGATATTATTGAATGTCCTTATTTAAATAAAAAAGAAGGAATGCTTGTGTTGTGATGCTAGCGATGCGTAAGGTTTGCTAAATTTTACCTATTTTGTGATAATTATGTAAAATTATTGTTTTTTAACTTAATAAATAAATATATTACTGTTAGCAGAACAATTTTTATAGTTTTACTCGAAGAATTGTCCTCAGAATGAAATTTATTTTTCCCGGGTCTTGGGAATTACATGTTTCAAAGTTT